>JAQMYJ010000023.1:7110289-7120481 GCA_030014305.1 Clarias laeviceps | reverse complement strand
ACACACACACACACACACACACACACACACACACACACACACACACACACACACACACACACACACAGTGATACAAACGTCCCGGTGCGGTTATACTACATATACACACTGCGTTTTCCATCCAACTGTTGCATAATCTTGCAGAACGGATATGCATTAGGAATTAAACGTATCTATTAAGAGATTAAAAAGCATGATGTCTGGTTCGATCATAAAAATTGCAATCGTCAGCAGACTGTGACGATTCTTGTGCTGAACTGTGTGGGCTTTAAGAGGAATAACGGAAGAAACCTAAAGATATGGTGCAAGGGTAGTTTTAATCACAAAGTAAGATTGAAAAGATGAACAGCATATTAAATAAAAAATTTTAAAAAAAAGGAGGAAGGGGTGATGGGAGAGATGAATGGAACAAAAATAATGAGGGGAAAAAAATAGACAGGAAATTCACCATAACAACCTTTATGTTCCATTATGAGAATGTGCACTTAGCTGGTTTGTTTCGTCTGGCGCTGTGGCTAGACGTTTATTTACCTGAAACACGGCATGGGATCGCGAGGACGAGGCGTTCACGTCAGTAGGGTGCTGCGTTCTGTTTCTGTTACCAAAATCCAGAGCTTCAAGGATGTGCTCAGCGGATTCGGACTACAAAGCAGAGATCAACACAAAACAATCAATGGCTGCTCTTAGTGGTCTGTGGTTAAGTCAATCAAGGTGGGAGAGAGTAAGCCAGCCCAAGTATACACATCTCTCTCACATACATACAGAAATACAACCAAACCGTCCCATATGTATCAGAACTTTTTTCAAATCCTTCTGCCGCACTCCAAGATACCATCTTTCACATTTTAATAAAGGATACTTTAGTTTGCAGAACTAATTCAAGAGTAGAGATTCTGAGAGTAAGACTAGGAGATTACTGTGGGCTCTGCGACTGAGAGTTGGAGATTAGCAAAGATTCAGAAACTGAGAGAGGGAGATTAGTCTAAAGGTTAGGACTTGCACGGTGTCGACTCATTTTAAATTCAACGATTGTTATTGCGCCGACGAGAGGAACTGTATCATACGTAAAAAGGATGAACAGTCACCAAGTGATTATATATACGTCTTTTAGTAATTAGGAAAAGAAAGGGGTGGATGAAGGAAGTGTGAGGGAACATTCTCAGCTGTATAACCGTGAAGAAAACCTCACCGAGCATTAACGTTCATGACACGTCTCTACTCAAACATTACATGCAAAATGAATCGCACAGGTTAGGGCTGGTATCTGCTCATCGCAGGAAGCGCTTCGTTTAATATTTAAAGGTATTTAATTTAGGCAAACATGATTAGGATTTTTCCATGGCACCCCTCAGGTTTTATCACATATCTGCAGAAATTATTTAACCGTCAAGCACCATCCACACACACACAAAAAAAAAAACAGTCAATCAAACACTGTATTCAACCCATAAATGAAGCAGATAGAGTTACTTTAATTTCTAACTATTCAAAATCCAGACCCAATCATTAGCAACACCACATCCTGACTTGACCCTCAAATCCAATTGGTTAGAAGGTGTTTTTAATATTCTATAACAGCAGCTCAGACAATAGTCCCGGCTACAGAGAAAGTCACAGGTTAGTGATTAGCATATTCATTCATATACATTATGGTTTCCGTAGCAACAATTTGTACTGTTAACATTTGTTATCATGTTTATTGAAAGAGTCTCCAGGGTTTGTGCTTTCCACTTTTTCTTTTTTTTTTCTAGGAAAGTCTTTATGATGGGCACCTGTGAAGTTTCTCTGTTCGTCTTATGTCTTAACTTCAAGAAAGAGAGAGAGAGAGAGAGAAAGGTCAAGACTTCTTACAGTAAAGGTAAGAAGTTTTACTTTGTTTATTTCCAATCATGTGAGCAGTCGTGATATAAGTTATGCAAAATAGTAACAGTGCCATCACCAGTAGCAAATAGTGCACTTTTTTTTGTTGGAAAAAATGTTGTACAACGTTTACAAGTTTCTAAGTTACAACTTGGCCAAATTCATAGTAAATGATTTTCCCATCCACTTCAAAGCACCAGACTGTGACATCAAACCTGAGGTATGTACCAAACCGTGACTTTTGCATCCCATTACACCCACCTATTTATGCTAATAGTCTCATCTCGGACTTCTCAGCCAGCTATTCTAAATGCCATTTTCATATTAACCTGAACGGCTCACCACTAAACTTTAGCAAACTGCAGGTCAAAAAGTGGGTAAATCATGGTTTAGCGCACTCTCTCTCCTTGTGATACATACCTTGTGAAGAGTCAGGCCTTGGACCACCACTCCTTTTGTACCATCTTCTCGCACGGCAAGTGGAGGCGAGTTCACCAGGAGGTCGCGAATCTGTTCATTATAAACCTGTTCATTCGGAAACAAACGATGCTTCATGAAGGATTTGCATTTACAGAAACCATTATGAACAAGAATTTGACTGAAGTGGAGACAGATTGGATTTGTTTAAAAATCAGGACGGATTTTTAATCAATCAATCAATCAATCTATATCACTGTTTGCTTCTTGCATTGTATATAGTATAATGTAATCTACCTATACTATTGCAACAAAATTCCAAATCTGCTCATATTTAATTAAAGTATCATTAATCACCATTTAATCAGCAAAGTATGATTAATCAGATTTTAAAAATATGCGAAGGAAAATGCTTTAAAATGTCCTTTTTGAAGAATATAAGGCTGATGATCAGTATTACCTTCATAGGTTTCATATATTATTTAAACTTATTTAAACTTGAGTCAAAATAACACTAATTCTGACAAAAGAAATCTTAAAAAATTAAATGAATCATGAAACAAAACAGTAAATTCACGATAGTAATCAATAAATAATAAAAAAAACTAAAATAAATAAAAAAGCATTATGATCATCATTATACTTCTACTATACTACTAAAATGTACAAATGAACACTGGTGCAGATCCCCTGATTACCTCTAGATAAGAGTACGCCAGCTCGAACACTTTCTCATCCTTGGTTAGGTCCATTCTTCTGAAGAGCTCTTTCATGGTGAGGTACATCACACCTGGGTTTTCATTGCTGCCCAACATAGTGTGAGTCTTCCCCGCTCCTGTGGCTCCATAGGCAAACACTACACACACACACACACTGAATTCAATAAGAATGATGATCTCCATCTTCACTGCAGAAATGTACAGTGCTCAAATCTGTGAGGTCTCAATTTTAAACGTAATAAGATTTAAAACGGGGAGTTCAAGTCAAACTGGGTCTTTTGATCATCCAGAATAACAGAACACACTCATGAGATTAAAAAATACCTTTATTTCTCTATATAATCCTCTGCTACACTTATCACAGTGTTTCACTAGTGCTTTGATACCATCATGGTAAAAAAAGATTCTCAGTACACCGAAGCCATGATCAGACTGCCTGCTTCATGTCTGAAACACTGGCCTCCCAGGAACTCCTTTAATGTCCCAAACATGTGGAAATGGCATGGGCTGTACTGGGGATGTGACAGTAACTCCCAGCCGAGTTCCTGTAATGTGCAAGTTGTGTGTGTGAATGATCTTCCCACAGACGGATGCGTCTCTGCTACAAGTTGGCACCATGTTATCAGGCGTTCCACTTGCTGAATTATCGCAGGAATGCCCGCAGTGGACTCCTAACCACCTCAGCTGGGATCACCGTTCACAGACATTATCACTGTTATATAGTATGTTATCACTGTCCTTTCAATGTTCATCGCTTTTACACCTTAATTCATGAGAAACTTCAATCCAGGTTTGACTTGAACGCCAACTGAAACAATTATCATACTTTGACGTGAAGAAAACTTTGATAACTTTTTCCATTAGCATCACACAAACCTAAATACTGTTCAACAACTACAACTACTAATACTTCAATTATCACTTTAACATACATTATACTGCCAAAAGTATTTGCTCGCCTGCCTTTACATGCATATGAACTTGAGTAACATCCAATTCCTAATCAATAGGGTTTAATATGATGGACCTTGCTTTGTGCATTGGTCATGTTGGTTGGAACTGGTGTGGGGTTCTTTTTTTTTTTTTTAGGAGTTGGGCTCACACCTTACTTCCAGCAAAAGAGAAGCAACTCTTAGCGCTTTAAGACATTTCACACTCCTAACTTTGTGGGACGGCCCCTTCCTGTTCTAACATGACTGCGCACCGGTGCACAAAGCAAGGTGCATAAAAACATGAATGAGTGAGTTTGGTGTGGAAGAACTTCACTGGTCTGCACCTCAACCTGATAGAACACTTTTGGGATGAATTAGAGCGGAGACTGGGACGAGCCAGGCCTTCTCGTCCAACATCAGTGACCTCACAAACACGCCTGTGGAAGAATGGTCAAAAGAATTCCAGGCGAGCGAATACTTTTGGCAATATAGTGTACCAGTACGCTGCTAATCTAAATAATGGATCATACTTTTTAATGAGATTCCTGATAAAATATTGTGTGTCATTTTCCCCCATATCAAATTGAAAATAATGTCAGAATGCAAATATATCAGCATTCATATCAACCCCTCCTGTATTTTATTGAGTCTCATTTCTCTCCCTGTGGTTTGCACGCGTATGTAATGCAAGAGCACGCATCAATCAAAAGCCCTGATGAGTCGACCCTTTGCTTTTCTGCAGGCATTTCCAGTTCACAAAGAATACTAAAGTTCAACTGTTGAATGTAAATACAGTGCACTGTGCTCATCCTGATAGTGACCAATTAATCAAATAATTGTGGATCACATTCGAGAATTAAACAGCAGGTAACTACTTTCGGTCTGAATATCCTGTATACATACAGCAAATACGAGATCTTTCAATTTCTTTGTTTTTTTTATAACAGGTTTTTCCTTTTTGCGGAATAACGATGCTCTTGAGTAATACCTGGAACTGCACAATCAGAAAAGACCATTTACAGACCCAAAGGTAGATTATAACCACGACCCAGATGAAAATGTGTGAATCGATCTCATCTGAATGTCTCTTATTAAATGTTTAAGGAAAAAAAAAAGGAAAAGAAAAGTCTGATATAAGAATAAGATCTCCCTGCAGTTTCCCTTTGGAGTGAAACTAATCATGTAAAAGGCACCCGGGTTTCATCTCACTCATGGTTTACGCAGAACTACACCTCGGGCCAATCGATAGATTTCAATTATGATTTGAATTACAGATAAACACTACGGCTTTTGGTCAATATGCTAACATGATTAATGATTAAACAAAAAGCTTCCTCCGAAGCAGCCTTCCGTCCTCTGAGCGCACGTGCCGTGATGAGATTATGGGTTTTATTACAGCGACCTGATACTGGAACGCTTTATAGTGTTTGCTGTATTTTCCGATCCATTGACGCATTTTGCGTCGTAAAACCGTGATGCTGGTTTGCGAAACAGCACTTACACAAACACGGGACGCGAGTTGCCTTAAATCCCATTCTGATCTGATTAGTTTACCAAGAGGACGTCGGGTGTGCGTATATATTTATTTACACATCTCGGCAACGATAAAAGTCTCACATCTGGAGAGCAATAAACTGACCACAGGAGCGGCAAGCTTGTAGGTTATAATTTATATAAACCTGGATGTTTTCCTAGGTGAAATGATCACGTTCCGTCCCGAGTGGTCAGAAAGATAATGGAGGGGAGATGAGACTCTAGTGTGAAGTTTCAGCAACAATTTGAAAACACAATAAAATAGTAATTGAGAAGTATGAAGCTACACCAGGCAATTTTTCAAAAGTATTTTTCTTTAGAGACAACACCTAAATAGAAAATCATAGACATTCAAACTTTCTCAAAAACAATTCAGCTCATTTCTATTTAATTCATACCATACCCACACTGCTGTTTAACTTCCTGCTGAAAGCCCCATCAGCTGGAAATCAGCTCTACATTTAGAGTGTAATAGTTTTTCTCCTCTTAACCACTATTATAACTGTACTGGCAATATCCTCCTGTGATGACAGAGCAGCCGAGAACTGCTGACTCGCAGGCACAAAACATAGCTGAACAAACAAACTAATTATCAATGCCAAATTGTGTGCATACCAAATATTTTGTAAATATTTATAACATAAAAAGTTGTCTGCATCAAGTAAAAGAAAATATTATTATTACGAGAATCGGGTTAAGAACTGCCCAACCCGTTATTAAAATCTGGAAGGACGGTGCTAAAGCGTCAACATTGAGAAAGAAATGCCGTCGGCTAAAATTATCATCTATAACCGATAACCGTGATCAGAGATCACTTAAACGCTTGGGGAAGTTGCAGTGTAAAAATTCACCAGGGCTATTTTAAGTAGTGAAAGTACGAGCTTACGGGCTGCGTAATTAATCATACTTACACACAATCTCATTTCTGAATGTCAGCGATTCAGTCTCCCTGTATTCAGATCATGCTTCATTCACGTGTTCGCTTATTTACTTGACAAAAATCTCAGATTGCTCGATCAGTCACTCTCTTTTGTCACACACACACACACACACACACACACACACACACACACACACACACACACACACACAGTATACCACAAAACACTACTAATTTACCAATCAAGCCAGAAATTAGCGAATGATTGGGTAATAAAACTCCGTCACTTCTCTCTTCCTCGTTTATGGCGTTCTGCTGTCACTCACATGACGTGTAACAAGGAGACAGGCCTAACCAGACTAGTCAGTTTACATGGTGAAGTTGGAATAATGCGTCATTATTTTCATGCCTAAAACTGTTTTACTCTCTCAGTCAATCAAATTGTATTTCTGTACTTTTCCAGCGTGCACTCAGTATCACAACACTGTCCTCGCTCAATGCCTGTCAATCAGAGGCTAGAGGAGGGACAGTCCTAGCCAATCAGACATTGGCGCTGACGGTGTTTCTGATTGTCTCTTTTGCATGCTCTCTGTGTCTCCTTTATGCACATGCATCATACCATTACATTTTATTCTAATATTGTGTTTATCATTGTGTGCATTATTATTTTTGTCAGCAGAAGCTAAACGTCTCACACACTCACGCAAACTAAATTCTAAACTTCTAACTACCTAACAAACTCCACGAAAATTACCTTATGCAAAAAATTTTTTAAACTAATGCATTAAAAATAAAGTGCTTTTATTGGCTGAGTGTCCAAAAGGACAGGTGCTATTTATTATGTGTTTTTCATTATTAGTATTGTTAACATTCAGATTACTGTACGTTCAACAGCTTTTAAGTTATTCACTTTAAAGGTTGTAAAAATAAGGAAAAGCTATTTTTCCCTCCATAAATGCAATAAATGTTTTGTGAGATAATTGTTATCTCAATTGCCACGGAGAAAAACATTGACCTACATTTAAGCAAGAATGGTGCGGACCAACACACAATGTGATGAGAACTCACAGGATCGGGACTAAACAGCTGTGTGATTAAAAGAAAACCACTTGTTAGTGAGACTTCTACTTAAAGCACACTTTCATCACACCAGAAGACCAATATTAGACATCAGCTAACAGTTAAAGTACTAACATATATATATATATATATATATATATATATATATATATACACTGTATAAAAAACGGATCTGAAGGTCTGCTGATCATTACTCAGTATTCTGCAAAGAGAACACAGTGTACCGAGTGTGAGCCATGACCTCCACACCTGTGTGTTTCTAACAGACCAGTCGAGTGCAGTCACATGACACAGTCAGACCTCACCTGTACAGTTGTAGCCATTCAGGACTCCATCCACCACTCCCTTCGTGGTGTTTTCGAACACTTCCATTTGCGTCGAATCCTCTCCGAAGACGTGGTCGAACACAAACGTCAGGTCTTTATTCGTTCGTTTCCTCAGATTCCTGTTTCCTGATTTCTGACCACGGAAAAACGTTACCTCCGTCTCTTTGGGGTCGAAGATGAGCATGCGGTTATCCACCACACGCACTAATTTGCCCGAGTTTCCTTCCGTTTCCTTGGTGTTTAAAGGGCGGACACGGACCACCACTTTCACGTGGCTGCACACTTCTCCTTCAGGCATGGTCGTGGGTTTAAAGCGCAGGTCGCACACTGAAAACACACAAAAACAACAGCGCACATGAGACCATCAGACAGACAGCGAATCATCATGATATTTGTTCCACAGTTACCTAATAAATACAAAACTTTTTCATTCTAACCAACAAATGCTTTAAATACAACCTAGCTAAAGCTGCATGCAAAAGTTTGTGCACCTTTGATTTATGTTTTCTGTGACAAAACATCATCCTGATCATTAATTACAAAATTTATATTTAAAAACCTCACTATTTATTAGATATCATTTAATGAAATAACATTTATTATCCTTTTCTTCTTCTTCATTTTTTAACCCTGAGAAAGGGGGCAAGCTTGTGTTTGTTTCTCCTGCACTTCTAGGGCTGATATTAGAGATACATTTAAATATAATAATAAGTAGGACTTAACAGAAATGAAATAAGGATAAAGGAACACCAGTGTAGAACTATTGCTCATAATAATATCAGTGAGTATTTCTGTCTTATGCAGCCAGTTAACTATAGCGTTAGATAAAACTACAAGAACTACACAGGACAAAGTCCTTATCTTTATATACTGTAAATCCTACAACATTATTCCTATTTTCTGCTAAAGTTATTCATATATATTAAAAATGCATGAACGTTTTGCTTCCACACCAAGCTCATGTTAGCAAACTAGCATAGATAGGTTAGCTTAGCATTGTTGTGGACGTTAAACCTTAGCTAACACAGCTAACAGTAACACAATTATCCCGGTACCGTTCACGTTTTTTTTTTTTTAACATACAGCATACAGTAAATTTACCTCTCGGAACAATAATATATCACCAGCGGACTGCAGAATGAGTTATTTAACCCGAAACATATCCGGCTGTACAACGGAGCTCATAACGGGTTCAGCCGCAGCTCTCAGCGCGAAGATTTTCAAACTCGAGCGAAACAGGAAACTCGGCATCTGATTGGACGACGGGGCAGTGACGTCACCTGACACCGCCAGTTTGGGTCCGGGCGCGTTCGTGACGTCACCGCCACGACCAACATCCGTACATATATTTGTTTGTTTATTTATTTATAATAAAATTGTGTACATGACAATAATTAAAAGTATATCCGTGCAGTGAAAGATCTGGAGTAAAATATGAACAGGACGTAGTGGCTTTATTGGGTTTGTTTAAATGACAACTGAAGCTACTACAGCCTGATAAATCATGTCAAAATTCACTCAGCTATAAAGCTAAAATAGCATGAAAAAAATTAACACATTAATTATTTATATATTTTTGCACAACACAGCAATATACTAAGCGACACGGTGGGGTAGTGGTTAGCACTATGGCCTCGCACCTCCTCCACCCCCATCACCTACAGGGTCTGGGTTTGATTCCTGCCTCAGGTCTGTCTCCCACACTCCAAAGACATGCAGATTAGGTTAATTGGTGTTTCCAAATTGCTGTAGTCTGTGAATAAGCGTGTGAATGTGTGTGCCCTTTGATGGATTGGCACCCCGTCCAGGGTGTACCCCGCCTATTAACCTCAGTCTCCCCGCGACGCTGTATACAGGATAAACCAGATTAGACGATGAACAACATACAAAACAGCATTTTCTCAGTATTACATAATACTCATATAAAACCATGCCATTGCACATAGACTCAGTCATTGTCAATTTCATGCTGTTCTTCGCACAATTACTATTATTTGCTCTGTTGTCACTTTGTCATAAATACAATTGCACATGAAGGTTGCACTGCATTTCACTTCATTTCACTTATCAGCATTATTTTACTTATTTTACTTATTTTATTTTATATATATACATTACTAGAGACTTATTTTGGCTTTATTTATATATATATTTATACATCTTGTAGCTTTCTGTTCTTAGCATTGCACTAGTGACTCCTGTCAGTTATCAAATTACCCTGTGTCTACTGTGGGCTATCTCTATTGCTACTGGATATCTGGAATTTCCTTTAGGATCAATAAAGTATCTATCTATCTAGACAGGGAGAATAAACAGAGCAGTAAATAACACATAACAAAAGATAGAAAAAAAACCTAAATGACACCTGGATTTTTTGCTTATACAAGAAAGACATACAGTATATACTATTGTTACATTTACATTTATGAAAAATATTTATCCTCC
>JAQMYJ010000023.1:7084858-7099394 GCA_030014305.1 Clarias laeviceps | reverse complement strand
ATCTCCACATCATTGCATTCAGTTTTTATTCACAATTTGTTTAGTGTCCCAACTTTTTTGGAATCCGGTTTGTAGTTCTTGCAAGAACAGTATTGTCAAGTACATTTGCAAAACCATGATGAAACTGGCTCTCATGAAGACATTCCCAGGAAAGTAAGAACTAACCCCAAAACTTGAGAACTTGAGAACCCAGAACAGAGAAGTTCTTTTAGAGTTACCAGCCTCAAAAGTGTGTAAATTAGAGTCATCATGAAGGCTTTATAGAAATAACAGACACATCTCAGTATCAACTGTTCAAATTACGTTTTACAATGTAGAAGAAATAAAAATCAGGAAAAACCATTAGGTTTGTTCAAATGTCTTCCAGAACACATTTGTGAGGTCATCCATGTCTTTATAGACCTTGCTTTGTGCACTGGTGCGTAGTCATGTTGGAACAGGAAGGGGTTATCCCCAAACTTTTCCCACAAAGCATGGGAGCATGGAATGTCTTTTGGACAAAGAGAGAAAGAGTTCATTTCACTGGAACTTGGGGGGCCAAGCCCAAAGACTGCGCATGTAATTCTGACCTCAACCCAATTGAACACCTTTGGGATGAATTAGAGCGGAGACTGCGAGCCAGGCCTTCTCGTCCAACACCAGCACTTCTGGAATAGTCAAAAATTCCCATAAACACACTCCTAAACCTTCCCAGAAAGCCTTCCCAGAAGAGGTGAAGCTGTTATAGCTGCAAAGGGCCAACATCATATTAAACCCTATGGATTAAGAATTGAATGCTACTCAAGTTCATATGCATGTGAAGGCAGACAAGTGAATACCTTTGCCAATATAGTGTATGTATATATAAACAAGTCCTCCCTCAGTCAAAAAAATCGAGCTGTCAAGATTGCTGCCATCATGCCGCTGATGTTTCTCATAACTTGGTAACAGAAACTTGTAGAGTCGGCAGAGTTACGAAAGGGTGTCGTTATGAGATCGTTATTTCATTTCAGCCAATATCCCGCGCTTTACAGTCTTGTCATATTGAAAATGAAAAAAAACTTTTGGGATATCCCATCAGAACGGCTCTAAAGAAAATGAAAATCAGGTGTGAAGAGTGGACGCACTGTCAGGGAGCACTGTGAGAATTCTGTTCCTGGGCCTCCCTCTAATCCTTATTCATTTATTTTCACTTTGGAAGAAATGTCCCTGTATGGATATATTACAGAAAGGAGAACTGGAAACTGGAACAAGATTTAACGAAGTCTATGAGTAGAAAAGTCTCCAGCCGCCTGTAAGCGAGCCCAGATTTCCTTTCCTCTTATTCGTCCTATTACAGATTGATTGGCCTGTGGGTTTTGTGTCAGTAATTGTATGACAAGAGAGAGCCGCTAGTCCTCGGACCAGCATCTGTTACCTAACCTGACATCCATAAATTACCCGGACTACAGCAGCCTCATTAGCTGCCAAATTAGCCTCAGAAAGATTACATTTGCCACAATTGGATATTATTCTATTCACCTTGAATTGCAGAGCCAATTGGCCAGTGTGGATAACCATTTTACTCTAATTATCTTAGCCATCAGGATGTGTGCGTAGCATTTGGCTAATTGAATAATGGGCAGTACGAGGCAGCGGGCCGATGGTTTGATTACAGTGGAGTAGTGTGGGAGAAAGACAGAAAGCGGTGGAGGAGGTGGAGGATGCAACGAAGACAAGCAAAGGGAAGCGTTCCACATCAGAGAAAGCTCAACGTCCTGCATCAGACCTACAACCCCATCTATGGATCGAAGGACACCGAACCCATATAGAGCGAGACGCAACGCGCATCCTGCCGCCTGCTGCTTGCGAATTAGCTCAGTACCGGCGCAAGTGTCATCGAGTGGCGTTGCTGTTTGTGAAAGGTTTGCGCTAAATGAAAATGCAGTGAGGCAGATTTCATTTGCGATGTCATTTCATTCTGTCCTGTTTCTTTTTTGGCCCAATCTCCAAGTGGAGATGGAGCCTAACTGAGCAGAGCAGGTTCATATGAGGGGGGGAGTTCACAGGTTCAGGTTTTTTCATTTCTTGCTGTTTCAGGCCAATCATGAAACCAGATGTGACACAGTGGCAGTAATTTTCTCTCTGCCTTGTGTGGCACTGCAGCCAGTATGACAAAGGCTTTCAAGAAGCACATGTTCTAGTAGATTCCTCTTAGTCATTAGTGCACAATGAGTTTTTTCTTTTTGTTGTTGTGCATTTACAGTTATAGCTCTGCTGTGTCTTGTTAGTAGCACTGTATGTTTCTTTCTTATAGTACATCATCGTCTTCAGTAAGCACTTTACTGTGGTCAGGGTTGCGGTAGATCCAGAGCCTATCCCCGGAACTCATGGCGTGAGGCGGGGATACACACCGGGCAGCATCCACATCCACATCCACACGCTAATTTACACCAAGGGACGACTTTGTGTAAATAATCTACCAACTGCAACGCTTTTGGGATGTGGAAGTAAACCGGATAACCTGAGAGTCCCAGGAGAACATGACAGTACCTCAATCAAACCTCGGAATCAAACCTCGGAATCAAACCGAACCCATAGCTCTGGCATGACAATGCCACACTCAGAAGAAACGTGTCTAATTTAATGCACGTCATGACATGATCTTAAAGTTTTTATCCAATCCTGACTTGATGGTACTTGTTGGGATGTCTGATGGATATGGATACATGTTTGCTGACGGTCGTCGTATGACTTCCATGAGTCATGGCGTGGTTTTAAAAAGCATTTTAAATTCGGCAAATCCCGTTATCCCAGACTTACCCTCCCTCCTGTCATGATGCCGCTGCTGAATTTTAATCAGAGACTTAACTGCGTAGGCAAAATCAAAGTTCGCATGAATATCCTGACTCATTGTCCACGTCTACTCGATTTATGGACGGACTGAGTCGCTAACTATTGACCGCACCTTTGATTATCGGCATCAGTCTCTCTTTCTGACGCTTCTTCCATAAGAATTAGGGAGCGCCTATGGTTGTAGTCTCATATCTTGGCCGCAGAGCTGTTTTTTTTTTTTTGTTTGTTTTGTTTAGTTTTTCTTCGACGAGGCAGTTTCACCCACGTTCAGACTTCCCTGCTGTGATGGATTCCTTACTGCCGGCATCCCCCTAAAGTCTGCCCACAGATGATCGAAGTCAGGCGAGGCTTTATTTTCTGGTCACGTCTCATTTAGTGACCTCACTTTTGACAGCGTACACTCCCACATGGCGGAGGCACACCCTGGTGGATTTGCTTTGTTTTATTGCTTGTTGGAATCTCCGGCACCCGCTCCCCACGGCGGCGTTTTTGTCCCAAGCAGGCGGCCCTGCAGCCGAATGCACGATTAAGCGCGAGGGAATCCTCGTTGCCGGCACTGGCTACCAGGCCCAGAGATGATTAACGAGCTGTCAATGGAAGACACGCATTACCGATCTGAAGTCAGTTTTTCTTATAGCGGTGAAAGGAAGGGTATGAGAAAGGAGATTCTCCTATATCAATCTTAAAGGGCAGCGTCGTTCCAGTGTGACACGCAGCCTGGATGAAGGTCATGATCATTAACCCTACAGCCTCGGTGTCTAAATGGCCTCCGAATCCATTTACGTAGATCTCTCTTGCCTGTATGGAGAACGTGCTATTAGGGCAAACATGCTTTTAGATTTATACCCTCCTCTTTGACGTTTACATACGTAGTAGAAGCTCCAGTAAAGGATTGCTTAAAATGAAAACGGAATTTGCTGAAGATTAGTTTTTTTTATAGACAGTGAAATCCTGATTGTCATGTTTCAGTAAAATTTTTAACAACATTTTATTTACATTTGTAAGTCACAAATTGTCGTTTTTGTGCATCGTTTGTGATGTAGGTTCTGCAGATTACTGTGCATAATAAACTGCAAGACTGAGGCTTATGTAGGATTTAGTAAAGCTATAAGATCACCCGACATTCTGAAGTATAAACCGCAAAATGAGTCATTTGAGTCTTGAGCATGTTCTTTGGATTGCTTAATTAATAAGAGATAATTAACTGTAATATTGAAAAGATTAGTTAAATGATATAATAGATTTGTTTAATTCGACCCTATAAATCACAAGCTCTCCAGTTATTTAGGATGGATAATGTGACTTTGCTTACTTTCCTTTTATCCTTCTTTTCCTTTTTTTCCCCCTTTCTTTTCATTTTTCATTTCATTTCCTTGTGTTCACTTACCTTTTCCATTTCCCATTTTTTCCTTTCCTTTTCCATTTTCTTTCCTTTTCTGTTTCCTTTCCTTCCCTTTTCCATTTCCCCTTTCTATTTCTTTTCTTTTCTATTTCTGCTTTCCTTTCATTTTTCCCATTTCCTCTTTCTTTTCCTTTCCTGTCCTTTACTTTCCCCTTTTATTTCCATTCTTTTCCGTTTCCTTTCCTTTGCTTTCTCCTTTCTTTTTCTTTTCCTTTCTTGTCTTTCCTTTCCCCTTTTTTCTTTCCTTTCCTTCTTTTTAATTTATTTTTCTTTTCTTTTCTTTTCTTTTCTTTCCATTTCCATTTTCTTTTCTTTTCCTTTCCTTGCATTTTCCTTTCCTTTTCCTTTTCCTTGCTCTTGTGGCTCAATTAACACAAATCCCCACAGCCGCGCTCCAAAGTCTAGTGGGAGCCCTTTCTAAAGGAGTATAGAGTTTATTATAATAGCAAATGTGGATAAATCTGAAACGGGATGTTCAAAAAGCACACGTCTGAGGGTCAGGGGTATATAACCCTTTAGCCATGTAGAGTGTATGTCTTTTTATATAATTGAATAAATAAAGTTTAATATTATTATTTGTAGATTTTGTTAGTTTTTTTTTTTTTTTTTGCACAATTACTGGATGCAAGTCTTTGGTCTCAGTATTTCATCCTGCCTTATTTTTTGCCCTCTGTTATATAATGGTGTATGAAAACCATGAAAGCATTATATTACTGGACTCCCCCTCCCCCAAAATTTGTCTGTATGCAACAGGTGGTTTCGAACATTCTCTTCTGCACCTTAAACACTGTCCATAAAGTATTTATGAACACTGAGGCCATGCACGAGAGCCCCAGCGACAGCGACGCCAGGTGATATTTTTTAACAGGAGGTGACGTAAGCAGGCCATCGTCTAACTCAGGACTGTACCCAAGATATTTTCTGGAGATATTGTTCGCAGCACTGGGGAATTACACTTCCTTATCTTCATTATCTCGCGCTCCGAAGGTGATTTATATAGATATCTGGTGTGAAGCTTTTTTCCCAGAGGCCCGTCTGTGCGCAGGAGGTTTCCGCTCCTGCCTGTGCTCCGTCCCCTTCGGCCGGGTGCGGTGTTATTTTGGAAGAGCGTGTCCTGCTGAAAGAGGACGCTTTTTAATAATTGATCCCTGTAATTAAACACTCCGGCGAGGGACGGCGGAGCTGATTGACTGTCAGATATTAAGCTCAAGTCTCGTAAGGCTGTGAGTTTGGTGTGGGGTTATCGTTGGCCACAAACGCTGCCCCTCTCTCTCTCTCTCTCTCTCTCTCTCTCTGTCTGATCCCCACTTCTCATTACCCTCATGAATAGAAAATCGTCAACGGCAGTGGAGGCGCGGCATGAAACAGAGTCCACGAGTTCATTAGCCAAATGTATTGCGCCCGTACCAGGTGGCTGTTCTGGCACAGAGGGGACTGCCTCCTAGCGTGAGCTCAGCAGGAGCCCTCGAGCGTTTCGCATGGCAACGTACCAGTTTTTGATGTCTCTGGGAAAAGCTGTCAGTGCCTCCTTTTTGCAAACCTTTTGAGCTAGTGCTTGTTTTGAAGCCCTCTTTATTGCAATGGGAAAAACATAATTTAGGCGATAATGATTGGGGCTGGTAGTTATGTTAACTAAATAGGTAGCTAGTCTGACAGAGGATGTTATGGAAAATAATTTGGCATTGTCATCATTTAATCCTGGTCAGGTTTCAGAGCCTGTAGTGGAATGATGCGTGTGTGGGGACGGAATTCATTCTGGATAAGACAAAAGTACATCTGGACAACTGGCAACCCACATGGAAATGGGGGGAAAACATGTATAGCTTCACGTACACAGTGACCCGAGCTCAGGATTGACCCAGGGACCCTGGAACGGAGTTGCTTGCTGCATTACACCCCATAAAAAAATAATAAAAGTGGTAGTGGTGGCTCAAAGGGGTTAAGGCACTGGGTTATTGATCGGAAGGTCGGCGGTTCAAGCCCCAGCTCCACCCAGTTGCCATTGTTGGGCCCTTGAGCAAGGGCCCTTCCTATCTGCTCTGGGGGCGCCGTATCATGGCTGACCCTGCACTCTGACCTCAGAATATGCAAATAAAGAAAACAGTGCGACTCTACTTACCTTAAAAAAACTGCACTCCGTCCAAAAGAACTTTTTTGAGTTTATCAAAGTGTACTTGTCTGAGCTTGACGCTAAACTGAACCACTCCTAAGGCAAATATCTGTTTCACGTAAAAAAAGAAATTTGCATTTCAATTGGTCAATTATATCCCTGCATGGTCCAAATGCAAACTGCTACGTAAAGCAAACCTGGCAATCGAATCCCTTTTAATCCCAGTTTTCCATCTGAGCCACATGTTTTGCTTGACACATCCTGATCCTGGATGATGGTGGGTTGCTCATGCTTTCTTTAACACATCACAAGATCGCCACACTATTTATTTGTCATGCTGCTGCTCTGGCATCGTCAGAGGGCAGCTAAAGATGCTTAGAGGAGAGTCCTAAGGGTCATGTCTTTTATACATCCTGCACAGAAGCGCCGTCGTCCTCGCAGGCCGGTGATACTCCTACTCACAATAATGTACTGATTGGCAATTCACATTCCGTGTGCGAGGAGAATGCTTACTGTAGACGCGCCCTGAAAATCCTAGACTCTCTGCCTCAAGTAGTAGAAACGGAGACATTCGTTCTTTCCGTAACCTTGACATTTCCGATTATGTGATGGTCCCGGAATGCCTGCTAGTCAGAATGTGAAGCAAAGCAGACACTCCTTTGATGCAAGCTCAGTGTGCAGTGATGTGAAGAATAATTACCCTAATGATGTGAGTGCAGAAAAGGACCAGGATAACAGTTTTTCAGTTTGGGACATGATGTGCAGTTTTATTAACGCTTATTTCCTTGCACTCTCTACGCAGCTTGATATTTCCAAGAGCAAGCGTCTTAAGCAAAGTCTCGCCAAGACAGGAACAAAGTTATTATACAGGGTTTATTACAATATTTACATTTGCGTGGCTTCTGTGTGAGCGTGGGCTTGCTAATCAGATGTATGCCCTATGGACAGCTGGATCAGGCGGTGACTCATCGAGCTGGATGGAGTGATGGCCTTGATTGGGGTTTGTACGAAAGCACGAAAACCGCAGGCATGTTGTTATTTGAATTATCATGCTCCATAATTTATTGCAGCAGATTTGTGCTGAAGGCTCACCAGGAGATGCTCATCTGTCAGTTTATCAGGGAGCAGAATGTTGTTATCTCGCTTAATGTTGATTGGGCGAAGGTGGGCGGGTCAGGGCAGTGGTGCATTATGGCGTATATGCAGCCGTGGCTTGTTTTTATACGTGTTGTGGTTCAAACTATTATATATAATAAGACTAAAATAAGGGAATGTTGCACAATTAAAATCTTAATCACGATAAGGACCTGTGCATTTACTGTATTTAATTGCAAAGTTGATTGCAGGTAATAAACACACAGCAAATAAAATTTAAATTTTATAGATTGTCACTAATTTAAGTATTTAAAAATGATTTTAAGGTGATGGATACATTTTGGCAAGCGTCCTCTGAATCAGCCATTATTTGATGTAAATAATAAATAAATATGTTTGAATACATTTCATAATTACATATGACCCTTAACCCTGTCTTCTCCACGGGCGCCGTAAAATGGCTGACCCTGCGCTCTGACTCCTGCCTACCAACAAGAAGCTGGGATACGCGAAGAATTAAGCATTTCACTGCATATCGTACTGTGTATGTGACAAATAAAATTTGAATTTGATGGATTAAATCTCAATTGCAATATATCACATATGTTGTTGTTGTTGTTTTTTTAGCAAATCCTGCAGCCCTAAATAAGCAAAATGCATTCAAGAATTTGTTTTTGTTTTGTTTTTGTCAAGTTTGAATACCAATAATCCAAATCCCACTTAATCAAGGTCACCGTTCGTCCTTGGTGATCTTTTCTGCATTCCCTCCGGCTCCTCTCCTCTTTTATGACACAAGGAAACCCAGGTATCTGTGGACACGGTGACCCCGTATCCTAATATGTTTATATTTTTCTGGATTCCTTCTTCCCTCTTGATGGCCAGATGTGTTCAGATAGTGTGTGGCGTGAAGGCAGCGAGAGTGAGAAAGCAAGAGAAAATAATTCTAATCCCCCCCTTTTTTTTGCTTTATGACTCAGCTTCCTGACTCAGAGCTTTCTTGACCATCCGTGGCCTGGACTGACTAATTGGAAACTGCCTCCGGTTTAATTAAAGTGCCACGGTTGGCCTGGAGCACCCGATTGAGAATTCTTGAATACAAACCCCGTTGCTTTGTTTGTGGTACACGAACAAAGTCCGCACTTGCTTATTCTCGGACTAAGTGACAAACTTGTGCTGATTCCATTATGGACGGATTTACTTGGTACGGGTGGCTACTGTGGCTTTATGTGACAGGAATGATAATGTACGACAGTTTATTTTGCCAGTGTGAAGCAGGTGTCTCGGGTGGTTATGGGTGTTTGTAAGACGGGGTGCGAGGGGGAACCAAGTCGGGAACAGAACAGTGACTCAGAGCCCGTGGCAATGGCTTATTTTTAATTTTTTATGGCAGACCTCTACACATAAAAGGTAATAAGCGTTTCCTTGTGATTTCTGGGCTCATTGCTTGCAGGGTTTTATTATGCTGTCTAATTTCGGCTCTTGTCGTAATAACCCGAACGGGCATGCATGAGTAGCGTTTAATTCATCTGAACATTGTTTCTGGCTGTAAGAAAAACGCGGGAGGCGTTTTTCCCGTCCTGTAAAACACTAGATTCATTAGAACAAATGGGTATTTAAATGAAAAAAACAGCACCATCCTTCATAATACATTTTTCACACCATGATTATTGCCCTCACGTGTTGTATATTTCCTAACTCACACTGATCTACTTGTCTTATTGAGAAAAAATGGCTCCTTATTATTATACATGTTTTACTGTAGATATCAGCAATGATTGATTGTTGATTGTTTCCTTGACTCGCTTTTTCTTCTGTCAATGTTTATACAGAGAATTTAATTAGTCAAAATTTGTTGCGAAAACTTCCTGTTTATTACAGTACTGACACTGGAGACTCTTTCCAAAAATATCATACAAAGATCTCCTTATAGGAAGATTAACCATATTAAAAATGATCAGCATTTCTTTGTTAAAAACTGTTTACTGTATATTTGTTCAATAATTGTTAATCTAGTTATTATGTCCAGTGTCTGCTATACTGTAGAAGTCACAGAGAATGAGTTGTTCCTATAGAAATGATAATGTGCTTATTATACATCTTGTTCAGAGCCTGTCTTGAAGCGCTATGTGTGAGGAGGGAATCCTATATACATATTGTTTGTATTATAGCCGGTCCTACTGTCCGAGCTGTGCTTAAAGCCAACAACAAGCTGCACTGTTATACGGAAAATAATGGACGCTGGAGGGGAGTAACATTGCACAACGTTCAAGTCGAGTGCCGCTGCATGTGTTTTACTTTTGTACAGTCTGTACAGTCTATTCTGCTTACAGCAACTGGGATTTGCAGACAAATATAATGTTTAAATTATTGATGAATGAAACATCACTCATTTTACTGGATTTAATGTTGTGGAACGTATGAGGCAAGTTAGTTCCCGTTCTCACTTACACTATGGCAGTAATAAAAAAAATTGCTCTCTGCACTAGCCTCTGTTTCTGTCTCTTTCTCTCAAGACGCAGCCTGACATTTAGCGAGAAAGAGTATACCAACTGTTGCAAAGCATTTATAACCTTACAGAGACTTGAATATAAATATATACATTTCTAAATTAATAATTCAATAAATAAATGTATAAAATGTAAAAAAAATGAACTTGTAGAACTCCAATTCCAAAAAAGTTGGTACAGTATGGAAATTGTCAAAAAAACAAAAAGGAGAAAAAAATTAGACATATTTACCTTGCGTTATATTTAAAACACCACAGCACCACATTATTTGATGATTTACGAATTATGAATTGAAATGTTTGTTGAAATTTTGCACTCGGTTCCAGTCTGGTGGATCCAATATCCTACAAAAAATTAAGACGGGGCCAGTTGCTGGTTGTACTTTTTAAAAGATGATACACTGTATTTTTCTTCAAAAACATATTTTTGAATATGATTTTTAAATGGAATTTGAATTTGAATTTTTTTTGATTCATTCATTATAAAAATAGTCTTTAATTATGTGTAGACCCCAACATACAACTCTATGTACAAGGTGTTACTATAGAAACAATAACATAATACAAGACCATCAATATAAACCTGCTGTTCATGTTACAGCCGGACCTGCTTTCTATCTTAGCTATGTTATTGTAGAAAAAACACCCCAATTTACAGAATATATATATTATATATATATATAAAATCAACTGTAAAGTTGACGTGTCTGTACACTGGAGATATTTATGAAAAAACTATTTTCGTCTTTTTCGTGCACGCATCATATAAAACCTACTGAACGAATTTTAATGTGGTTTTCACAGGTGTGTTTGGCCGAGCTTGAGGTAACATATAGGCTTTGTTCCACCGCATTCGGCCCATGGGAAGAGAAGATATGCTACTTTGAAATTAAAATGGAAAATGCCATTATATCATCATAAAAAAAATAATAAATCGACCTTGAAAAAATCATTAGTTTGTCTCAAAATTCAACAGATGATGCTGTACATTTTTTATACGTGCTTATGAGTGTGTGCTTGAAATCTGCTAATAAACTCGATCTCACACCTTCATTCTGTGCACTTCACGGTAACACATTTAAAACATCTATTATTATAATATAATGCAATAAATGATACAATAAAATATTATGTGCTGACAAATCAGATTTGAGCATGCAACATCACTGTCATTAAAATAATAACTTTTAGAGAAGCTTCATAAAGGCTGGTCACAGAGGTGTAAAGGTGAACAGAATTAGTCACCTAATAAAAAAAGAGAAAATAATAATCAATGAACGACCGAGTCGACGACCTTGAGAGTCTGTGTGTCAGTGAATCTTCTACCTAAACCTCCTACCACACACAGACCGCTGGTGATGTATAATGGGTGAGCTATGGCTTGTAGAGTTACAATAGAGGTTAGATCTTCTGCTGTAGGTAGTGGATTGGATGCATTACCCCAAGCTGTACTGGGTTTCACCGGCTGGACTTAAAGTGAGGGTGGGAACAAAAGAGGGACAAAGATACGAAAAGCCTTCCTTTACCTGGAAATGGCGTCATGGTGGTGGTAGTAGGTTTGATTAGATCAAGGTATTTTAATGAACTGATAGGAAATGCGATACTGACGAAATCCGATCACAATAAAATTTTTGGTTTGGTTAAACTAGGGGGGCAAAAATATTGCAATAATTGAAGGTATGTTTTTCTTTGAAATGATCTGCGTTTAATAATAATAATAATTCAATAACGGGGAACAACATGTAAGCAAAACAGTATTTTTAAGAAAAGCTTTGATTCTTCATCGACAAATAATTCATAATTCACAATTCACAAATAAATGATTAGATAATGGAGCGATTAATAAAAATGTATGCCCAATGAATTTCTTGTTAAATTGACTATTATGTAACTGTTGCTTAATAAAGGCACTGACCGCTGTTTATACCCATGATACTAATAAAAGTGTCGTTTCCTGTTGAAATATTAATATATCATCATATCGTCTGGTTTGAGGTAATATTATTTAGTTTAAAAAAGAAAAAAAAGCAAGGAAATCACATCTTATAAAGAACCATCTGAGAGAGTGAAATTATTTGGATTTAGATTCAATTTATTGTATTTTTATTTAAGCGTATTATCTTCCACTGGCCATGTAGTTTCTCATAATGAAAATGTTTTCGGACTTCACCTCATGGCCCTCTACCAATTTAGTTACTTTTGGTGTTGGGTATCAAAGAGCTTGGTGACATTACAAAGATACAGCCTTGGTGTCAGGACACAGGCTGAAGAGCAGGTGAAATATCAGATCTGTTTCATTTCTAAAGGTGCCATACAAGTCCATTGTTAAGGAGCACTTAAGGAAAAGGGACTCCCAAATCCCATTGATGACAAGCTCTTAGGATCAGCGGTGGAGGACGGGACAGTTTTGCTCTGAGATATTTATCTGTCTAGGTGTGGGACTGGGCGTGTACAGGACCCAGTGGTGCGGACCTGGGTTTAGAAGCAGTGAGTAAAAAAATAAAAAAATAAATAATAATAATAATAATAATATTGCATAATGACACATTTTCAATGTTGGAGTTACTTCAGGAGTGGAATATTAGGCTTGCTGTGGGTTATGGTGGTTTATAAAAGTCTTTAATGTGAATAATCCCACTGTAGAGAATTTGTAGAGCATCACTTCCTGTTATTGTGGTGCGATCTAGAAGTCTTGATGATATTATTATTATGAATAAATTAAATGATTTCACATCATTTCACACATCTCTCCCATTTTGTTTCTAGAGTGCTCTCTAGGGGTGGGACGATAAACTCCATCGAAAGTGGATGCAGTGCAGCAGCAGTTCATTCTCAGTCCCACTCTACTCCTGTTGCACTGTCGTTTGGGAATCGTTTGGATTATACAATAAATACACTGATTTTTTTTTTTTTAGGTAATTTATTTTTTACAGTGCACAAACAGTTTTAAAATCAATAGAGCAAATGTGTCCACTAGAAAATGGTACCAAAGGGGTAAAAGAGGTTATAGCTGTTTTATTATTTTTTTTATCAATTTAAAAGCTCAGTTGGAAAGAGGCAAAGTGAAAACATATATTTTAGTGTGCTAGATTTTTCAAGTCTTCAAGTAACTCTATTTAGCTGTGGTAGTACACTACAAAGGTCAAACTCACAGCCCGAAGTGATTCTCTAGCTTATTCCCATGGGGAAGCCATTAAAGAGTATGTACTGTAAATAAAAATGTTTTTTTTTTCATTGAGTGTAGGTTTGTGATCTTAACTATTAGTTTAAAGTCTTTATTAGTCTTTATTAATGACTAAATTATGTAGAAGGTATGGTGTAAATCCTGGTTGGTCATATATATTTTATTTCATTCTAGGAAATCATTCCTGCCCACTCCTGAAGAACTCCCCCAATCCAATCCTGCAAAAAAAAAAAAAAATAATTGTGCAAAATGGTTAACCAATCTTGACCCTTACTAAAGTTACATCTGTTTTTTTTTTACTATAAACATAACAGTAATTGTAACTAGTTTGACACTGACCAAGATAAAATAGTTAATGATGATGAGTTAATATACATATGTTAATTAATGTGACTTCACTTTGTCCCATGGTCTTCATATCTTCTTGCCTATGTGAAGCTAACTGTTTCATACTCCTGCAACATTCAAAAAAATTTTTGTATAGAGCTGTATAAGGCAATCACTAATTACCATTGTTCCTAAGGACCAACTGCTTATCCCAAATGTTACCGATGCCCTAGCAATGATCACCATTCCCTCTTTCAAAAAAATAAAAAATAAAACAAATCACTAATCACCATTGTTCCTAAGGAAGAAATAGGTATCACCAATATCCCCAACAACCAATCACTAACCTCCATTTTGCCCAACAACCAAACACAAATTACCAATATTGCCAACAACTAATTACCAATTACCATTTCCCTAACAACCAATCACTAATAACCAATATTCCCAACAACCAATCACTAATGACAATTTCCCAATAACCAATCACTAACGACCAATTTCCTCAACAACCAATCACTAATCACCAATATTCCCAACAAAAAAATCACTAGTGATCAACATTCCCCACAACCAATCACCATTTTCCCCAACAACCAATTACTAATCACCAATATTGCCAACAACTAATCACCATTTTCCTCAACAACCAATTACCAATCACAAGCCATCATTGTGCTTCCCAATCACAAGCAATCACTGCTTCCCATTGTCTCAAACTTAAAGTTGACCAATCACTCCGATTCCCAAAAGCCAAGTAATCGATCATTGTTCCTAGTGACCAATAACTTATTACCATTATTACAAGCTATGAGTAACAAATCATCCTGAACTGAACACCATCTTTCTTCATAACAATATGGTAAGCAAGTTACAAAAACAGGTTCCTATGGAAGAAATAGTTATCACCAATATCCCCAACAACCAATCACTAACCACCAATTTGCCCAACAACCAAACACAAATTACCAATATTGCCAACAACCAATGACCAATAACCATTTCTCTAACAACCAATCACTAATAACCAATTTCTGAACAACCAATCACTAATGACCATTTTCCCCAACAACCAATCACTAATGACCGTTTCCCCAA
>JAQMYJ010000023.1:7021665-7084758 GCA_030014305.1 Clarias laeviceps | reverse complement strand
TAACCAATCACTAATGACCATTTTCCTCAACAACCAATCACTAATCACCAATATTCCCAACAAAAAAATCACTAATGACCGTTTCCCCAATAACCAATCACTAATGACCATTTTCCTCAACAACCAATCACTAATCACCAATATTCCCAACAAAAAAATCACTAATGGCCATTTCCCCAATAACCAATCACTAATGACCATTTTCCTCAACAACCAATCACTAATCACTCATATTCCCAACAAAAATTCACTAGTGACCAATATTCCCAACAACCAGTCACCAATCACCATTTTCCCCAACAACCAATTACTAATCACCATTTTCCCCAACAACCAGTCACCAATCACCATTTTCCCCAACAACCAATTACTAATCACCAATATTACCAACAACTAACCACCATTTTCCCCAACAAACAATCACTAATCACCATTGATCTCTATGATCACCTGCTCATCGCCAACATTCCCAACGACCAATCACCATTGTTCTCAATTATCAATCACAAGCCATCATAGTGGTTTACTACCAATTACTGCTTCCCATTGTCTCAAACTTAAAGTTGACCAATCACTCCGATTCCCAAACACCAAGTAATTGATCATTGTTCCTAGTGACCAATAACTTATTACCATTATTACAAGCTATGAGTAACAAATCATCCTGAACTGAACACCATCTTTCTTCATAACAATATGGTAATCAGGTTACACTGACAATTCAGTGAATAAGCAAAACAGACTATGATGTCATGTAGCAACTTCTTTGAGCAACCATTAGCTATAAGCTGCTGTAAGGTTGAAATTGATATCTCGTAATAAAGAAACAAGTATATCATATCACATTAAACATGACATTAGTTGATGGGATGTGTGAAAACTTGCTTGGTGTAGCGCTCAGACATTTGAAGGCTCAAAACAAAAAAAAATTCACAGATCCTGGTCCACTCTAATCTTATATTAAGTTACTACCTAAAGTTAAACCCGGCGTTGGCCTTGCACAGGCTGTCTCTCAACATCAGGAGCTTGCCGGGTATTGTGGAGCAGCCGGGTCAACTGTTGACATTGTATTAGTGTCACGGTGTGCTTGAACTCTGATGATTTCAGTGCAAACACTCCCAGGTGAATGGCAGATATTTGCCTGTGGCTGCAGGCAGCAGGCTTTCTGCTGTCCTCTGTAGGTTAACACACCATGTTATTGTGTGCTGAATGGGAGAAGGCAGAAGAGGTACAGGTGTGATGGCTTATTCACTGGCAAAGAGAAGACAGCCACATACACTCGCTGAATAGCATTATGCTGTAAGATCAAAGGTTTTGCAGGTAAATATAATACATGGTCACGTGGCATGCATAAAGTTTTATAAAGAATATCCAGCAACTTTGAAATATATTCATGTCCATTGGTGTTTAATTTGTGTGTACATTGGCAGACGATCTTACAAAGAAGGAACACAAAGAAGACATCTTTACGGCTTTACCGCTTCAAAAAAATATTAACATGCTTTTGGGCATTTGTGCGTAAAACTTATTTCTTGATTCTTGAGTTATTTATGTTTCACGATTTGTATTATGTTTAACTTGGAGTCTAGTATAAAAGGCGACTTCTCTTTGATGATGTTCTTCACAGAACCATAATGATTTTCTGTGGTAGAACCAACAAACAAATCCATTAGAGTAATACTGTAGTTATTTTTTACCTTTCCCCCCCCCAAGAATGTATTCTGTCAAAACTTTGGAGATGAACAGATTGAACTTAAAAAGGAGAGAACTTCATTTTGCTATATTCTGAACTTTATATTCTGTAAAAGAATATTTTGGTGCATGTTTTTTTCACAGGTCACAAGGGTATTAAAAAAGCACCAATGGCAAAAAAAGTCAAGATTATTTGGGTTGTATTAGTGTGGATTGTGTATAATTTCGCAAAACGATATAACTCCCACACATTTTTTTTATCACAATGAATATATCAACCTGCAGTTGTGTTTGTACCAGTGCAAATATGCACTTTAATATTGATTATAGTTTTGGTTGAGTTTTAATAAAAAAAATATGGAAAACTTATGCTGTGATTGTGTTTTGTAATGAGTCACTAGGAGCAAATTGGAATGAGGGGAAAAAAGGAGTGTTTGTTTTTATCACACACAAAACCTTTTCAGATTCAGAAATATTATAGTGACGTGCATCAAGGCTCCAAAATGCAGCAAAACTAGTGCTAGTCATAGTTCGAAGTTTATAAAAGAGGTATATGTAGTGATTTTAATAAGGCTAATAATAAAAACTGTTTTGTTGAAGACAACTTTATGTGCCTGAGGATAATACACTGCCCTGTTGGATTACCTTTGGCTTTGATTGCAGCAATGCACAATCCCTCGCATTGCTTCAACAACCTTATGCAACATTATACTGTACAATTTGTTTCCGCCCAGAGGTGTGTTCATTTTTGGCTGAGATCTTGTAGTGATGACAGAAGAGTTGATCCTTTCCATCACATCCCAAATACTTTTAATGGAGGCAGTTTCATGTGTGAAAAATGATTCCTCATGCTCCCAGAACCACTCTGTCACAATTAGAATCAAAAGTCCAATCTTTATGCTCCCTAGCAAACTGAAGCCATTTTCTGATTAGTCTCACTAACAAGTGGTTTTCTTAGGGACACACAGCTGAAGTTCATAGTTCAACACTCTAGATACAGGTTTTAAAAATGTGTTCGACAGTTATTTGTGAAGCACACCTGCACCACTTTTATGTGTTGTCCTAGATAGGATACAAATTTGGCAAGTGGCCATATCAAAGTGGCTCCCCAGAAAACTGAATATTTTTATTTTTTTATTATTAATCTCACCAACTAATGGTTTTCCTCTGGCGACACAGCTGTTTAGTCCCAGTCCCGTAACATGTGAAAAGATTTTACCTTCGCTTTTATACATAGCTGTGATATCTACTCACGTTTTTTTTTTTTACAGTGTAACTTCACAGAGCGTTCCTCGTTCTTGGTCATTTATGATTTTTTCTGACCATCTGTGAAGTTGATGATTCAGCACAATCCTTCCAGGTTTTAACAATGAGTTTGACAGTTCTTAACCCAATTTCAGTAGTTTCCTTAATTATTTTCCGTCCTTGTCTCAGGCAAATCATTCGACCCTTCATCAGTTAGGGTTAAAAGCATTGTTACCAGCTGAAACATGTTAACCACTGCAGTAATTATAAAGTTAAAATAAGTTTTAAGTTATAGCTTATTTAAAACCCCCAAAAACACTTTTATTTATTTGTTTATTTTTAAAAATAGCACTTATGCCTTCCCTAAAACATGCTTTGGTTTGTTCCTTTTGGGTTTCTTGGTTAATCTTGAAGATTCAAAAGAAGATACCAGCTCTTTAGGAAGCTAAAAACCTGCCCAGTGTAGCATTTAAGAACCCGCAGGATGATAAAAGCATTACTTTTATATCTTTCATATGCATAACTTAATGTAGTCATGCAACAGTATGTGACTTTAGAATTTATATATACATATACAGTAGAACCTCACCACACAAATTTAATCTGTCCCTGAGACAAGTAACTCGAAATTTTGTATAGTGAAGCGCATTTTCCCATAGAAAACAATTTAAATGCCAATAATTTTTAGGTGGCTGGATAGTTCCAGCAAATTTAAAATATTACCACAAATTCAAAATTTCCAATACTTGAATCAGTTTTTGCATATAAAAAAAAACATTTAGAAAAGACATAGTAATGAAGTAAAATGCAAAAGAGACAATAAACCTTACTTAACCTTTAATTATGATTGTTCTTTTTTTGTTGCTATATGAACAAACAGGACTATTAAAACTATGACAATCAGCTTGATCGCTTGTATGCCAAAACCACAACCAAAAGTTTGGTTTGTAAGTTGAAAATTCGCTAGCCGAGGGTCTACTGTACAGGGTAATTCAAAAAGAATGAACCGATTTCATGACTAATTGCTTCAGTTCTCAAGCATCGTTCTGAGTGACCATTTGAAAAAGGAGTTATCTAAGTAGGAGTTATCTAGGTAAAATTACCCTGTATTTAATTTCCTGCCCTAGTTTCGGTCGACAACAACTTATTTTGACTCATTATCTGTATCCTTCGATGAAACATCACTCAGCTACTTGTTATTATAAAAAATGTAACGAATATCATCAGTCAGTGTGCTGACAATACTTGCAACAATGTGACGTATTTTACAATAATACCGATATTTTAGCGTGTTTCTTCCGTTCCTCTGCTACTGGTTGATAACGAATAGTAAAATATCCTATTTGTTCCAAGATCTATAACTTAAGCTGCGAAAGAAAAAAAAAAAGAAGCTGTTTCAACAACTCCTGCTTTAATTCCTCACCAAGCAGTAAGCAATATCTCCTACTGAGAAGGAATACGGGAGCTAAATATGTTTAGTATGCTAATGATTTCCCTCCTGCCCTCATTGTTTGCGTGTCAATGTCAAGAGTGCAGCCTTGTGTATTGGGAAAGAAACAGTCTAACGCTTGTTTTACACGGTTTGCGGCCGTCTTTAGAGGATGCCAGCATGTCATGGTAGAGGCGCTGCCCATCATTTATTTATATAGGCTGACGTGACATTAATGAAATAAACATAAAGGTTGTCGGTTGTTAAAAGTGCGTCACATGGCTCCGTCTTGCCGTTACACAACATAATTATCTGATTTTAGCATGCTAGCCGTGTAGGTGATTCGAGTGTCGAGAGCGAGTAAAGCTAAATAAGTGTGTGGATATGCATATTTGTTTGTGTGTGTTCTATGGCGGTGTCTGGGTTCAGTGTGGGAATGACAGGTTGACATAGTGTGACAGTTCGAGTCGTTTATCCCCAGCCTCCTCCTTCCTACGCGGGTGTTGTGCAGCCCCGTAAAGCGATACCAGGGGATACTGCTTACCTCCGAGACAAAGAGCCTTGTCAAAAACTGTCTGGCTCAGCCGCGCATCCTTTATCCACGACGGATCTGTCGCTGACCAAACACTCATCACCGCGCCAATGTTTGCTCTTCTTCATGAAGCGCTACAATGTTAGACCTGTTATTTTAACTTACTATAGGTAACTTCTACTGTTCCTGACCTGGTTGGGTGGAAATTCTGTACACTTAGGGTTGTGTATGTGTGTGTAAGTCTATGCATGTCCTTCTTGTAAGTTCAGTAAGTAGGTTGCTTATGCCGTTTGCCCATTTTTCTTGTACAAATCCTTCCATGAGTTGATAATTCTATAGCGTTAAAACATGGTGCGCCCAAGGCCCATTTTCACCCCACACACTCTTTCTGTCCATCCTTCTCCATCCACTCGTCTATGCCTCTTTCTTTTATGTCCTGCTATTAAACCACCGGAAGCAACTTCTCATCATGACTTCTGCTTGGGGATTTTGTCCCTCCTTCTAACTGCCCCCACTCTCTTTCTCTCTGCCCATCATCACTCTGAGACAGGCATGTCTTCATTTAGCTCGGCTCTTTGTCACATCCTAATGGCCTAATCAGCAGCCACTTCTTTGTCCACATCTACTGACATGAAATTCCCTTCAGCAGGGGATGTACATTTTTTTTTCTTTCTCTCTTTTCCCCTCTTAAATTTTTGTATGTAGTTCAAGGCAAAAATCACCCTCTCTGCCATCATTAGGGTTTAAATATAGGACGCATTGTTTACTGCAGGCGATAGCGTGGCACTCCTTGCTTGCTGCAAAGCCTCTGAAAGGAGCTGGCAGTCGACCGTGGCCTGCCGCTGAATAGATTGCACTAGATCAGATTTGACCCTGTTTCTTTTGTTTTGCTTTGCACCAAAGTAGGCTGTTTGACACGGGCAAGAATTTTGAATCCTCACCCCACCTTTTAAGGATCAGGAAGGGCTGGAGGAAAATATCATTCGTCACAATTAGTTGCGAGTCGTAAAGGATGGAAACCCGCAGGAGATGAAGATCAAAGTCAGCTGTTAATGTAGAAATGACACCATGTTAAAAGAAGTGCATTCTTTTGGGTTGCTTTTGTGACATCACAATTGTTATTACTTACTTAATTAGTTAATTAATTAATAAAAAAATACCTAATGAAAATGCATCGTAGCCTGTTTGAGTCAATTAACGATCACAGGAATCCACTGTAATTGAGTCAATTAACGACCACTGTAATTTTGTATTACAGTATCCAGTTAACTTCAGCCTTTATTTGTCATATACATTACTGCACAGTGAAATTATTTATTATATGCCTATCCCAGCTTGTTAGGAAGTCGTCGTCAAAGCTCAGAGTCAGCTGTTAAACAGTGCCCCTGGAGCAGACAGGCTTAAGGGCCTTGCTCAAGGACCCAATAGCGGCAACCTTGCGGAGCTGGGGCTCGAACTGCCGACCTTCTGACCTCCTCTCAGAGCCTTAACACACTGAGCCACCACCACCAACCCAATGCATTGCTATAGCATACATAATTACAGTTGGGCAAAAAAGTATTTAGTCAGCCACCAATTGTGCAAGTTCTCCCACTTAAAAAGATGAGAGAGGCCTGTAATTTTCATCCTAGGTGTACCTCAACTATGAGACACAAAATAAGAAAAAAAAAATTGTAGGATTTTAAAAGAATTTATTTGCAAATTACTGTAGAAAATAAGTATTTGGTCACCTACAAACAAGCAAAATTTCTGGCTCTCACAGACCTGTAACTTCTTCTTTATGAGGCTCCTCTGTCCTCCACTCATTACCTGTATTAATGGCATCTGTTATCAGTATAAAAGACACCTGTCAACAACCTCAAACAGTCACACCGCAAACTCTGCTATGGCCAAGACCAAAGGACACCAGAAACAAAATGCAAAGAAAATGCCAACCAGTCCACACTTCCTCCCCAATCCCCCGCATAATGAAAAGAAATAATTTGTTTGCTCATACTTTTTAGCATAATACATAACCTTTCTAAAGTAAACCTGCACTAGGTAAGCAGCTTGGTGTGAAGAAATCAACTGTGGGAGCAATTATTAGAAAATGGAAGACATACAAGATATCTCTCCCTGTGGGGTCAAAAAGATCAGAAGAACTGTGAGCAAAAATCCCAGAACCACATGGGGGGATCTAGTGAATGACCTGCAGAGAGCTGGTACCAAAGTAACAAAGGCTACCATCAGTAACACACTGTACCGCCAGGGACTCAAATCCTGCAGTGCCAGACGCGTCTCCCTGCTTAAGCCAGTACATGTCCAGGCCCGTCTGAAGTTTCCTAGAGAGCATTTGGATGATCCAAAAGGGGATTGGGAGAATGTCATATGGTCAGACGAAACCAAAATAGAACTTCGTGTTTGGAGGAGAAAGAATGCTGAGTTGCATCCAAAGAATATCATACCTACTGTGAAGCATGGGGGTGGAAACATCATGCTTTGGGGCTGTTTTTCTGCAAAGGGATCAGGACGCCTGATCCGTGTACAGGTAAGAATGAAAAAGGGACCATTTATCATGAGATTTTGAGTGAAAACCTCCTTCCATCAGCAAGGGCATTGAAGATGAAACGTGGCTTTCAGCATGACAATGAAACATTTGACCTCTGTCATTGCCAACAAAGGGTATATAACAAAGAATTGAGATGAAATTTTGTTATTGACCAAATACTTATTTTCCACCTTAATTTGCAAATAAATTCTTTAAAAATCCTACGATGTGATTTTTTTGGATTCTTTTCCTTATTCTGTCTCTCATAGTTGAGGTATACCTATGATGAAAATTACAGGCCTCTCTCATCTTATTAAGTGGGAGAACTTGCACAATTGGTGGCTGACTAAATACATTTTTGCCCCACTGTATATGTAATATCAATGCATTAATCATAGTTTAGCTCCTCCAAGACACTGGAAGCTAGCCAAACGCTTCTTCTCTAACTGCTGCACTTGCAGGAAAGCGCAGTCTGCCCCCTTCTGCATATCTGAGCCCACAGACGCCTATAATTTGCAAGAAAAAAAGAGCGCCATGTCCTTAACATGCAGCCTATCAGAGTATTGATAGTTTAGTTTTTTCAGCCCTTGGCCACAAAAAGCAGTGTAATTATCAGGATTTGAGCTTGCAATCTCATGAGAATAATGCAAATCCATTTCTGATCGCTAATCAGAAACCTGTTTTTTGTAATATACAGTAGGTGCTGTGTTTGGGCCATTATTTGATTTTAATGACTCTCTGCAATGATCATTATGTAAGTTGCAAATGTGAAGCTCGATTCAGAGAATGCGAAGTCTACACAGAGCCTTTACCATAGACTACACAAGTGGTCTCTGATCACAAAAATTTCTGCAACTCGTAAACAATAGTAGACATCAGCGTAGATTGGTCAATGCGACGTTCAACTCAATTAAAAAATGGAAGCGTAGAAGCCGGAAGCTGGCATTGCATCCAGTGGCTGAGGTTTGGCCACTGGCTGGGAATCGAACCCAGGCATTTGTTATATTAAATTATTAAAGTGAGAATAGATGTTCTACAATATTGTCTGCAATTATAAACATGTTAAAATATGACATCATTGTTAGTTTTTGCACATTGCTCTAACATTGCTCTGGAGGACAGGACTGTATGGGGCATGTGGCAATAACTTCCTGTAATGTGCCAGTGGTGTTGGTAAACGATTGTGTGTACAGTTCCCACAGACCGATGCTTCTCTTGCGCAAGTCGCTGACAAGTTATCGATCGATTTCCAGATTAGACGTTCCACTCAGTGAATGTTCACGGGAACAACTGCAGTGGGCTCTGAGCCACCGGCTTTCCCGGATATACGGGGTTCTTTAAAACGTTTGCACCGTCGAAATGTTTTACTATGGCGAAAGTCTTACCATCATACTGCGCTCAAAGTCTTTTGTAAATCTCAATTGGTTTTATGCTTAGGTTCAAATGATTAATTTGATCAAGTCCTGGTTTGTCTGGAACTGTCTCCTCACCATACGTCTTCTGTCCATGTTGATCAGTTTCAGGACTCAAAAGTCTCGGAGGACTTCATAACAAGTCCTGGTATTTTATCCTATTTAAGAAAAGACATTTGTTTTTCATTTTTTATTTATTATTTTTTTTATGTCTGCAGATTTGAAGCCCATTATGATCAGGGGTCTGCTGCTTGTCGTCCTAAACACTCTCTTCAGCTTGCTCGCGAACCCGTTTCCTCTCTCTCTCCGATTCACAGGAGGCACATGGGCTCCCCTAATGAAACCAGGACTACACGGTAAAACGCAGCAAGAAGTTGTCGCTGCAGGGAATAACATTTTAATGCAGGGTATCTATTCAGGCACTGCTCCATGTTCTTGCCTCATTCCTGATGAAGATGATGACAAAGGGACGGTACTGGTATGCCACGCTCATTACGGAGGCTTAGAAGAAGTTATCTGCGAGTTCCCACTCTGGAGAGGGAGAAAAGTGCGAGCGGCGGAGTTATAATTCATGGGATGGGAATATGAGTCATACAGGCGATTTCTTTCACTTCACCTTCATATCAAAACATCTCATTATCAGCCGTCATTCATCGGTGCCAGACAGGACCGCAACTGCCCAGCTGCTCTAAAACGATCCGGCATGACCCGGTGTCACTCCGAAAGCCTTGGGAAGAGTGCATGCATGGGTGCGTGCGTGTGTGTGTGTGTGCTTACGCTTGGCTACTCAGATGGCTTCTTTATGTTTTACGTCCGTCTGTGTTGTGATGGTTATTGTCTCTGCATGTAGGTTTAAGTGTATAACCGTGTGGATAAGAGGTCCAAGGTGTCACGACCGCCATGTCAACTTTCTGAACCCCGCCTTTATTTAACATCGCGGTTGTGCCCTGGAACAAAGCGGTTTAAGCTTAGAATGCTGAAAGTATGCAAAGAAAATGCCAACCAGTCCCCACTTCCTCCCCAACCCCCTGCAAAATGAAAAGAAATAATTTGTTTGCTCATACTTTTTAACATAATACATAACCTTTCTAATGGCGCAGGCAAAGGTTTGCTGCTTTCGCAAACACAGCCTTATATTGTGTGCTCTATTTTGTCTCAAGGAGCATTTTTTTCCTGTAATTACGCTAAGCTTTACCCGGGTTCCTTGTCATCGTGACGGCACACGTGTCGCAACTTGCGTATCGCAGAGAATTTCGGCCCTGGAGCGAAAGTTAGAAGAGCGTATTATGTTAATTAGTGTCGACTTGAAGGCGTGCACACACGCTCACATGCCCGCGTCCTACGTCTCTCACGCACACGCTTCAACAAACGAGGGCTCTCTCCTTCAAACATGGACTTGCACTTGAGGTCCAAATGAGATCCCTATCCTTTGTACGCACGCACACACTCCATCCTGACTCGGCTCTCTGTCGTCTACAGAGAACGCTCGTGTTTGAATGTGTGTGTAGGTGAAGCAGCTGAGCCAGTCCTCTCTGACAGGCCCTGACTTAGGACGGAGGTGGATACGCTCTGTAGATGTCACTGCTAACACCTAGTGACATGCGCGGGGGCGCCAACCCCAACATAAATCCCTTCCTCAGCCTTTCCTTACCTCCTCCTCTTCTTCTACTTCCTCTGTGTCTCAGGGCTATTCTTCAGCCCAAAAAACCATCCCCCCAGTCTCGACATTAGGTAGCAGCCCTCAGTTTATCAGCATATGAGCGATTGCAGGCCCTTAAAAAGAATTTACAGCCGTGACAAGGCAGTTAACCACCTGTGAAAACAAGACGATCGATAGTGCCGATTTATTTTAGTTTTTAAAGTTATGTCTTCCTTAGCTTCCTGGTCCTTCAGGGCTTAGCTCTAGCCCTCTGTAACCCTCTCCCTCTCTCTGATGTTCTCCTGGGGGAATGAAAAAACAAAAAACAAAAACAGCTTTTTACCAGAAACTTTCAATCTGCACTCGGTGAGAAGTGATTGTTTTGCCGCCCCTGGTTTCGAACGCGAAACCCTGGTCTCAGTCTGTGAGGTGTGAGAATATTCCTTTCCTTATAGGTTTCTATAAGACCTGGTTGCTAAAGCCAAGCAAACAGTGTTAGAGTTCTCTGGAGGGGAATATAAAAAAAGAAAGAAAAACACACTAGCGTTTATTAATTTCTCATTGCTTCTGATCATTTGGGTTGTGCCAAGTGGAATCAGACCAGCTTTTGTGTACCACATCACTCATTTATGGCCCCGAAGCTGCCAGGAAAAGATGAATACAGTCGAAGCAGACAACAAACACATTCATGGACTCGACTTGGCTCCGTTTGAATGAAAGATAATTACAGCTCCAGTTTGAGGTCTTTATATGATGTGTGTACACAAACAATGGAAACGTTTACCTTTAGGACAAAGTGAGGACAAAGAATTGTTATTTATAGCAACAAGACTTCAGATTTCGTGTGTTCACAGATGTTCGTGTGTAAAGTGTGTGTTAATGTTTAAAAAAAGAAAAATTCAAAAGGAACATTTGAACTAATACAAATATTCTTACATTTAAATACAGTGAAGTTTATACTGACAGCTCTGTTCTTACTTTGCCAGATTACTTGGCAAAGCTTTGTCTGTTCCCTGATTGGTATAATTCTTCGGGATGTCATACACTGCTTTTGAAGATAGCAACAATCCTTTTAGTCCAAATAAAAAGAACAGCTACAAAACAAACAAACAATAAAGAACAACAATAAAAACAAAAAAAGAACAAACAAAAAAAATATATATATTTTTTAATAATAATAATAATAGTTGATGTTTTGTTTATCTATTTTTTTTCCTTTTTTTCTTAGTTTTTTTTTAGAAATTACAAGAAACAGCAACAAAAACAAAACAAAAAGCAGCATTATTTTTAATAGTAGTAATAATAATAATATAATGTTTTTCAATTGTTTTTTCAATGTTTTTTATTTATTTTGTTTTTCTTTCTTTGTTCTCTTTATCTTTTAAAAGTAACAGCAACACTTATTATTTTTATTATTGTTATTATTATTAATGATGGGAATAATAATAATAATATAATAATTAGTAATAATAATACTTATTATTATCAGCATTAGTAATAATAATAATAATACTTATTATTAATTATATTGTTTCTTTCTTGCTTGCTTTTTTTCTTTGTCTGTCTTTCTTACTTTGTGTCTGTCAAGAGTCTTGCATGTTTGCGCCCAGTCTCTGAAATATTTTTATTTATTTATTTTTTAATCTGCTTCTTCTGAATATCTAGATGAGTGGTCCTAGAAACTCAGAGTTTTCTTAGCTATGGCAGCAAAAAAAGAAAAAAGGCAAAAAAGCAGCACTCTTGCACAGAGTGTACCCATTACTGTATCTGTCAAGGCATCCAACTGTGTGCAACAGCGGCTTCTTGAAGCACACATGACGATGAGATTGGTGCGAGGTGATTTTACACTCAGACTGGATGGAGGATGGAAAGTTACAGGACTGCTTGAGCAGTGAGACAGAAAGGCAGACAGGCAGACAGACAGACAACGACACACATTGCAGAAGGGCCACACCTGGAAGTGATCTAGATCACAGGTGCTGCTTATGATTGTTCTTTATTGCCCTGTTAAATTTTAGAGTCAAATGACCCCTTTATTTTTTCCCTTCCTCACTTGAAGTGAACACACACACACACACACACACACACACAGTCTCACACAAATGTATACGCTCGCTCACATTCATTTGCATGCCAAGTCGAGTCACAAGTCACTTTTCAGTCTTCATTCACACTGACAGTGAGATGTTCTTCAAGCCCAAGCATCTCTGCTGCCAGATTTCAGCCCGTGAAGGTGTTGTTTTGTCTGGAGCGCCCGAGCCACGCTCTCTTTCGCTCTCTCTCCCCAGGGTTAGTGTTCACTGGCAGGGTTTTAGCCCACTGCATAGTTCCTCGCAGACGTGCAGAGCTCAGGAATGCGGTGTGGTTTTGTCAGATCCCATGATGGGAAAGCCTTTCCTTTTTAATGTATGGATTTCAAACAAATGCGTTACACACGTGGTAACGGTGTGACGGTTCAGTCATTCAGGAGCGAATATTAACCTCAGTCACGTTCCCTGCCATCGTCTGTAGGTCTTCTCAGATCCCATCCAAAGAACCGGTCAAGGGCAAGAGAGCACACGCTCCTCGGCGGCCTACTTCAGTGCTTGCAGTCAACAAGACTATTACAGTTTGGCAGAGCAATTGCCAGAAGCTTTTCTTGTATTTTGGCAGGCAAAACACCTTGTTGGCTGTCTAGCTTTCACTCTTTCTCTTGTTTCCTTGACTCTCTGTTTACAGAGTGCTGCATTTGGCGACGATCCAGTTGCTGGCATCAAAGTGGTTCGGGTCAGGTCTTTGTTTGGTCGAATATCATGAAGATCGCACACATCCACCAAATTAACATTCATCAGTCAAATATTTCATCAGCCAAGCCTCTTTCTGAAGGCCATCTGCTGTGACTTGTATGGCAGTTGCAATGAAGTGGGAAGATTTTTTTTTTTCTAATAAAGTTTTAGGCGGCACAGTGGCTTAGTAGTTGTCGCCTTGCGCCTCCAGGGTCCGGGTTCGATTCCCGGCCAGGTTCAGCTGTGCTTGGAGTTTGCATGTGTTGTCCCCATGCTTGGCAGGTTTCCTCCGCGTACTCAGGTTTCCTCTGACAGTCTAAAGACAATCAGATTAGGATAACTGCCGTTCCCAAATTGTGTGAATGAGAGTGTGAGTATGTGTGCCCTGCGATGGATTGGCACCCCATCCAGGGTGTACCCCTGCCTTGTGCCCTAAGACTCATGGGATGGGCTCCAGGCCCCCCATGACCCTGTACACAGGATAAAGCGGTATAGATAACGAGTGAGTGAGAATGTTTTAGGGTGCTCATTTCCATCATATTTAATTTAGCTTTATACCACAGTACGGTTAAATTCTCAATTACTGATCAGCCAGAGAGGGTGTTGATTCATTTTCTATAACAGCATGCCTCCAACATTAGTTCAGTTTTCTTATTAATCTCCTCTAATACATTATATTCCAGCAGGAACTCATGGAAGGAGTCTCTAGTGTAAGCCCTTTGCATATACAGAGGTGAAGCTCTAACTTTTATTTTTGTTTTCTCAACCTGTCAGAATCCTAATGGATATCATTGTGGTTATCATTTTGTTCATCCTAAATGCAAGATAAGTTAAGTGATGGAATGACTGTTTAATACCAGCAATACCAGCAATAACCAGAACAGAAAGTTTTATTTTTTCTTTTACATATGTTCGCAATTATTAAAAGTGACAGTAAATTGATGTATTATGCATATAAATCTATAATAAATAAAAACATTGTTTCAGAAAGTTAGCGAATTGCTTTGCGTGATATGTTTTAAAATACTTCCCTGTTACGGGAAAACAACAAGGCGGTAACAGTCGGGCCTGGTCAAACCACCATGTTTTATTTTTTTGTTTTTTTTTGGCCATGTTTTGTATTTCGTAGTTAATTCATTTTATTAAAATTGATTAAGGACAGCTGTTTGTAATAAGCAGCAATCATCAAACCTCAAATCAAATAACTGTACTTGTCCAGTATGTAATCTTATCTGAAGGTACAAAAGTGCTACGTAGTCCTGAATAACCCTTTTGATCGCACCAGTCATGGATCAAAAGAGAAAGTAACATGTAGGAAGAAATGAGTTAATTATATATGTGCTTCTTTGACTTCTGTCAATCATCATAATGTGCAAATCTGTCACCAGGCACTCCTGTTTTTTTGATGGATTTGTCATTGGCTGGAAAAACTCGCTCTAGTTGTTGATACTTCTCATGAGGGGTGTTCCAGACAAACCAGGACTTGATAAAATTTCTTTTGAACTAAAACATAAAACTGATTGAGATTAACAAAAGTCTTTGAGTGCAGTATGGTGGTAAGACTCTTAGCCTCAGTGAAACATTTGAATGTTGCAAACCTTTTAAAGATTGAAGTTGCCGGTCGAGGTGGCTCGGAATCCACTGCAGTCGTTCCTACTAACACTGAACAAGCGGAACGCCCAAACCTTAAAAAATCGGCGGGTAACTTGTCTGCAATGTCCGGAAAAGATGCATCTGTCTGTGGGAACTGTACACAAAATCATTCTCAAACACCACTTGCACGTTACAGGAACTCAGCTGAGAGTTATCGCCACATCCCCCCGTACAGTCCTTTGGGTCATTAAAGGAGTTTCTGGGAGGCCAGCGTTTAAGACGTGAAGCAGGCAGTCCGATCATCCCTAAGAAAATGTTCTACCTTGATGGTAACCAAGCACTAGTAAGACAAGGGCATTAGTGTAGGAGGGGATTATATTGAGAAATAAATGGAGCTTTTACTCTCATAACCGTGTTGTTATTCTGCACAATCAAAAGTCTTGCGTTTGTGCATCGACAACCTCTGTCTCTTTTAACATTCAGTCTTGGTGCAGCAGGCTTCTCTGTAAATGCCAGAGTATGGGCAAGTTGTAAATCCCGACTGGAAAGAAATAAATGAGCGCTCTTTTACCAGCTGCTTGCAAAACAGGGTTTCCTGACAAACACACCGCTTGCTATTGACACAGCTACACGATTACATGTAAACTGAATAATGTGCTGAACTCCTAATGAGGATGGAAAAAAAAAAGGAATGAGGCACCCTTTCCACTCCTGTCCACTTCGCGCCATGGCAACCGAGCAACGAGGAAAAGCGATCTCGTTCCAGGCAATCTCTTTCCTTAATGGTGCGTTAGCTAGTGTAAGGAGATATTTTCAAAAGTCTCCCATTGACATATTAGACCCCCACACTGTAACTGAACTGGACAGGAGAGCCACTGGTAGACGCACTGTCTCTCATGTTCCCTACCCTCTTCGCTTATCACTTGTGTGCAAATGAGAGACAAGAGATTTAAAACATCTCTCTCTCTCTCTCTCTCTCTCTCTCTCTCTCTCTCTGTTACTCTCTCACTCTCTGTCTGGCTATGAAGAGGTCTGGTCATTGGCTTCAACACTAATGAAGGGTTTCTACCCTAACACAGCTCCGGTAAACAGTAAAAAGTTTTTTTTTTCTTTTTGGCATGGCTATGTGTTTTGTTCTAGGAGGTCAAGTTGGTGCATGGAGGCTTTTTATATATATATATATATATATATAGTGTTCAAGCCACCTGGTGATATCAAGGCACTCTTGACTCTCCTGTTCCCTCTGCTGGTAAAGGCAGTAAATACAGTCTGAAAAAGCAACAGTTTCATCTACATCCCAAACACGGGTGTCAAGATGCTCAGGTCACGACACTGCGCCAGTCATTTTGCTTCATTACGCCTTCATGTAAATTGATGACTTTATGAAAAAGAGACGTATCCCTTCCTAAAACTTGTGGCATCCCTGATTTCTGTTTTCTGCATGGGGACATGGCAGAATTTTTTCCTCCACTGCCTTTGGCTCACCTTTTCCCCGCTTTCCCTGAGACTCATTGGTCTTGGAGGACCTGGGGAGCACAGCTCCCAATGCCGCTCAGCATGAAATATCAATGCAGATGACTCACTTCGACTTCAGTGTAAATCACCATTGCAAATGCCAAGCCCATTATAGCCAAATCCTTCAGGGAGTTGTTACGTCTGTCGCTGCCAGTAGAGAAAGGAGGTTTCTTAAAGGGGCAGTATGGGTGTTTTTAACAGCGATGCCTTGAAGTGTTACAGAAAATGTTAATTTTTTATATACTTAGTGGAAAAACACTGATATGCAGGAGAACCTTTATTGGAGAGCTGGTTTTATAGAGCAAGTCAGAAACCGAGATGCTATTTTGGGTCTGTTCGCTTGTTGCGTTTGATGCCGTGATGTTGCCCTTTATGTCACCAGGGATTCAGGCATCTTAAGGATGTTTTAAAGGATCTCATTTCTCCATAGTCTTTGTACTGTACTTCTATTCTTAGCCTCGCTGGTTTGAATGGGAAATCTTGTGCCATTCTTTCTGTCATAGCATTTAAAGGATAAAATAAAAGGGGTATTTGCAGACCATTGCACAGGCACAGGGGAGAAAGGATTTGCCCTGGTCTGCGAGTTACTCCAGTGGAACAGTGGAAGATGGAAGAGTGCCTAGTCATGCTGAGAAGCTCAGGTATGGCTTTGCCCAGGTGATGCAAGTGTAAGCAGATCTTTGCAAATGTGCCCCAGTGACATTTAAGACCTCAAGCTGTAATTGAACTGGGCTGGAGAGCCATGGGTAAAATTTATGCTGTCTCTCAGGTTCCTAGTCCTCCTTCACTCTGCATGGCACTCCTTCACAATGGAGATGATGGGTTGACGCTACCGGGTATTTAAAAGAACGCAGAATCACTATAAAAATAAAAACAACAACAAAGAAAGAAAACCCCAAAACCATAATTAGTCTCCAAGGCCTTGCTACATACTGACCTGGTGAAATGTATCCCTCTACCCCAAAGATGAATTATACCAGTTGAGAACCATAGAAACAAGAAACCTTTTTGGAGTTTCCATTGTTGTCAATGTACGATATAGATTTTAAATAATGAGATTTTCTCACATGGAAGACTAATAATAATTAATACGAGTCTTGATAGAATACAGGAGGAAAAGTCCTGCCTTTCCTTTATTTGTCAGAGATTCTCTTTATCATTATATATGGCATTATCATTGTAACCAGCATTGGATTTTGGTGGTTTATTGGACTATCTATAATTAGCGTATAATTAGACACTTTCTAAAAAAAATAAAAAAAAAACATCACTCCAAGATTTGATTTGACCACCATTAGCTATGATTACAATTTGTTGGTGTGTGAAAATGATTCCTCATGTTCCCAGAACCACACTTTCACAATTTGGGTCCTGGAATATCCCGTGCTATCAGGGAAGGAACACTCCATAGTTTTCAAAACCTGGTCATTCAGTACATTCAGGTCAATAGCTGACTTTATTTTATTGCCACATAATGTTGCTGAGCCTAGACCTGAGGGACTGAAGCAATCCCTGATCATAACACTGCCTCCAGAGGCTTGTACAGTGGCCACTATGCATGATGTGTGCATCATTTCAGGGTACTTTCCTTCTTACCCTGACATGTCCCTCACTATGAATTAGGGTCAATCTGAACTCCTCAGACCACATGACCTTTTTCCACGCTCCGAAGTCCAAACTTTATGCTCCTTATCAAACTGAAGCCTTTTTTTGTCTAATTAGTCTCACTAACAAGTGGTTTTCTCATGGACATACAGCTGAAGTTCATAGTTCAGCACTATCTTTAGACAGGTTTTAAAAATGTCTCGGACAGTTGTTTGTGAATCACACCTGCACCACTTTTCTATGTTGTCCTAGATAGGATACATATTTGGTAATGGGTTATATGACATAAATGGCAATGGTCACATCCGCAGCTTTTTCCCCAACGCACATCCGTCTCGCTGAGTGATCCATCATCATCGAGTGCCGGGGCGGTTTACTAGATATTTGATGATGATCAAGCAGAATTGGAAGGGACCTATGGCATCTGAGTAGTGTTTGAATTCCAGAAGTGTGTTCAAAGAACAAGATGGGGCCGCTTGTAAACCGTAAGGATAGACCTTTCGAATCTGAGTAAAAATCGGAAATTGTGCAAGCCAACTTTGTGATGTGAACTAGTCCTAGTTGTTCAACAGTTAATGTTCTGATGTTAATCAGAAGGTTAGTAGTTCAAATCCCGGATCTGCCGCCGCTATTCTTATGTTCGGCTCATCTCGACTGTAAGTCATTTTGGAAGAAAGCGTATGCTAAGTGTATAAAAATAAATTCCTCTTGCCTTTTTGACAATAGAGGATTGCAACCAAGCATGCAGTTTTCCTGTTTGTATTATCTTTTTTCAATTTAGCTTTTTTTTTTTTTGTATATTCATATTCTTCTGTTGTATTGAATGGAGCGTCAGGCGTGCTGATGGTACTGGTTGTGACTCATCATGCTGGCCCACTCTCCCTCCCCATCTGCTGCCTGAGTCTCAGACACGAGAGGGAGACTCAGCCTGCCATCGATCACCTCCTCAACCAGCTTGCACACACACATGCACAAACACCATACACACATGCGCACACACTTCTCAACCGACGTCACTATCGATCCCCATGCTTCTTAACATCTAGTTGCTAAAAGAAAAAAAACCTTAACTGTAGCAGCGCAGCAATGTGCAACATGGTGGAAGAGGCCAAAGTCCTATTTTTTTTGTGTCTGAAGTGAAAAGATTTAACATCCATAAACCTGGACGTGCGTCATCGCTTCTATTTTTCACGATGCCAAGACATTTATTTTGATGTATTTATGTGTAATGACACTTGAATCAACAGCCCTTAAGTGAGTCATCAATTGGACAGTAAGATTGTGGCATTCAAGCAGAAGACAGCACAGGCAGAAAGTGTGTAATAGGAAAGCAGGTGGATGAAGAGATCTGTTTTAAAACCACAGTTACACTTAATTTTCCCTGTTTTTATAGATGTTTCCCAGTGTTAGAACGTCATCATCCGTTCAATCGTTCATTTTGATCCGGAGCAGATTTTGGAGGTTATGGCTCAATGATATGATGATATATTACCGATATTCGCCTTATCAACCACTCGTACTGGGAACACTAGACCTCCCTGAGTGACATATTCCATTGCAGCCCAGCAAAGAACTAATTACGAAGACCTTTTAACCTGATTTCATGACGTCTCTTTGGCATTCCTTCGTCCCTTCCATTTCTTGATGCCAGCGCCAAGACCCACATTTGAAACCAGACCCAGGAGCACTATCAGCAGGAAAACACATCTGATAGCATTATGTCATCTTCAGAAGACAATCCTGTGACTGCCAAGTTGTTCCTGTTGGGCCCCTTGAGCAAGGCCCTTAACCCTCAGCTGCTCATATGTGTATTAAAATACGAATGTTAGTCGCTCTGGATAAGGGCGTCTGCCAAATGCTTAAATGTAAATGTTTGTCTCATTACAAGTTGTTCGGAATTTCTACATAGCTAAATAGTTTCTAACATAAGGCTGAATCCCAAATCCCTCTCTAACTCCTGATCAAGGGCACTACTTGGTGTGAGGAACAAGGAATTCTGCACACTGCATATAGCACATTTGCTTTTCATTTTACACTGTTTGGGATTCAACCCTGGAACATTTAGTTAGCTATTGATTAGAAACCTTGAAATGCCAGCCTCATTTTATGAAGCGTAAAGTACAGTGTATTCCTCACCATCGTCTCATTTGCTACAGAAGCACTGAATGAGCTAACCAACGATAGCAAACGCCACCAAATGCAGGAGGTATCATATACTTGCACGTAGCTTGAGGTAATAACATGATTACCTCAAGCTACATTGTCTTTGTCCATTTGTTACGGAGAAGCTATCAATTGCCATGTTATTATTTACCAATTGCTAGGTTATTATTTAATCTGTGTGACAAAGCATTATGTTATCCGGTAGGTAATCGGGTAAAAAAAGTTTTTTGTTTGGGCTATGGAATACACTTTGAACGTTGTCATCAATGAAAATACATAGCACAGTAAAGTTAGAGTGCTTCTGTGTGTGTGTGTGCATTGCAATGGATTGGCACCTAGGATAGGCTCCAGGCCCAACTGGCACCTGGTATAGGCTCCAGCGATTGCTTGACAGACAGTTTCTATTTAAGTGATTTCTTGATTCAGCAGGTTTGGCAGTAATAGTATGGCTGCAGATCAACTCCTGCTATCCGTTATCACGCAAGCCGAGGATGGGTTTCCTGTTGAGTCTGGTTCCTCTCAAGGTTTCTTCCTATTGCCATCTCAGGGAGCTTTTCCTTCGCCACCGTCGCCCTCGGCTTGTTCATCAAGGACAATCTGATCATTTTGATTCATACACATTTTCTCACATTTCATACACGTTTCAAAATTTTCTTTTGAATTTGTGGGGTTTCCTTGAGGAATCGCTGGAGCAGATAACTGTACTCATGCCATCTGCTGACTGATGTCATGGTAGTCCCATGTCTGCAAAAGATCTATGTTAGATAGACATGATGTTTTGATGAATACCCCCCCCCCCCCTCCACCCAGATTCCACTCAATGCCCAAACCCCAGCCACTGGATGCAGTTCCGGGCTCAAGCCTGGATTAAAAAGGGATGGTTGCGCTAGAAAGGTTTGGTGTAAAACATGTGCCAAGTTGTGTGCGGATGGTGTACCAAGTTGGATGGTGCACTGTGCCTCCTTGACAGGGGCAGCCGAAAGTCTAACAACAACAAAACTTGAAAAATTTTACTTTTAAACCCAAAAATAGTTGAATGTTTCAAAGATCACATATTTTCCTATTGCTTTAAGTTAACATAGGCCTCAGAGTTCCCCCAAAACTCAAAAAGTGTCTGTTAATGCTCCAGCTGAAATACTTTTCAGATAATGCACGTTTTCATACCTCAAACTCCCTTTATTTCACTCTTCCATCAAATATGCCCTTTTATAGTGTGTATGTAAATGAGCTATTGCTCAGCCACACCTCTCCAGAGAACAGCAGAGCTGAGAAACAAGCCTGGGGGGAGGGGGTGTATCTTCTTATATGAGGTCACAATAGGGGGGAAATCTAAATGGCTTGTTTAATACAAACATGAAAGTAGGGAATGTTTTTTCATACTGTTTGTTTTCATTTGTCCACACACGCTCTGGAGACCCATCTGAATGTCAATTTTGCATAATATCGTCGTCTTTTTTTAAGGAAGAAAAAAGTTGGAATCTATTTCTCTGTATGCTATCTAGATTTAGAAATTGTCCCGGTAATATAAGAGGTCATAACGAAACAAGGCAAAGGATGTGACAGTTTCACGGTTGCTATGGACACTGTGCAATAAGGGCAGTCTGACCTCACGTAGGGAAGCATAATGAACAGCACGTATGTTTATTGCATCAGTCGGCTCCGAAAGATGGTTTATTTAAGAGACGAGAGAAAGCTGGAGCAAGGATCAAGAAAGTAAAATGAGGAACATCTATCACGCAGGTTCTGAGTGCCGTATCTTCTGGCTTTCGATCGCCAAGAATTTAACTTCCTAAAATGTTTAACAGCTGCAAGCGAAGTAGGGAGCAACCTACACATACACATAGACTCGGGTAGGCAGACGAACCCGTATATGTGTCCTGATCTCCTCCCAGAAATAAATACTTGACTGCAATTAAATTATAACTCGTACCACGTGGCATTCTTTGGATTGTCCATGCAGTGTGGACACAACGATGTAAGGACTTGTACCCATTAGAAGTGACTAATTGCGTGGAACTCTTGGCCTGTGCCGGCTGCCTGGAAGGATTTTGCCCGTTTCAGAAGTTAATCATCGTATGATCGCATGCGAGCACAAAAATAGCTTTATACGTCTTGATTGTTTTCTCTGAACAGCAGCCATGCTGAATGGGATCGCTGTTATGAGAGAAGGTAGCACTTATTAGAATGTATGTAATGTATTCGAGGATTAAACATCTGAAGAAATAATAACCAGGAGATGGTTTCACTACAATGGAAAAACAAATTGCGCTAAGGAGTACAATTAAACTAAAGATAGAATTTGCAATAAAAATAATAAATTCACATCTCAGTGATGAAAAAGGTAATTGAAAACACTAAAAATATTGAGGAATTCACCAGTACTTCTATATTATAAAAAGAGGGATATAATTTGATGTTACAGAATTAGGAGGCATGGTGGCATAGCACGCTCACCTTGGATCAGGGGTGTGAACATTGCCTCTGGTCTGTGTGCATTGAAGGTGTATGTTCTCCCTGTAAACTGTGGGTTTTCCTCTACATACCCCAGTTTACTCCCATAGTTCAAAGCCATGCAGTGTACACTGAGTGGCGTTTACAGATGGCCCGTATTTACAGATTACAGATTGCTTGTGTGTGATGAGTTGGCACCGGGGCCAGAGTCTACCCCTGCTTGTGTCCTGAGTTCCCTGGGATGGTCTTCAGGTCCCCAGTGACAGCAGATTAATGCTACAGAATTAAATTTCATTTGTATAGCGCCTTTAACCATGATCATTACAGAATCAAAAGGAAATAAGGGAAATGATTCTGAAATAAGTGAAAATATTTATTAATCAGAATTATTAGATTGAATCAAGGGCAGACTGACTTGTTTTTCGATAAACTGTACTGTAATACTATTACCAGAGCAATAAATACAGTATGTTATTTACTTAATACTGATCTACAGTGCTGTGAAAAAGTATGCGATTTGATTTGATTTATTTATTTATTTATTTTGTGCATATTTGTTGCACTTAAACGATTCAGATCAAATAAATTTTAATATCAAACAAAGATGGAGTAAATACAAAATGCAGTTTTCAAAATGTAGTGTAATTTAATTATAATTCTTGGATTAGATTTATTATAATTTCATAGTGGTTCGCAGTGTCACCTTGCACCTCCAGGGTCCGGGTTCGAGTCCCGCTTTGTGTCTCTTTGCATGGAGTTTGCATCTTCTCCCTTTGCTCGGACATGCAGATTAGGTGAATTGGTGAATGAGCGTATGAGTGCCCTGCAATGGATTGGCACCTAGGATAGGCTCCAGGCCCAACTGGCACCTGGTATAGGCTCCAGCGATTGCTTGACAGACAGTTTCTATTTAAGTGATTTCTTGATTCAGCAGGTTTGGCAGTAATAGTATGGCTGCAGATCAACTCCTGCTATCCGTTATCACGCAAGCCGAGGATGGGTTTCCTGTTGAGTCTGGTTCCTCTCAAGGTTTCTTCCTATTGCCATCTCAGGGAGCTTTTCCTTCGCCACCGTCGCCCTCGGCTTGTTCATCAAGGACAATCTGATCATTTTGATTCATACACATTTTCTCACATTTCATACACGTTTCAAAATTTTCTTTTGAATTTGCGTGGTTTCGTTGAGGAATCGCTGGAGCCAATCCCAGGTGCCAGTTGGGCCTGGATCCTATCCCAGGTGCCAATCTATCTATATACATACACACACTCACACGCTTATTTACACGCTATGGCCACAAAAGACTTGTCTGGTAATGTTTTAGTAGTTGTTACTCTTGTGGTAGTCTCATGCAAATAGGCTGAAGATTTGTATCTTATTTCTGTAATCATTACGACGGCCCTGTGTTCATACAGTACCTTGACCCTCATTTGCGAGTATTAATTTACCAGTAAAAGGGGGACGAAATCTGGAATAGGATATCCACAAAGCACGTACAGGTATGATGGTTGGGTGTCCTCAAACTTTTGACCATGGATAATGTATGTTCCCTTATCATAAGTAATTGTTTAAGATCTCCATTGGCTCTTTGCCAGAATCCAGTCGCAGTGACATCAGATGGGTTTCCTCAGACCTCTACATGTGACAATAAAGGATAACGCTGACATTCAATATAACCTTTGCTGTTTGTTGTTTCCCAATACAACAATTTAAGCCATCGATAGGAAGGAAGGTTAATCGCAGCGAGAATATTGCACTTGAGTTTTTTCCCCCATTTTTCTCATTTCTCAAATCACATTTAATCAAATATTGATTCATAAAACTCTAATATACAGTATATTAAGGTATTAATAGTAGGCAGAAGGCACATCTCTAGCGTGATGGACTATTACATATTTGCTTATGACCGTTATCTTGAGAGCTTGGGTAAAAGAAAGGGCTTATTCAGGGTTCAGTACAGCTTGCCATACATCATAGCGTAAAAGAAAAAAAAAGTTAAGAGAAGGTGTATTGTATCAAGTGGTTCATAGACTTCAAAATTGCTCTTTATAATGGATCATAGTGTCTAAAAATATATCCTTCCTTGTTTAGTATCGAAGCGCATAGATTCGCATGAGCTTGGGCACTTACAGTTACAATACTATACTGCATATGGTGACGTTTATCACAGAAGAAGCAGGTATCCTAAGCACAGGTTTTTATGTCACCTGTTAACAGAAATCATAACAGTTCTCAACAATTCTTGACAATTCTTAGTAAAACAAAGTGTAGTAGGTACTTTGTCACAGCTTGTAGGTGAGTTGTGATGGTTCTTAGACAGTACTTGACATTTACATTTAGTCATTTTGGCAGACGCTCTTATCCAGAGGTAATTACATTATCTTATTATACATCTGAGCAGTTGAGGGTTAAGGGCCTCGCTCAAGGGCCCAACAGTGGCAAATTGGTGGATGTGGGGTTTGAACCTGTGACTTTCCAAACCGCAACATTTACTGGCTTATGGAACTTTAGTATCACTGGAATCATGATGAAAACGGTCTCTAAATAGATGATAATTAATACAATTTCATATTTCCCGAGTCCATAGTACAGCCATCGGCCGCGAGATGCACATGCGATGTAAACACAGTGGCCGGTGGCCGACCGCTATGAAGTGTGGAATTCCATCGTTCTTGTGCAGAGATGGTGGCGTACAGTGAAAGGGAGGAATCCAGGCTCGGTGACGGAGACGATCCAGGCTCGGTGAACGATGCGGCTCGGAAGAAAGAAGTGGGGGTCTAAGTTGAAATGAAATGATTTGCTTTCATTTTCCTATGTAATAAAGTACATGTACAATTTGTTTATAAATTTTTATTAGCAATATGGCCTTTATTACATATTTTTAATGCCTAGTTATCTGTATATTTTAGCTTTTCGTAATTAATGTGTAGTCAATTTTTAGGTGATTTAAGACAGTGGTTCTTAACTCCAGTCCTGGAGTTAAGAACCTGTTCTGCACATTTTAGTGTTTTTCCTGCTTTATCACACCTTGTTCAATTAAGGGAAGGCAGTTAATTAGTTGATTAGTGCTGGGAGCTGAGAAAACACTAAAATGTGCAGGACAGTCATCCAGAGTAGAAAACCACTGATTTGTGGCATGTTGCATTACAAAGTCTAGCGATCAAGAACCGTCAAGAAGTTCAATAAGGGACAATTCAGCAAGCTTTGGCAAAAAGTCTAGGAATGTGAAAAAGTCTCTTATAATAATTGTGTTTTTAAAATAATGCATAATCATAAGAATAGTTTGAATCAGGATATATGTTAATGTTATTTGAGTTAAAGGTATTGCTTCTCCTTTTCGTGGTTCGTGGCTCCTCTACCCTAAATATTATCGACCCATCAGGACACATTAGTGTTCACACCATGCGTAACCGCCTCCAAAAATGGTTTGATTAATCTGATCGCACTGTCTCTCCCAGCCACATTTGACCCACGTACACTTGTACTAAGTGCCGTCCATCTGTATTTGGATCACTCGAGACAAATGTTACGATTTGAGCAGGGCCAGGACTCTCTCTCGGAGCCACTGTTGCCAAGTTATGCAAAATGTGATGCAAAACAGGCATGATGGCAGCATACTTAGGACAATTTGTTCCTGTGCGTTACGCACAAAGTGTCAGTCACTTGCTGATCAGATCTGTACAACCTGACCTGGACCTCGGATAAAGGTCTCGGTTACAGACTCATCATTATTTCTACAACCTGGGAGTGTGAGTTCTGGTTTACCTGAAAAAGAGAGAGATACCAAGAATCTGGAGAGGCACTGAGCCGGTTGGGGGATATTTAATCCTGTGTTGGGATTTTACTTTTCAGTTTTATTATAGGATGTGTCTCAAAAGTTTCACATGCATAAAGGAAATGAACACTTTTGAACAAATTATTTTGTCCTTGGTTTATATTATATACTGCATATTTACATAATCTTTCTTCAGATAATCTCAAGAATGCCTCCGGCAAATGAAGAACAGATTGGCCATACACTTCAATTCATCACAAGTGGAGGGACGACTCCATGTGTGCTTACAAAGGAATGTGAATTATATAGAAGAATTTCTTTGTACATAGTGTTTGACAAAAAGTTTTGACAATTGTCCCTACCTGCAGAGACTTTTCAGACATTCCGTATTTGCTGGCGCACCCATACAGCGTGAGGCTTCAGGGTAGTGTCGGACGCACGCAGGACTATCTCTTAAAACCCACCAAAGCGTTTTTCAGCAGGAGAGACCGTGACTCATGCATCGACGTTTTTGGAGGATAAAAGAGGACAGCATGTCTGGAGCGCTTGAGTGCGTGAGAGAGAAAAAGCGATAAAACGGGTAAATGCACGAATACAGTTTGTAACCTTTTAGAGCGCGCTTTTCACACTGGCGTTCGCAGCACCGGGCAAGTCATCGTCACTTTTCAAATCAGTTGTGAGATCAGAGTGACACGCGTCTCTGAAGCAGACATACATTCCGTTTTTGAACTCAACAGCGTTTATTTGGGATTCTCGTAACCCAGGGAACTCCGGGGATCTTTCCACGTTGCGAGAATGGAATCGACTCCATCAAATTCATAATTGACACACGGATCAATAAAAGCCAATAGCCATTAAAGACACTAAACACTCAGTTTGCTTCCCCGCTAATGACATGCCATGGTCTGTGATACCTCTCAGGGCTTGACTTATGGGCAGTTATTAGGCAACAAAGTGAGTTGGAGGGCTGTGTTTGTGATTAGCCCAAGCTGTAATGGAGGAGAGGTCATATGGAGGAGTGATGCTGCATAACGGCTTACAGGATAATATATTTTGCACATGTCATGCAACTGTATACATCTATCAGCCACAACATTAAAACCATTTACATTAAAACAACCTAGGATTTGGGCTCCGCTTGTGCTACCGGGGTGGCCCTGGCCCCTCAGGTCCTGTGCGGGATTCCTCAAGACCTCTGGGAGTGTACTATAGTGTCTGGCACCAGGACATTGCATGTTCACGGATCAGGCTTGATTGTGACTATTAGCATGAAAGGTGAAGCTTTGTAAACTGATCTGTTTGAGCAGTAGGTGAGATCGAGAAGAATCCTTGAAGTGCTGCTGCATCGCTCCCTTTAAGTAGAGATAAAGGAAAGAGTTAATCTTTTTAGCACCAATGTTTAAGTGCATTGTGGGTAATGTAGAAAACTTGCAACCAAAGATCAGAAAATAAGATCAGTGTGTTGTTGGGGGAAAAAACAACTCAGAATTCAGGTTTATTTATATATTACTTTTAACAGTCCTCTATGTAACAGTGTGTTATTTGGTAAAATGTGCAAGTGTTTAACAGGAAATGTGTTTTTGTCAACCGTGAAAAACCAAATAATAATATTCTGTAAAATAAATTATTTGTATAAACTACAGGTAGCCCGTACATCCGAGGTGGCTTGGAGCCCACTGCAGTCATTCCCGTGAACATTTAGCGAGTGGAACACCTGATATTGAAAGTTGATGGATAACTTGTCCCCAACTTGCAGAAGACACGCATCTGTCTGGGAACTACACAAACACATACACTTGAACATTACAGAAACTCGGCTGGGAGTTATCGCCACATCCCCTGTCCAGTCCTTACCCTGCTCCAAGCCATTTCCACATGTTTGGACCTGGGTTCCTGGGAGGCCAGCGTTTCAAGCATGAAGCAGGCAGTCCGTTCATGGCTCTGGCGTAATGAGAAAGCTTTCTATCTTAATGGTATCCAAGCACTAATGGAACACTGGGATGAGTGCTGAATCTGAATCAAAAGTCCCGGTTTGACTTGAACCTATGAAAAAACTTTGTAGATTTGGTGGATTTTTAATTATTTTCCATAATAGTTAATCATGATTGGTCTTTTTAAAGACTGGCTTTGTTATTACTCTGTTATGTCTTTTATTTCCTTGACGCAGGTTGTCTTAGATATGACCTTCGGCGGTGGAGGTCACAGCAAGGCCATCCTGAGATCTGTCCCAGATGTGACCCTGGTGGCTGTCGATCGTGATCCGGTGGCGTTTCGCTTCGCACAGCAGCTCGCAGAGGAATACCCGTGAGTTTTTTTTTTTCACATCTCATTAAAAAGTTTTAGTTGTTAGATTTGTCTCTTCGGTTTCTCGCTGGGGTCTTAATGAAGGTGCGATACCAACTTCGAATGTCATATTATGGACAAACCTGTAATTATGGCATGATGCCGCTATCATTAATTGTTTGTATTGATTGATTTTTCTTTTATATATGATGTTAAAAGTCCTGTGCTTTCTTCCTTTCTATGCGAAGCAGTCACTGTGATAGCTCTAGACAGTTCTGCGAGTTTGAGGCTGCTGCAGACTTGATTAAAAGCAAAGCGCTAACAACGAAGCTGCGGGTTTGCGTATTCGACATCGGCATCGCATTTATCTTCTTTACCGAAGATAGACAGACCATAAGTCTTTTCCTTGTCTTCACGCCCACCCGAAGTCTTCTTCCATCTTCTGCGTCTATCCCTTAACTAGCAGGCAGGGTTGCTGTGTTTGCAGAGATTCAGAAACCCCACTCACTCCCACGCTCAGTAGAGAAGCCCCGATGCCTCATTTGTCAATGTGGGCCTAAGGCTTCAGTGACAGGGAGAGACGCTGCCACCCACGCAGGTTCTCCCTGCTTTCAGCTCGGGGGAGAGGATGATGATGAGAGAGAGAGAGAGAGGATGGGAAAGAGAGCTGGCAAGAAGAGAGAAATAGTGGTTAATAAAGGGGAGACAAGAAAGAGAAAGGCGTTCAGCCTCGTGCGAGCGAGGGAGTATGTGAGGGTGGATGGAAATGAGATGTTCCTGATTCTGCAGCGTGGGTAGAGAGCCTTCTCTTACGTCGATGCCGGGGAAACCTGTCTCAGGGGAACTGCTGCGGCTACAGGAACACGTGAAACAAGCAAGGGGGGGGGGAACAGTGAGAGGAATATTATGACAAGGTGTTCCATCAGCAGCTATGTATACCATGACAATCGGGCCTCAGACACCCACTCGTGCAAGGAGTGAGAGGAGCTGAAGAAAACTAGCAACTAGCAAATGTGTGCAGGCCTGTGTTACACATCCCACACACCCCAGTCTTCCCATCTTCTCTTCTCTTCTCTATTCCCTTCTCCTTCCACTTTCCTTCTGAACCCCATCCCTTCCTCTTTTCATTCTATTTCCTCTTTTCCATTCCCTTTTCCTACTTCCCTTCTATTCCCTTTCCTTCTTTCCTTCCTTCTTTTCCCTTCCCCTCCTTCCCCATATACCTTTTTTACATTTTCCTTTCCTTCTCCGTTCTTTCTCCTTTTAGTTTTTATTACTTTTCCCATTTCCCATTTCCCCTTCACCCCTGTTCTTCTTCCCCACTTCCTCTTTCTTTCCCATCTATTTCCTTCTTTACTTCTCCTGACCCTTTCTGCCCATCTCCTTCTTTTTCCTCTTTCCTTTCCCTTTTTTCTTTTCTCTCCCCTCTTTTCTCCTCCTATCATCTTTTTCCGTTGTCCTTTTTCCCCCCTTTCCTTCCATGTCTCTTTTCCTGTCCCTGTTCCTGTGTCTCCTCGCATCCTTTAACCTGCCCTGTCCTCTCCTTATTCACCACTTTTACCTCGACAGATTCAAAAGCACTATGCATACATGTGCGCACGCACACACAAACACACACACACACACACACACACACACACACACACACGTCAACTAAAACAACCACGTCAGAGATGACAGCAGTACCTTCTGTCCCGAGCCACTTCAGCACTTACTATGGCACAGTATATGATGTGTGTGTGTGTGTGTGTACCAGAACCATGTAATGTTTTTATAAGTGACAAATACCAAATGGTCCAAATCCAATACAATATATCTAATGCAGCTTCTAAATAAATGCAGCTGTAAGGCTCGTGCAAGTGGTTAATGTTTTTTTTTTTTTTTCGTGATTTTTCTGCAAATAAAGCCTTTTCCAGCTCCTCCATTTTTCAAGGTCGGGGGGAAAAAAAGGAAACTTGTTAGAGTTCAATCTTCCAGTGGCAGACAAGGCCTCTTTAAAGGCAGTGCGCCCTTGTCCTTTGTATATGTCTTTGTCTGTGTGCTTGCTTGTGATTGTGTGTGTGTGTGTGTGTGTGTATGTGGGTGTGCCTGACAGGACTTGTTCTGTAGAAATTTTTTTTTCCAGCATTCCCCTGTTGAAAGCATCTCGTCAATCAGCATCTCGTCTTTGACTGCTGTGACGTAGGTGTGGTGTCCGAGCAGGACGGTACAGGGGAAGAGGATTTATGCTTGATTTGCTTAGTGAACTGCACGTCTCTCACATTCGACACACACACACACACACAAATGTATAAAGCTGCATGGCGGTATCTATCATGTAAGCATGCTCGTTCGATAAGCTGTAAAGGCCATCATCAGGAACGAAGCAGTTTCTCCTTTTCAGTACGAGGCACATATTTTATTAATGAGTAATAATCCTACAGCAGGCTTGGCGCATACAGTGGTCACATAACATATTCAGGCTGTCCTTCAGCAGCAAACATCTCTAATCCCCCCCTCTGTCTGTGCTCTCCTGCTCACTGGCTGCAAGACGAGAAATGAATTTGAGGACAACCGTTATGGATTGGTGTTGTTGAGGCGGTCAGGGGGTCACGTTATATTATGCCAGCAGGAAATTGTTGCTTTTCGATTATTCAAAGTGGATACTCAAGCATGCATCCGGCTTAACAGCTTACAGTGAAAAGCTCCTGTGTGTGTGTGTGTGTGTGTGTGTGTGTGTGTGTGGTGTTTTTTGCCAACCTGCAGACAACAGCAGAATTATTCTCAGGTTGTTTAAGGCAATGTGGTACTTCTTTACAAGTTCATAATTCACTCTGTGGAATTTCTGTGTGTGTGTGTGTGTGTGTGTGTGTGTGTGTGTGTGTGTGTGTTTTGGGGAATGTGATGGACCTCAACGTTTTCAACTTGTTCAACTAATGTTTTTTAGCAGCAATGGGTAATATTTATTTGTCTTCAAATCACACCGCATCAGATGGTTTTATTAACCTTGTACGCACTTTCTGTAAATAGAACTGATTTCCAGAAATGTAGAATTCAATGAATGTTCATTTTTAAGAGGATGTCATTAATAATCTGATGAAATATTTTGGAGCTTGTGCTATTTTAATGACAAATCCTGCATTTTCTAACAACATACTATTTCCTACTTAAGACTTTACACAGTTTCTTGATGTTTAGGAAAAATAGACACTCACTCAAAGTTACAGCATGTAAAAATATAAAAAAAAAAGCTCTCACTTTCTAAAAAGTGTCCAGTAAAGGTATTTGGTTACTGATCCATTAAAATAATCAGCATTTTCTATTGTAGCAGATCTTCTGTTGGGGTCAGTAAGTGCTCAAGGTAGGCTTTATTATGGCACTTCCAAGTCATATTTGAATTTTCTTTGAAAAAGGATCAAGGTACACTGCTGGCCAAAAATAAATAAATAAATAAATAAATATACAATTAATTAAAACAAAATTTAATTAAATAAAATACCCCCCCCCCCCCACACACACCTAAAAGTGGATAAAAAGAAAATAACTCCCATTTCTGAAGGGCCCCAAGCAAAGAAAACAACTAAGGAGATTTAATGTAAGAACTGTCCAACACATTATTAAAACCTGGATTGATGAAGCCAAAGTGTCAATTTCATGGAAAAAATATGAACAGGGAAAAGAAAATCAGGAATGAATGAGATGTGAGATCACATCACACGATTGGTGAAGTTGCATTATACAAAAAATCTTCATTAGAAATCACAGCTATGTTCAGTGAAATAGTAGTTTTTCCACATGTATTGTGTGACAAGAACTCTAATTGGGATTGGGACTAAACGGCTGTGTGTCAATAAGAAAACAACTTGCTAGTGTGACTAATCAGACAAAAAAGCTTCAGTTTGTTAGGGAGTATAAAGATTGAACTTTGTAGCAATGGAAAAGGGTCATGTGGTCAGATGAGTCCAGATTGACCCTATTCTAGAGCAACGGGCGTGTCGGGGTAGGAAGGGAAGCACATGAAGTGATGCACCCATCATGCATTGTGCCCACTGTACAGGCCTCTGGAGGCAGCGATATGATCTGGGGTTGCTTCAGTTGTTCAGGTCTAGGCTCAGCAATGTTGTGTGGCAATAAAGTGAAGTCAGCTGACGACCTGAATGTACTGAGTGACCAGGTTATCACATCTATGTGAGTTTTTCTTCCCTGATGGCACAGGGCACATTCCAGTGCTCAAATTGTGGAAGAGTGGTTCTGGGAGCATGAGGAATCATTTTCACACACAAACTGGCCGCCACATTGTGTTCTGTAATTAAAACTAAAGGCGGTTGAATTAAATATTGAAGTGTGCACACATTAGGAGAACAAACCACTGATTAGAAATCAAAACTTAGTCAATGTAATGTGTGCTTGAGAAGGAAATGCATGAGATTGTGTGAGTTTCAGCAGGTTACTTTAGATTTTTATTACATAGACCCTCTCTGGCACGGAACTGTTAAAAAAACAACAAAAAAAAAGGTCACAGCTAATAGTATGATTTAAGGCTTTTTTTTTTTTAAACAGTTCAAAGCAAAAAAATAATAATAAATAAAAAAAACACAAATATATATATATATATATATATATATATATAAAATACTTTGATTTGTTTTATGTATAATCATGAACTAATCACTAATGCATTAAAATGTAACTGTTCTCACTATTCAGTCATGTCAGTTGCTTATCCGGACAAAGAAAAAGACATTTTGTAAATTTTCCATGACCTGGGATGTTTCCAAATAGTGAAATTTATTTATAAAAAAAAATACCAAAATACATTTCTGTACTAGGAGAAACCCACAACTCTGCATTAAATCTGCTTTTTGTTTCGACTTTGCACTATTTTAACCATTTTAAAATGAAACTACAGAATTTCAATTAGTTCCTAAACTTACCAGTTCCCAGGTCCCTCAATATACTCCAGAACATTACAGTTAGTCCCCTACATACGACCGGGTTCCATTCCGAGAGCTTGTTCTTAAGTCCAATTTGTTCGTAAGTCTGACAGACATTGTCTAGGTACTAGGACACTAACACAGTTGGCTATATACAGTATAAAACTAACATGTTCTATAACATTGTCCTTGTTCTTTAGAATGGTACCAAATGGTTGAATGATTCATTTTAAAAGAAAGAGCAACGTCTGCCATCTTTTCACCTTACTTCATTCTCTTAATTATTTTCACTATTGTCTCCATTGTTATTGCTTTGGAGCTTCTTCTTTAAATACCAGCTTCATCCCCGCTGCTTTTATACTTGCTTCCAGACATCCTGGGATGCACACTGGACATGTGTGAACTTGATTGTGTGTATATAAGGGACTTACTGTAGTTTCTTTAGCTTAGATACATTTTCTGATGAAAACTTAAGCAGAATTTACATTTTTTTACTTGATCCTAGTATGTAAAGTGTTGGTGCGTTTTTCTCTCTCGCCAGAACCATGTGTGAACAATTCAAGCTGCGTGCTGTTCTTACTGCGTATCTTTTTCTTTAAATGACATCAGCTTCGTGGGCTGCACAATTATAAATAGACCAGTCCTTTAAAGCAATTAAAATGCTTTATTTGGACCACACGTGCCTGCATTGGCATATGTTCTCACGAGCATGTATTCTCCTCGTCTCCAATGACGATTGCGTGTTTAATAATCTCAAAGCTTACGTGAGTCATTTATATTAGATAAAAAAGTTAAAAAAATTTAAGCTGTTATGGAAAATGCTCTGCATGTCCATGATAGTTTTGTCAATTAACTTAGAGATGTAAAGATGTTAAAGCTGAATCTTGCACTACTTGAGAAGAAAGAGAGGAAAAGGAAACAGTATTACTATAGGAAAGCCATGGGAGTGTGAAAGGACTGTAGTCTACAGCTACGGTTCAAGCGTTGCTGATTGTACCGTCAGTGACGCATAGGTTTTTTCATGTTGATAATGGATGCACTATGGGTGAATAAAGTAAAAGTCACGCTTTAGAAGCTGACAGCTTCTCTTCCGTCGATTATATGTGCGTCATTTAACCATTCTGTGAAAGTTGCAGTCAGAGTTTGGACTCGCAGGTGTTTTTGATGTTGGGCAGCAGACAAAAGCGGTCATTGCCGTACTGCCCACTCTTTCTGTAGCACTGTGAGTTGTGACATGCTGCCTCCCACTCCTGCTGGGTTGCTAGGCACTCTTGTCATTCCCAGGTATTGCGCAAAGCATTGATACCCAACCGGATCTATAAAGAGCTGCAGGATCTGCACATATATCTGTCAGCGAGCTGAGCTTCTCAATAAAAAGTCAGGAATCCAAAAGGAAGCTGCTGTAAACTCTCTGAAAGTTCTGCAAGGACTTTAGGGCCTTTGTAGTAGTTGAGCATGCCATCCGCAATGTTGGCTTGTATAAATGGCAAGCTAAACTTCTGTACTATAAATGGATGGGCGAATTCTACTACATGGTTTCATTTACATAAAGAGATAAACAATTTCCTGCTTGGTGGCATTCTGAGCACCCAAATTTCAGTTTATTCTCCATCACAATATGGTAGCCTTCAGGATGGAGGTTATTAAACTCATTAAACTATGAAACGTTACTAAAGTTGGTTGGTATTCAAACTCGGGTTATGCAGATATTTAATTTAATTTTCTAGAAGCCCCAGAAAACAGAAGGCAAGCATTCTCTTTTAAACTTAAAATTTTTTGCATGTAATCATCTGCGATCACAATGCGGTGTACACCCTAGTTATGGTGCCAGCTTATTTCAAGAACACAAAGTGCGTTAGGAAAAGGTTCACAGCTCACAAGAATGACTATAGCTTCAAGAAGATTGTCAACCAAACACGATTCAAGATGTTGGAAGAGTAGCTCCCCAAGTAGCACAGCAGTAATGAGTTCGCCGTATCATTCTGAGATTGCAAGGTTGAATCCTGGGTGATGCTGTAGCCTCCCACAGCCAGGGAGCCTAGACAGAGCTCTCTCAGGGGGTGGATAGCATTGTAGCACTCTAACTTCAATAATGGCAACCCTGTTATCTAAGCAAGCATAATGTTATCCTCCAGGTGTGTTTTTCCACTCCTTCATGACCAAGCGGTTTGAAAAGATGTGGTTGGCTGGCATCACATGTCTCAGTTTAAACGTGACTAGAGTCAGTGCATCAAGAGCCACCACACACACGAAATGGTTACAACTGTTGAATTCCTAGTGTTAAACCACTGGAGAACCAAAGACAATGTCAGAAACATCTTACCTGAGCTACGGAAATACAGAAAAATGGATAGTTGCTCAGTTGTCCAAAGTCCTCTTTTTAATGAAAGTAAATTTTGCATTTCATTTGGAAATCAGTGTCTCAGAGTCTGAAGGTGGAGTAGAGAGGCACACAATCCAAGGTGCCTGAAGTCCAGTGTGCAGTTTCCAGAGTCAGTGATGATTTGCGGTGCCATGTCTTCAATTGGTGTTGGTCTATTATAGTCATTGCAGCCACCTACCAAGGACTTGGCACCTGCCCAAAGTGCCAAAACTCCCACTATATGTTTTGTTGACTCTGATATATTACTGTTCTCACCCAAACGAATATATACGAGCTGAATGCTGATATTGAAGCAACCTGGTCATCATCTCCTCCATGCCATTCTCCATTGAAAGTTTGTGCTAAAGGAACCAGGTATTGGGTGTGTAAATTGACATACTTTTTAGAAGTTGAACATTTCTGCATTGTAAAAAAAATAATAATAAAATAAAGGCTTAAAATATTACACTTGATGTGCAATTAATTCACAATATATGAGTTTCAATTCAGTTAATGAAAGGAAAAAAATTTTTCTGTGATATTCATTTTTTTTTTTTTTTGTATGAATATATTCAGCCCGTTACATTATGTTCTATACTTCTATATTTTCAGACATTTTCCTCACATCAGTGGTTGGTCCACGTATAAACAGTTATTTATATAATCTGTACCTGAATGAACTGAAGTAATCATTTAAGAACTATAACACTACCATGTGTCACATGTTGCCATGGTCACTTGTACAGTGAGAAATTATAGGTTTTATGACTGCTGACTGTTATCATATATAAGTTGGACAATGTGTTTGTGTGTCTGTGGCCTCTCACGTTGTCAAATTAATTACATCAAGCCATTTAACAAATATCCCTCATGATACCGTTTGACATAATGCCTGCATAGATGTGTCATAAGCACTGGGCTTTAACAGCCATGACAGTGTGTGTCACGACAAGCTGTGTCAGTGTCATCAGACATTTAGACATCATCATCTTAAATCAGCGTTTTAAAAAGGGAAAACTTATTACTAACTTATTATAGGTAATATAGAATCAGAATTTTATAGTACATTTGTACTGAATAAATATTGAACGTTTTATTGAATTCAGTAATTTAATAATGTGTAGTTTGTTTGTTTTATTTGGGAAATTTACAGGCAATTGAGTTGTGTATAAAAAATAGAAAACATTTGCATTTTTAATGCTGTTTAATAGTCATTGAGAATGAGCGTGTGAACTGCTTTGTGTTTATGAGAGAAAAGCTTTAGAAAAGGGTGCAGGGTGGCAGCCTGGGGATTCTCTTTTTCTCCCAATTTAATCAGAGTTTTTTTTTTTTTTTTTTTCTCAGTTATTTATTGATCTGCTAGTTGCAGGGCATATCACTGAGATTTCCTTCCACGGGTAAAATGAGCAAGAGATTGCACAGCAGTTGATTTTTATGTGATTTATCTGTTATTTATTTCTTCCCCCAGTCTAACTTTCAGGGCTTTGAAACACTTTTTTTTTAAATGGACAGAATAGCATTTCTTTGGGCTGGGTATTTAGTTAACACACAAATTTTGTAATTGTAACACACAAAATTTGCAAGTGTAATGTTGATGACTAGATATTAGCATCAAATATGCTTTGATGTTCATTGCATTGCAAATTCATTTTGACAAAATGAATAGCATCCATTTATTACATGTATTACTTCATACAGTTCATCATAAATATTAAACATCAACAACATTATTATTATAGTTTTAGTTTTGCTATTGTTGACTATAGGCTGCGAAGTGCCGAAAGATACAGTTTGAAAATTGCTCGTTTATGTAACATCCTCAGCAGCAATCCTCATTTCCCCTCTCGTCTGTTCCAAACACAAACCATTCAGCATCACCAGTTATCACCCAGTACTAATCACCTGTCAACATCTGCACCTGTTTCTCACTGGTTCATGCCGCAAGTTAGATGTTTTTATGCTTAAATGATTCACAGTTTACTGTGTGGCTTAACAAACAAAAATATTCTTCTAAAACTGGTCAGTTACTGGGACTGGACTGAAAATGAGAGCCACAACCATGCTAAAAATGAGAGAGAAAAAAATGTCCTTCAGGAAGTCTGGAGAACTATTTCTAGAGCCTACATTAAAATGCAAGAAATTCTGACTCATTGGAAGCAAAATATGAAGATATGGGGGGTGGCTCAAGACAAGAGTACATAGTACTGTGTGAATATTAGTCCACTGAAGCATCAGTGTATACATATCTATGTTCAAAATCCCCTAAAGCGCCACTCAACGTTTTAATTGGGAGAACCCTCCAAATGATTGGCTTATTATTGGCTTGTATGTAGGAAGCTTTACAAATCTTTCAAAATCATATTTGTTTAAGACTTTTGAAGTGGTCTGTCTGAAGGCATGCCACAGTGAGTTCGTTTTCCAATAAATCATTCAAGCAAAGCATTTGTAAAGGTTCCAATGCTCACTGACATTTTCAATCTATTATTATCAAAGTTCAACGTTTTAGTAGGCTTCAAGAAAACCACTATTGATCTTCTGTTGTGTCATGCTGAAGTGATGACCCAGTGTTTCATCATTTGCGAATTTTCCCAGATACCAAAAAGTTATCTAACTAATAAAGGTTAGAGCCCTGAGAGTCTTTTTGTTTAAACCATCGGGTCATGGTGGAAATCTTAAAAAACTGTATCATGTTAATCTCATAACCCTTGTCCCTGGAAGTGAGCATGTCTGGTTGTCTTATTGTTTGACCACCTGGGGTTTTACTCAAAGAGATAATAACTGGTGAAGAAAAAGGCATTAAACCCATCAGATCAGGGTCTTAAGATACAGGGGGAAGCTTGGCACCTCTGAGGCCTTAAATTTCCAGTGTATTGTCACTGAAAAGGGTAGAGGTAGCTGCCCAGGCAGTTGTTTTTTATCTCTCCAAGCCCACTGATCCATGGTGGGTCCCGTCGTAAGCGTGTGTGGGCGAGCAGGAAAATGCCTCGCTATAGATTCTCTGACAAATTAATGAGAGAAATGGCGGAAGAGAGGAGCAAGGGAAGCCCTGGCTGTGGGCGCAGACTTGCCCTTGATCTTTCAAGCTGGCTCGTGGGCGTACAGGCACAGGCACTGCATGGCCTGATGGTTAGTGCCCCCGGATAAAATGTGTGGGAGAGAAGGAAGACTTTTGCTCATGCAGAGCATAGAGGAGGATTCTTTCCTCTGTCTCTCCCCTCTCTTTCCTTGCGTCATGGTTTGGCAAGAATGCAAAGGATCTCCCGATATGGTATGCGATGGGGAGCAAAGGCAGAAGAAAACAGGTTTACCTTGAACTAAGATTCCTATATGGTTTTGTATGTAGATACTTCTCTTGCTTCTCTTCCTTCTCCCTTGCTGAATTGTGGGATCAGCAGCTGCTTACTTTGGTCAGGCTTCATTTGCACACCAACCTACAAAAGGTCACATGAAAAATGTATGGCTTCTCATCAATTGGGCAGGATACTGGTAGGAGGGAGTGCAAAGAGAAAAAAAAACACAGTGCAGAAAATGTGCTCTCATTGTCTCTTAGGGTGTTTTTCAGATTAGGCTCCGGGATCGTTTCTGAGAACACTTGACTCCAAAGTGTGGGTAATTTGGATCAGTGAGAACGCGATCGTTCCGGGCTCGGAAACTGTGCCCCGAGTCAGCAGAAAAGCTGGTCTCAAGAGCAATACAGCAAACTCAGTAACGGGTTATATCAGATATGGAAGCCAGTCGTACCTGAAAAAGGAAGCGGATGCAGCGCCTGTTTCCTCCGAAATCTCCGTGTGCACGTAACATTCGCAAAGCTCGTCCTCTGACCTATACATCTATAGGTGATACAGTAGGAAAGAACGCAAGAGCCTTTTTAAGAGATTTTTTTTTCTGAAACATCAATGATATTAGACATAGTATATTAATAATGTTAGGCAAAGCACCAGCTTGGTGCATACTGCCATCAGATGATGATAATGTTCCCAAGTTAAGAGAAAAATAATATTGTAAAGCTGGCCAACGGGGGAATCAGGAGGGGGCGTAATCGTTCCTGGGCACAGTACAAATCAATCATGCCCAGTGTGAAAGTGCCCTTAGTCTAGGAGACTCTCACTGACTATGCATTTGAGTATATTTTCCAGTCAACCAACCGGTGCTTGAAGTTCAACCCGGAAGTGTAAGCAGAAAAGAATGCGCTTTAGGAGTCTGTAAGTCTTCACCTTCTAATTTCCATTTCCAATTCAAAATGAAACTATCTGGCTAAACACACACACATTAAAGTGCGTTCAAGCATTGATGCATACCCTCAGTGCGTGTTGACTTGTGCCGAATTATCTTGGATGCTGCAGCAAATCTCTTTCCCCACCCAGTCTTACTTTTTTTCTCCGTGTCTCCAAGGTGATAAACAAATGGAATGTTACCTTCCCTGTGGGATGCATATTATTTGGTTTTATTTAGTATGCTTTCTCTCTCTCTCTCTCTCTCTCTTTCTCTCTCTCTCTCTCTCTCACCTTTTCTCTCAAAAATAGGTTATGATCTGCAGATATCAGATGCCCACTACGACCTTAGCAACTGGGTAACCAGCTCGACACCACAGCAAAAGTGCACTTGTCATAGTTTGCTTTGTGTTCCGGACTCGGTGTGACTGCAGGCAGCATGAGGCCAGAGTTTCCCCTGAATCTAGTGCACAGATCTTTACTGTGTACATTCTTACCTCATTATTCTTTCTTTACACCTATGCAGTCGGCAGACCTTTTATAAAAAGGTACTAACGATTGACAGAGGGTACAATCTAAGCATTTCGTCATTTGAGGAGCCAACCATAGATGGTTTTGGACTAAAATTAGTGTGTGCAGGTTTGCTGTGATTTCTCAGGACTGCAATTGTTATGGTAGCTTTAGGACTGGAGGACATAGGAATTATGTTCTCCTCCTATGACCTCAAGAAGATCGTCCAGGCTTCTTGATTAGAAATAAATTCTTTATATTTATATCTGTGATTTATATAGGTAAACCATCCAGTGCTGTAAAATTCAGCAGCAAATTCTCTACTTGAACAACCCTGTCTTGCATGCATGGGAAAGAGTTCTTTGTGATACTGCATTGTTAGTTGGAAAGCCAATATGGGTCTCCAATGTGAATCCAGAAATGTCGGTGGATCCAGACCCTGTATATTTCTGTTAATGTAGGTTTGCACAATTTGATAAAAAAAAATCACATTGCAATTATTCTGACACATATTGCGATATGTCATTATTAAATGTATTTAAACATATTTATCTAGGCTAACACCAAATAATGCCAAAATTGATCCCATTAAAAAAAAAAATTAATTATGAGATAAATTGTGCAGCACTGGTGCATTGGCAAACGTACTATCCAGATAAAATGACCAAGAAATGACTGGAAACAAGTGCAAACTGCAAAAGAAATTCATCCACCCAATTGCATTCACCAAATACAGTCTTGTAAGGCTAATTTGAAAGCATCTATGTACATTGATAATAGTTCTAATAGTCATAACATAAATAATAATGAAGTTCACATACAGTGAGGATCTCGTGTTTTTTGCTTTAGAGAATAAAAAGAGGACAGACAGAAAATAAACACCAAAACCACACTTGGAGCGAGAGTGCAGAAGGTACTTCTACATCAATATAAAAGCAATTTTGAAAGAGCTGAGTCTTCAGTCATTTCAGATCGTGTGAGATTCCGCAGAGCAAATATGCAAAAGCTGGACAATTCATTTCTCCACAGGAAAAAGAGATTGGTATAGGAACCCTTTCACAAATAAAAGCATCTGTTAGTCATGAGGTTCTATGGGACCTTAAAGGGTTTCCTCAGAGGGACAAATCCAGGTACCATTTTGGGAACTCAATAGAGCTTTCTTTCTTTTTTTTTTTTTTTTAAACTAAGAATATAGGTAACACCATGAGGTGCTGATTTAAGTGCATGACTTGCACACAAAACTGTTGGCATGCAAGTTTGTTGAATGAAGTTTCATTTATTAAAGATGAAGAATACTATAAATTGCAACAATACTATAAAGTGTAACATTAATTTTCCCATTTTCATGGACAAACTAGGTCCACTACTGCACAAATTTTAGTCTCTGCTTTTGAAAGGGTGAGTTGGCGATGGCAAACCTTTATTCACACTGATTGAAACATGCTGAGATCTGTGCCATGTCTAAGAAGTTCTCTTGGGAAAGGACATGTTGAGTTGGGTGTTGGTTTCGAAGCTGTGTGATTGTGGTTGTTTGTGGTTGTATTGATGTAGTGGACCAAGCGAGGGCAAGAGGGCCAAGGCGACATGATTTGGATTCTCTTTCCCAACACCCTGAAAGATCTTGGGCTTGAACTGTTCCTGTGTTGCCATGGATCACTAAGTTAAATGCTGAAGACAGATCCCAGGACCGTCTTAGAAGGGTTGGGTTAATTGGAAATCATTGGCTTGTCTAGTAGGTCATTTTGTAAGCAAACAGACAGCTGATGTGGCATTTCTCATCACAATAAGTCAGAAGGGTCGATGATATAAACATAGCAGGGGCAGAAATCGTACGTTCCAAATGAGAAGAGAAGAGCAGAGTGGGCCAAGTTGTTGCCTGAGGTGTCTTGGAATCTTTTTGCCTCCATGACACCAAACTGAAGGATCTTTGTGATGAGTAAGACAGCCATGGTTTATGGAGTTAAAAGCTGGAGCAGACCGAGCACAAAACTCCTAACTTGCCAGCGGCTCTTGCAGAATTATGGGTGTCCACAAAAAGGGCCACACAGAGTAGTTTCGGAGGAGTGGCCTTTTTAAAATTTTTTTTTAATTTTTTTATTGAAGTCATTGGTTGGAATCATCATTATCAATTTATTGGAAAAACAAGACGTGAAAGTTCTTTGCCTCATTATATTATTTCCTCTCTGAAGGGGCCAGATCAAGCCTGTTCTTGGGCGTTTCAGTGAATTAAAGGAGCTGTTCAACAAGCTTGGTTTGGGAAACAGGAGTGTGGATGCTGCTCTGTTAGATGCTGGTTGCTCATCAATGCAGATGGACATAGCAGAGCGGGGCTTTTCCCTCAGCAAGGATGGACCGCTGGACATGAGAATGGATGGAGACAGGTACTTTTTATAAAATGTTTTAACATAGACCAGCTCTGAATACCAACATTATTGTAGTTAATGTTGTTTTACTGTTACAGTTAATACTTCTACCAAATTTGCTTTTCCTTTGAAGTATACAAAACCTTTCAGCAGGGTTTCTAAGTGAAACGTTTTAAAAGTTTGAAGTGTTGACTGTTCAAAAGACATTCTTTAATAATAGTAATAATTATAATAAAAAAAAAATAATAATACTTCAACTCCTGAATTAGACACGGAATTTACAAATCATGATAATTATTTTTGTATATCTTGTACTTGATCGCTATATCACTTTATTCCTGCCTTAAATCAGCAAAAAATTTGCACATGAAGAAATTAAGCTAATTATGTTTTGATGTGATACATAGATGACTAAGTACTCCAGAGAGACATACTTAGTAACACAGGACTCTGGAGTCCTCGTAAGTTCGTCAGCCGTTCTCAATGATAGGAAAGCGCAAATATTTCCGAAAACCCATCCATAAGGGACATTGCTAAGGCATCCCTCTTTAAGGGCATTCCCTCAAATACATCAGAAATGCAACAGGAGGAAGATGGGAAAGAGAGGGAGGCTGGGAGAAAGGGAAAGGGAGAGAGAGAGTGTGAAATGGGTATTTACAAGCTAGTGTGGGCGAGTAGGTGTGTGAGTATGATGGTAATCTCCCCTCATTTAAGCTGTAAGGCTGTTTCAAGATGAATCAGCCACCCACACGCTGGAAGCTTTCTCTAATGGAGAGATAACACCCTTACAAAAAAAAATAAAAAATGATCCCGACATTATCAAGCTCCAGTCTTGAGAAGAGAAAAAAAACTGTTTATGCAAACATGAAGAGAAGCCAGAAGAATAGGATATAAGTCAACTCGATGAGCAACAAGTACACCATCTAAAATTACCATCTATGAGCACATCATTTTACATAATTTAGGGAAGAATGTGACTATGTGAAAACTCCAAGCAACACACTTTGTCTCTATGCATAACATGTCAGCGTTAAAAGCGAATAAGAAAGTCTTCGCAAAGAAAAACAGTTTGCCATTGCTAATAGCAGCCATTTGCTTGGGTTACTTGTCGGCTCTTGTACACGCCAGAATGAATATCTATTCATCTAACAAAGGCCTCATTATCTAGCCGTTTAATGTCCCTCTCGTCATTTTGAAAAATGGATAAAATTTTTTGGTAAGAAGTCAGAGAGAAGTTTGCAGCATGATAATGAACTGGATAAAACACCCACCATGACTGAGTCCTGAATTATTCTGGGGGCGAGATGGAGTGGGGAGAGAGAGAGAGAGAGAGAGAGAGAGAAGAAGAAGACAGAGATAGAGCGAGAAAAGTTTTTTGAGCAGGTTGACTGAGGCCCAACCCACAGAGTCTGTAAATGCTAATCTTTTTCTTCTTATCGTCCAACGCTACCAACAGCCACTAAACTTTATGGCCACGTGATGCACTCGTTCAACACCCACTGACCTTCAAAAGGGAAAAAAAAAAGGTGGTTCAGACTCTTTTTTTTTCTCTTTCCCTTAACATCTGAGTAATGCTTCCACCGCCATGTATTGTGCCCACGTAAGTAACAAAACAGCGCTGCTAAAGCCACCGCGGATGTCCTCGCGTTCTGGAAAAGAAGGATCACGATTTGTTTTTGTTATCAAAAAGGCCAAGGCAGTGCCTACATCTCAAGGCCCCCTGCCAATTACAGTACAGAAGAGGACTGTGCGACTGCCTTTCCCTCAAGGGCCGTCTGTAGAGGATGAGCATTTCACAATGGACGCTTCAACATCTATATATAGGGTTAGTGAGGTACGTTAAGCATTTTTGGGATAGAATTTCCTAACAAAAAAAAAAAAATGTCATGCCCAAATTTTATGCACAGTTTTACATCATTTGAGAAAGCATGCTAGTTTCGCGAGTAATCCACTCCGATTTTCCACGTAGTCGACTAAAAGAAATGGACAAAAGAAACGAATGATTGTTTGAATGATTTCGGATTCAGTTTTCAGATTACCATTACGTCTGATTTCACCGTTCCCGCAGAGCTTCCAAAGGTGAAATTATTACATTAGATTGCATTAGCTGTCTTTTTGCACCCACTTGAAATCGCATCGTTTTTTTTTCCTAACGCCGAATGGTGTGAGAGAAAGGGGCGGGGCCTATCAGGTGCTCAGTGCTAATTCCTAATTTCGTACTTAATTTCATTAAAGATTCAGCATAATTCGTTTTGTTAATGTGCTTCTATGCTTTCCTTCTCCTCTTCTTCTTCTTCTTCTTCTTTTTCTTCATCACCGCCCCCTCCTCTACACACTTTTTCATCTGGAGATGCTTGTGATTTCGGCAGAGAGCTCCAGCATGCATAGCTTAAAGACAAATGAATTGTGGGATTATTTTAGACATTGGGGTTAAGATCCATGTATTTGCTTTTTACCACCTCTTTCTTCCTCTCTCTCACTCTCTCTCTCTCACACACACACACACACACACACACACACATATACACACATGCTCTTTTTATAGATCTTGAGCCCACATCTCCCAGAGTGGGAAGGGGAAGAAAAGAGGAGGAGGGAGTGAGGGAGGGTGTTATTTTTTCTTTCTTTCCTTCTTTCTTTGCGCTGTTGTCGAAGAGCCGTCAGCCTTTGCTCCTGTCGGCGAGGAACTCGTGACGTCAAGTGGCTTAATTGGGCTCATGTTTGTGCGTAGGTACCCCGGCATGCCCTGCGCGGCTGACGCCGTCAGCGCTTTAGATCAGCGGGCGCTTGCGTGTGTGCTGGCTGCGTACGGGGAGGAGCAACACGCCAAGAAAATCGCGGCGGCCATCGTGCAGGCACGCAGCCTGTATCCCATCAGCCGGACACAGCAACTGGCCAGCATTGTCGCAGGTACCCCCCGAAATTAATTCAACACACCATCTTGCTTAATTAAAAAAAAAAAAAAACACACAAAGAGACAGAGAGAGAGAGAGAGCGAGAAATATTAATTTGAAGTCTCCTTTCGGGATCTGTTTATCCTCGATCGAGGGAGGCTGAGGGCGAAAAAACAGAACAATGCCGGGTATAATGCGAAATTCCTCTCCTTCTTCCCGTTGGCCTTCCCATTTGACTTTCTTATTAATACATACGGAGGGATACATTTGGATTTTGTTCTTTTTTTTTTTTTTCATTTTTTGTTTTACATTATTTTTTATTTTTGTTATTTGTTTTTAAAAACCTCTCGTTAGTCTCCCTCTTAATATTTTATATTTACATCTTCTATGTCCCTTTTCCCTTGTCTCATTTGTCTTTTGTTGCAGCCCACCCACCCCACCTACCAGTACCTACATACACACACATACACACGCACCACATTGCGGCAGCTTCATGACAGTATACTGTGTTATATTTATCAACTCGCTTTGTTTGCGCCATCGCCGCTTTTATAGCCCTATACTGTCGGTAAGAAGCTAAGAAAAGAGGGAGGGAGCAAAAGAGAGAGAGAGAGAGAGAGAGAAAGGCGGTTCGGCGGATGACGGTGGTGTCTGAGCAAGCATGTGCGTCACAACAGGAGAACAGGTGTGAGTGAGGGCAGTTGTTTCATCTTTTTTGATGTGCCGAATGAGTCAACACCAGTGTTTATTCCAATTAATCCAAAAAAGGTCCTGACTGCCACAGGTCCCTCGGGAGCCTCGCCATTGCCCAGGGAAGGAAGCACTGCAGGAGGAGAGAGGAAAGGAGAAGAGGGGAAACGTGTCCTATCAACCATGATGATGATGATGGGTATCATGGGAGTCGCACATGCTTTCTTAATTCTTTGGTTAACTTATGCAGATGAATCTGCCCCGTAACGTGGTGCCTTATCGCCCTGGGGTTTGGTCTCTGCATCTGCATTCTCATACAAAAATGGGATTTTTTTTTGTCTTCATCTTATCCAGCACTGCTTCCTCCACTTCTCTTATACTGGAGATTGGTCTCCTCTATAGCGTACACGTTTTTCATCTTCCCTCCTCCAAATATTTGTCGACCATTACATTTCTAAACAAAAGTGTTTTTTTTTTTTTTTTGGCAGGTCCATATACCCTTATTAGTATCTGCTACTGCCTAATGGAACATATCAGAGAGGATCTAGGTCTACAGCTTTAATATTCTCGTCAATATGGGCCCAGCTGGTGTGACAGGAGATTACACACGGTCCCACCGGAGAGCCGTCCCCCCGTCCCCCCGCCCCCTGAGCGCAGCTCCGTGGTTTTGTGTGTGTTGGCCCAGGCTGAATGATAATGAGCTCCAGCCCAAATGCTGGCTCTGGGCCCACAGCTTGTTCACACTCTCAGTGACACCAACCAATAGCAAATTACCCCCGTCCCCAGTCCCAACACACACACCCACACCCCAAACCACCAAAAGTACCCCCCCCCCCCCCCCCCGTTATCATTCATCTCAATTAATGTAAATCCTATTTTCCCTAATTATTTTTAAAAGTGCCTTTTTTGCTGACCTGTTTTAATAGGTTAGATTTTTACACAGTCAGTCCATAAGACATCAGTAGATATCAAATAACATCACAGAATAGCTTCCACGTTTATTCTCTAAAGGAAGCCCAGATAAAATGAAAATGCTAATCAGTGATGCACAACACACCTCCCCCCAACAAAAAAGGCACACTCTAAATGGACCCAGTGACATAAGACGGGCAGTATTTAATTTTTTTCCAGGGTTGACATTTTTATATCGTAATTAAGGGCGAATAATATCACCATAAATATTAAATATCATATGATGCCCGTAAACATTTCTACGATACGTAGGACAATTTTCCAGCACTGTAGTGATGTTTATAATGTTAATAAATGGATTCATATTTTTATGATGGAATTAATTTTACTTGAAATATTGACCACTGAAGGGGAAAAAAAACATCAAACCAGTTCAGATTTGTAATTATTTATGACATTGTCTTTAAAAATAAAAAAAGAACTTTATAACAATGTCACAATGTCTAGTAGCGATATTATATCGTCTTATAGGCATTAACCGTTTCGTTTAATGATTATTTCAGTTTAAACATTCTCTTCAGGTACAAAACCTCTTTAGAAATCTGCAACAACTATCCAAATATCACTTGAAAAACTCAGTGCAAGCTCATATTTCTGATACGGTACTATATATATATATATATATATATATATATATATATAGTCAGCCAAAAATGTTGATGTATATTATATTAATGTAATATTATTAATAATATTATACAGCAATACATTTAGAATTAACATATTTATACAAGTTTTTCTTTTCCTGAAATTTTTTTTGTGGCTGACTCTGTATGTGTAAATATTTATTTGTAGAATTATGTTAATCAATACCAGGTTAAAAGATTTTTCATAGTTCACTCATTTTGGATTCACAACGAGATGGAAGCATTAATGAATAAATTTTCATTTTTAATTCATTTTAATTCGCTGACGTTTTTCCATGCCCTGTACAGTAAATAAACCATATGCATTTACACCTGACACATTTCTACTTACGCTGCAAAATATACAAAGGTCCTTAAAAAAGAAAACCCTAAAGCTGATTAATTTGGCAACAACTGAGCCTTCCTGTGGAGTGGTTAGCAAAGCGTTTGGCCCTCTGCTCGTGTTAATGCGAGTGTGGGACTCTAATCAGAGCGGTATTGATTAACGACTGGAGTGCTGTAATTCTGACAAAAATTGATCTTTCAACTTTCTTTTCTCCCTCAGTGTTTCTCTTGGCCCTTGTGTCATTCTTATAGCTTGTGTTAGCTGAACTTTCTCTAAAACTACACCACCCTTTAGAGGTTTGAAAGAATCAAACCGGCATTTTATTACACCTCCATCCTAGTGCCTGCTACAAAATTATATAGTAATGATCCAAGAACAAAGATGAATAATTGGCCTGGTTAACAGGTAACTAGGGCAGTTGTTAAGATTTTGGCTGAATTATCAGAAGGTCACAGGTTCAAACCCCAGCACCACCAAGCTGCCTCTGTTGGGCCCTTGAGCAAGGCCCTTATCCCTTAACTGCTTAAATGTATAATGAGATGAACGTCTCTCTGGATAAGGGCGTCTTCTTCGTCTCAACTGAGAGGCTTTGATTATGCGACTGCTTGGTTGTATTGAGCGCATCTCAATACGATCTGGCTCACTGTTGTAACATTAGCTGAGGCCAAACTTCATGTGGCTAATCCACTCATTTCACTGTTATGATCAGCATATCCAATCCCTGTTCCACCGAGATTCTCTGACCAATGACAGCAACGCATTTCAAGCCCTGGACAATATTTCTAAAGTTCTATGTTCCTACATGGATAGTTGCTTTTTTAAAGCAGGATTTATGGTCTAATAATGAAGTATTATTGCTCACCAACATTGTGCATAAAACTGCCTAATGCCTCTGCGACACATTGACTGTGCCAGTCGGTAATGGTCCTTATAGGGCTTTCAAGGGAGGCAGTATCAATCGGAGCTGTCGACAGTTATTAGATCCTCCGTGTTCTGTCTCACAGGCAAAAAGCCACACTCATCCACGATCAGAAGATATTGTTCAAATTTGAGCTAGCTGCACAGAGTAAATGACAAGATGGAGGGCCTTCATTTTATCTCTCCGTATCTCATTTTTCTCTTTTCATCCCCAGAGAGAAACGGGCAGAAATGTTGGGTTTGTCCGTGAGACGTAGTCAGCACAGATGGCTCATCGGTTTGTTGTCATAGCAAGGGATTCAGTCCTGCATTAGGAATATGCAAGGCTCCTATCAATGTCATTTCAAATCAGAATAGACTAGGCTTCTCGTTCAGTTTCCTGTTATTTATAAATTTGCATCGAAAAAAAAAAGTGATTGGTTCCATTTACCAGATACCTGGATATGATTAACCAGTTCAATGATGTGAAAGATCGAATGAGCCGAAACGCACCGTTAAAATGAGCTGCTCGTTCCGTCCCTGGCGCACAAAGCATTTGGTTCCTTCTCTACACTTATCGTCTAAGTAGAAATCTGATTTCGGCTTTGTGCTACTGTATACTGTATATGTAATACCTCACAGCGGTCTCTGATAAGAAAACGTTTGATCACTGTGACTCAGCAAGGTTTCGAGAGCAAGAAATAATTACTGAAGCGAAAAAAAAAAATCTCAGAGATTCCATTCTGAATGGTTCTTAGCCAGCATGAAATCTGGCCTACAAGACTTCAAATCTTTCAACTGTAAAGATTGGAACAATTTTCAGCTACAATATTTGTAATTTTTTAACCCCTGACATTAGTGATCTCATGTAACGTGGAATCGATGTGTAGTACAGTACAATGCCGAGATTCTTTCAATCTCAGTGTTATATACTTGTATTTGTGGAATGAAACCCAATTCGGGCATGATTTAAAACAAGAATTTTGGGGGGCAGTGGTGGCTCAGGTGGTTGATGCTCTGGGGTATTGATGGGAGGGTCTTGGGCTTGAGTTCCATCAACGTCTGGTCACCATGGTTGGGTCCTTGGGCAAGACCCTGAACACTATGCCCTATATAACCCAGCAATTGCATACAGCGCCAGTCCCAAGCCTGGTTAGAAAATGGAAGGGGTTGCGCCAGGAAGGTTACCTGTGCCAGGTCATGTGGATTAAATAATTCAATGTGGCAACCCCTAGCATTAAGAGGGGAAAAAAAGGAATGGAATTACAAATTTAATTGGTTGTATTTCCTTAAATATGTGCAAATTAAATTAGTACAATTGTTCATACCGCGACCCCTGCTCAGGCAATTACTACGGATAAATAAATCCCAAACACATCATTTATGTTAATAAACTTAGTCTTCCTTTGCCCTTGCAATCTTCCTATCTGACCACATGAACTTAAAAAACTCCCAAATCCACGTGCAACGTCCTAACCATTGCTCTAACCTAAAACAAGTATAGTCTACCTCCTGTCTGTGTTTACGTCTGTTTAGGAAACATTATCTGTTCGCTCTCAGTAGTGTATTCATATTCTGTTACCATCCCAAGTGTAGGAGAGTGTGGAAGACGACCATGGAGTGCGTGTTATAAGCATCCCTCAGAGCAAGGCTGCTGAAATAGGATTACTTCCTCTCTAATGCATGTACAAGGAGGATCCAGATCAGGGCTGTAACTCCTAGACAGCATGAGCTCCTTCCTATATAGTGTATACACTGACACCACTGTCTGTCTGTCTGTCTGTCTGTCTCACTGTCTGTAGGAACATCCGGAAGGTTTGTCCATTTGATGCTTGCTTATGCCTTATGCCCATCCACTTTAATATCAGGTTTAAGAAATGTATGGGCGCAACTAATTTTCTTAACTGAAAAGGCTTGATTTAAGAGCTTTATGATTTTTTTTATGAGAACATTTTTTCTCCGTTTTAATCAAAAACGACTTGCATTTCTAGTTTTTTCTTTCATTTTTTTTTCTTTTTTCTTAAGCCCAGCCACAATCATAGTATTTCCAAGCAGAAATGTCATACTTTCGGTCGGACACGACGAGAGCGCAATCAGTTCAGCAACCTGATAATGTGTCCGTGTGCACGAGCTCCGAGAACACAAGGCTAATTATGGCCACAGTAATGTAACCTTGAATTTCAAATGGGCTTTTTGACTGTAGGGGCAAGAGGGGGGCCATTAATAATAAAAGAGTATTACAAAAGGAAGGTCGTCATTCAGTCCACAGGTTCGATTAAGAATTAGCCTCCTATTCAGGCTAAAACGTGTGAGGGCAGAGGCTTGTTCAAGAGTGCCCTCTCTCTTCAGGACAGGAGGGTGTCGCACAATATAAAGCCCGCCCCGAGCAAGACGGATGGGCAGTTATCCAGCACTCAAGCAGCTGGGTGTTATCTGATAATCACTCTCTTCTTCTTCCCCTCTCAAAGAGGACAGCTCTATATAACCCACACGCTCCCTTAATGCCTTTGTTTCCATATTTCATATGCCAATATAATTACCAGTCTAATAAATATATTTTGTTTATTTCTTTGAGCGAAAAAAATTTAATAAATAAAAACAGTAAATGAAAATGTAAATTTGATAGAATAAAAAAAATAACAGGGTGCCATAAAAGTCTCTATACACTTTTTAGCAAAAAACTATTTTATTCAAAAACCTCTTCTACATAATTGCATTTCTTTGTAAACACACACACACACACACACACACACACCGAGACGTCTCTCCCACTCATGATGAACTTGTCTTAACACAGATCTGGTGTTATGCATGTAATTGCTTAATTATGTTAATTTCCCCCTCTATATGGAGACTTTTGGGACACCTACTCTGTATTGACATCATAATATTTATATAGAATTAAATTATATACTTTAATAAATATGTCCATTGCACTGTGCACCTGTAGACTTATTTTTTTTTAAAGCGGACACTTTTGTGTATCTTACGTTTGCACACATTTCTTTCTCTAAAATGGATTATGATGTTTCTACTGTATGAATTATCAGAGAAAATATTTCTTATTTTAAAAAGATATACAGTACATAGCCAACTTTTTTTTGTTCTGACTTTTTCATTACCTTGTCTATTATTTTGTTTTTCTTTTGAAATGCCACTATAAATATAAAAATGAAAAGAATAAAAAATAAATAAAAACACTCCAATAACCCTAATAAAATATCATTTTAAAAAAACAAACAAACTTTTTATTTTATTTTGTATTTTATTACGTTGCATGCTTGGCCTTTTACACAAAGAATGAGTCAAATCCCCTTAACGATTAAAGAACGATTAAAGTTTTTTTTTTCTTCTTTTTTTTTTTCTCCAAAATAATCTGAATCATCGAGTCAGTCATGTTCAAATTTTTTTTTTATCTGTTTCATCTGAAAAAAGAAACGTTTCTATCACTGGAAATGATATCTCGCGTTGCTACAATAAAAAAAATCTTTACCACCTCATGGTGCTTTGACTTCCCGAAGTTGAGTTTCTGTTTGTTTATTTGTTTTCGTGCTCCTGCTCTTTTGGTCACATTTGCAAGTTAGCGCCATCTGTTCCAGCGTGGCATCCTCTGCTCATCCATCTCTTTTTTTCCTCCTTCATTTTCATTCTTACGCACACCCTGTATTGTAGGAGCCATTAACTAAGTTTGGTTTTACACCTTTCACATCCTTTCACATTGATCCTCTGTCTGGATTATTAATTGTACTCTGTATATACAGTACGTTATCTTCATTCACATGTTTCTCTTATCTTCTCTTTAGATACTTATCGTTCTCCATCTTTTTTTTTTTTTTTTTTTTGAAGTGTAGAAGCATTAGCCTGAGAGCTTGGGTATGCGGTTTATTTGATTGGTTCATGACTCATCCTTAAGGCCAAAAGTGTAAACCTTGGAAAAGGCTGCTGCTCGACCTCGCGCTCGATTCCACCGTCTGTCCGTTTCTCCCTTTCTTTCCTGTCCTCATGCTCAACTGGAAACCTCCTAAATTTCAGTATCTATGTGATTTATTTAAAATAGTTACACCGCAGCGCATTGCAGATCTGATTGGTCCGAAGGTGTTAATTAATTTCCTACAACAGCAGCTCAGACAGTAGTGCCAGCTGTAATACAAATCACATGGTTGTATGGATGTTTTTCATACGCCACTGTATCTATAGTAACGGCTCATTCACAGGGACGGGAAAGGCCAGATGCTTTACATAATCTGAGCTTATTAATAAACAGATGTGTAGTTATTTACCAAAGGGGAAAAAAATTGTATAATCATCAATATGGTGAAGTCTGCCGTAATATATCTACAGTCGATTTTTGTGCTTTCCGGTTTCTTTGGAACATGACACGCTTTGTGTTGTTTGTTGTTTCAATAATTTTAAGAGAGAGAGAAAAAAAAAAGAACGGTGAGAGATCTATGGTTTAAAGTGAACCATGTTGTAAATTATTGTACTCTGCAAATCAGGACGTGCTTTCATTGGAAAATAGACAACAACACTCCCGTCTAGGGGTCGCAACAGCGGACCATCCGATCCGCACAACAACTGGCACAGGTTTTTTACGCCGGATGCCCTTCCTGATGCCACCCTCTTATTTTATCCGGGCTTGGGACCGGCACTGCATCCAGTGTCTCGGGTTTGGACATTGGGTTGAAATTTAACCAGATGGCAGGCGAGACACCTACCACCTACCATCCATGGGACGATAAAGGATGGAAGGACCGCTCTCAATTTCTCTTCATCTGCCCTGTCAATCACAGTGAAACCAGCCAGTCATAGCCGTATAAGCTGTCATATGTGGAAGAGGGCAGACGGTTCTTTCATCAGAGTGTTACACTTCCACGTCACGCAGCACGAGGAACAATTCAAAAACATGCTATTATCTGGTATCACGTGTCACATGTTTGAGAAATAAAAAAGAAATACATTTGAGTTTATATACTCCAGTGCTTTTGGTTCGTGCTCATTTTCTTGACACGAGAAACATGGTGTTCTTGGTGCTTTGATTGAATTGTGCCTCAAGATCAGAAAGAAACTGACAACACAGGAAATAAACCTTTTTTTTTTTCTTTTTTCCTCCTGGTGCAGAGGCAGAGGGAAAAATGCCTTTGTAATCTGAAATCTAAAGCCTGTTGTGAGGCTTTGCTATTGTTTGCAGGTTTACAGCATATGATGGCCTCTGAGCCATGTTCATTGTGCCTGAGCTTTGTTAGTACATCAGTCCTTGTGTTTGCAGAATCGTGGCTGCATAACCCATGCTGAGCTGCGATAATACCGAAAATGTGTTCCCAGAGGTTTCGGCTTATATATGGCTGCCTTGCCGTTTTTTAATATCGTAAGCCGGGGTTGTTATATATCTTAGACTTTCGGGCACATACTGTGCTGCTGTTAATGTCCATTAGTTCTGCTTTTATAGTAATAAAGTTCAGTGATGGACTGACAGTCGCCCTTTGCTGCAGCAACAAATAGAGATGTGTTGTAGCAGATTAAACATTGAATTTAAATAAGGTAAACCTATCCATTTCATTTGTTTTAAAAAAAAAAAGATCCCTGTTAAAGAACAATTACTCACTGATTGCCTATACCGCTTTATCCTGTATACAGGGTTGGGCGGGCCTGGAGCCTATCCCAGGAGACTAAGGGCAGGGCGGAGCGAGGCAGGGTAGATCACTAATCCATTGCAGGTCTCACACATTTACACACTATGGGCAATTTGGGAACGGCAATTAACTTATTTACTGTGGGATTTTGGGAGGAAACTGGACATTCAAATTCCTTGCACACAGTCCCGACATGGCAATCGAACCCTCGACCCTGGAGGTGCAAGGCGTCAGTGCTAACCATTATCATTTAGGGAAAATGCTATTTGCTAAGAATGAGACAGGAAACAGTTAGAAATAGAAATAGACCTGGTTTCAACAACTTTGTATGACAATGTATATAATAAAAATCATTATAATCCTGGAGCTGTTATGTAACAGTTGTTTATTTAAATGATTTAGATTTGCATTAATAAATGTAAAATTGCAGAAAATAATATTTTATTGTTTATTTTATACAATGCTGTGCAATTGTTTTTTTTTGCATATTTTTCACACTTAAATGATTGAGATCGTCAAACAGATTTTAACATTACACGAAGATAAATAAATACAAATAAATAAATAAATAAATAATATACTAATAATTCCTTAATAAATGCAATCATCATTTAAAAACTGCATTTTGTATTTACTCGGGTTATATTTGTATAATATATTTGTTTAAATGTAATAAATATTCAAAAGATAAAATAAAAAAAAACAGGAAGGGGCAAATACTTTTTCACAGCACTGTATAATATGTCATTTTGCAACTATTGTGATTTTTATAAAATAGCAATGACATACTTTGAATTGATTAATTTCAGATACAAAATCCATTCTAATAACTTCAATAAAATATAATAAAAAATGTTCCATTAATTTTAATATTTAATATTTTAAATCCATGCACTCGCATTCACACACTCATGCACACTCTGATTCACACCTACGAGCAAGGTCGAGTAGAAACTCAACGAACTGGCATGTTTTCGGGTGTTGAGAGAAAAACCAGGAAACCTGGTGGAAGCCCAAAGAGCCCCACTGAGAACGTGTGGTCCCTGACCTCTCTGAACCTTTACAATAAAGCTCTGAGGTGGAAACGCTACCCTCTGAAGGGATTTATCCCTAGAAAAAAAAAAGTCCTACTCAATGGCAAGTAGTGGTGCAAGTAAGCATGTTGAGTAGAGAAAAACTGAAAAGATTCAAATAAAAAATGTTTATATCCTATCAACTTGTTCCTGATTTCACTGTATATATTAGTTTTTGATATCGTTTCCTTTCTCTGCAGGTGCATTCCCGGCTGGCGCCCTTTACGCCCGTCGTGACCGCCTGCAGAGACCCTCGCACATGGCCACTAAAACCTTCCAGGCGCTGCGTATTTTTGTGAACGATGAGCTGAACGAGCTTGTAGCGGGACTCCAGACGGCTCAGGACGTCCTCCGGCCGAGCGGTCGCCTCTGCGTCCTCACGTTCCACTCGCTGGAGGACCGCATCACTAAGCGTTTTCTCAGAGGAGAGGATCTCAGTGCCCCGCCACACCGCAGCATCCGCCAGAGGGCACGTGCCCATCTCCGGAGGAAACTAGAGGAAGAGGAAGACTGTGACGCGGAGGAAGATGAAGAAGAAGAAGGAGGAGGAGGCAGGGAGAGTGTCCACTGGCTCAGACTGCAGAGGAAAGTCGTGCTTCCCAGTAAGGAGGAGGTCGAGGGGAACCCGAGGGGAAGATCGGCTAAGCTTAGAGCAGCCGTGAGGCGATAGGTAGAGTTTCTGATCCTGAACTGACAAAGCGAGAGAGGCTTCCACTGAGATTAGTATCAGTGATTATGGAGCACAGAGTACTGTACATGCTAGTCTGCTGGATTTGTGCAGATGCTACAAAATTTCAGTAGATAAAGAATCATAATGTATGTCATGCATTAGTGTGTGGTGTGTCCAGACAAAGTGAAATGATTGTGTATGCTTGTATGAGACCTGCCATTATTCTGATTGCAGTTTAGCTCAACCACACTCTATGCTTTTAGATCAAGGCCATAAAATATCAATAGATTTCTTTTGTCCAGGGTTATTTGATGATATAACATCTGAGTATTGCTTACTTGGCTGTGCGTTTATGCTTGGTTGCTTTTTTCATTTGATATTTTCAAATTGCAAACAGGACTCAGACCCACAGTCTGCAGTACTTCACTCAGGATTCTTTTATACTTAAAAAATAAAAATGACTAGAAACGAAATACGGCGTCTGAGTGGACATTTCTACCATAAGGCCGTGTGAGCCATACACAATACGTGACTGCAAATCACAGCAGCATATACTGTAAAGACATGTGTATAACCATGCAATTTTACATTCAATCTGATAAGAACGGTACCCAGTAAAAGTTGTTCTGACGGCAACGTCGTGTCCCCGGCCAAAAACAGTCGCGGTAGGACGGCATTAATTGGTAAAAATATATGACACAGAACATTTCCTAAAAATGCAATCAGATACCTTTGTACACGTCTCCAGTTGTCTGGGGTTGCTAAGTGTTATTCCAATATATCCAAAAATTTGGACAGTTGATGACCGTTTATGACAGATGTTGCACTTCAGATAACGTCAGACGTCCATTGTTGTGAGACATCATCAGACGTCCAAATGTGTGCTGGGTACGGTAACTCAATTAAGCCCTTATGACAACCGTGATGAGCAGAAAAGCATCTCAGAATGCACGACAGATCAAAGGTGGATTGGCTACAATGTAGGAAGGCCACAATGGATTCCTAGTCCAGGAAAATCACCACCTGGTTGGCGAGCATGCATAGAACCGGTAAAAAACTCTCTACAACCGTGCTACATCTCAGAATGAGCAAAAGATCCAAACCTGAGGCGGATAAGGGCTACAACCACTCTTTACCAGCCCGAAACAGGCTATAGCGGGCAAAGGTTCACCAAAACTGGAGACTTGTTCGAACTGACTTATTCAACATGATCTAGACTTTGTTATAAAAAAAGTAAAATAAAAACATTTCCACATGTTTAAGTGTTCAAGCGCAACGTCATCCATTAGCATATTACATACCAATGGAAATTTATTTCATCACACCTTTAAGTACTTAAGAGTTCCAGGCTGAAAGCTCCTCACACTTTTTCTATGAACAACAAACTTTCAATAAAACTTTTGTCCTTTTTTGGCCCCCTCCCACACCATGGCTACACCCATCACGACAATCCAGTAACTCATGCCAGGAGCATGTAAATCTCCGGAAAAAGATGTCATGTCACTTTGCCTGTTTTTTTTTTTTAAACATGAAACTAATGGTAGGCGTAGGAGTTCTTTATTTATCTGCGCTTTACAGACCGTGACAATAATCAGTGTTAAAAACGATCAGATATGAAGTCGAACATCATCTTTGTAATCTAGTTTCGTATTACTGCACCATGAGCGAAAGTGACAGAGTGAGTTTGTGAATGAGTTTGTGGTTGTGCGGTGCATCCATGTTGTAAGTTGGCAGTATGACATGTGTCAGAGAGCGAGATAGAGAGATAGAGAGATGCGAAGATTGTGTCTGCGGCATCCTCTGTCTCTTTGTGGAGCTGATGGGTGAGTCACACACCTGCAGGACGCGGGTGGGACTTTGGCTGCCATGGTGATGCACTGCGCCTTGTGCACTGTACTCACTCTCTCGCTCTCGCTCGCTCGCTCAAACTCTGAGTCACATCACATCTGATTAACTTTGCATAAACACAGCATTTCAAGACACCAAACACCTCGCCGCTTGTGTGGAATAACAGCCAAATGAATGGGTGCCATGAATCCTGTGATTAATATGAATATAATCCTTTTGGGCCTTGATTAGATTTGTGCATTTGTGTTGTTGGCCAAGTCACATGATACACACACACACACACACACACACACACACACATACATATATACATAAATACATAGACATTCACACACAATGTATATATACAAACATCCATCCAACCATCTAGGATCCTCTGTAGTCCAATTAGGGACCGTGGAGGCCTTTGGGGACCATTGTATTTGTTCCCCCATTTTCTCAACCATGGTAGGACATGCAGTATATACACATAATGTATGTAACAATGTATGTATATATTTCCCCAGGGTGGCTGTGGCTCTAAAGGGCCTCTAGGCGTGTGCTGTGGCGTCTGGCCCTAGGAGTTTGCAGTGGATCCTTTAGGTGCTCTGGGTTGCGGAGTGGGACGTTCCCGGATCAGACTTGTTTGTCTGGGTGTTTGAACGGATTGAGACCCCGGAAATTTTGGAAGAAAGAACCTTGAACTCTTTGCCTTTCAGGCCGCATGCACAACAGGTTGTGATGCACTGGGTGTTCGGATACCTTTCTATCGAGGCCAGCATTGACATTTTTGGAGATTTGACCTGCATTGGCTTTTCTGGGGAACAGACTAAATGGGTTTTACTCCCCACAGACATAAATGAGCCTTGGGTGCCAATGATCCTGTCACCAGTGGGGGGTCAGCATATGGATCCCTCCCACCCTGTAGATATATCCGCCGATTCTGTGGCAGTTTCTTACTGGGTTGGGTTGCCACTTCGATGCCCAATTGTGTATGAACACTTGGGGTGAAGGACCTTGCTCAAGGGTCTAGCAGTGGCAGCCTGGCAGCATCGAGGCTCGAACCAGGGACCTCACCTCCTGATCAGCAGTTCAGCATCTTAACCACCTTACCTCTAATTTCGAACTAGGGGTCTAAAATCCTGCACTTCATATATCTGAATCTGATTGACTTCGCTTTTTTTTGTGGTGCATTAGGACTCATTTTGCCGCCTCCTCTTCAATCTGGTTAGCATTCGACGTCTCACAAATACAATCTGCCAGAATCCTAACTAAGAAATACCTCCGGATCAAATGTCCACTCAAGGGAGCTGACCAGCGCTGTGTTCTTGTGACGTCCATGAGCTCTTCACAAGTGCTAAGATGACATTTAGAAGTGGGAGAGGGAAAGAAAGAAAAAAAAAAAACGTTGCCCGGCCTTGGTTTGTACTGTTCTGCTTGGCAGGAATCAGTAGAGTGCCGATGCTTTAAATACTCAGTGACTCAAAACATGGCAACATCTCCGCAGGAGTCTGTGACTAGTGATGAGTGGTTTGCAAACAAATCGATTCTTACCTAACAACTCTTTTAATTAAGTTGGACAGATTGATTCACGAGAAAGTTTATACACAGGAATACTTGCCGCAGTTGATTTAGAGCTTTTTTTAATATATAAATTTTTAATTATAAATGTGGTGCTGGATATGCTACTATAATCAGACAAATCTATTTTAAAAGCTGTGAAAATAAGCCGCATTTCTGGATGGTTCTCCAAGTGGGGAATCGAATAAATCAAAAGGAATCATGTTCCCTTTAAATAATCGGGTTGAGTTGGAAGAGCCGAATCAGTGAAATGAGTCATAATAGATGTTTCTACCACAAATTAGACTCTCCCTGCGGTCTTCTTTCATTCTCTTCTTCCTATTTGCACCATTTAAAAAAACAAATCATTTTTTAAAAATTTTTTTCCCCGTCTCATCCAACATTATTTGGATTAAGGAGACAAATATTAGTAGAGGAGGAGTTAGAGCAATATGCAGTTTAATCATGAATCAGGTTCTGACATTGATGGAATCATAATAATAATAATAATACCAACAATAATTCTAATACTAATAATAATAATCCTTGTAGCATTGCATAAATAATATCAAAATGCACAAATCTTTTACAAAAGGATTATTTTTGGTATTTCTGTGTATTCTTTTAAATTATGTGCTGATCAACTAATTTTATTAATTTTAACTAAAAATAAAATTATCAGATTGTCAATATCAATATCTTTTTTTTTTTTTGTAAAAGTTTCTTTAGTAATTCTGTCAGAGGGAGAAGGAGAGACAGTGTGTGTGTGTGTGTGTGTGTGCGCCTGTGGACATGTGTGTGCGTGTGTGTTGGCTTGTTTCTTGGCACCGGCGCAGGTTTATTTCTGGCTCTGCCTCTCTCCATGGCGTGAGAGTTGGCTCTGTGTGGTAGTCATGTAAACGTGACTAACCAAGAAAGTTTCTTATGTTTCTGATGAATATTCTTAGCTCCTTGATGACTTAATCATCGAGTTTTTTACGCATTAAGCAAAACCATTGCATCGAAAAGGAATAGGCTTCCTACTCTGTCTCATCCGGTCGTTCAAACTCACAGCAGTTCCAAGAAAAAGTTAAGTAAGTCATTAGAATGATAGGAGTTTCGATCCACCTTCGTAATTTCTCTTCATGAATCTGCAGATTGTTTTTTAAACGTCACCCGAACGGGTGTGCGCTAATCCGGGGGCGCGATCGATTCCTGACGGTTTATTCTCCTACAGTACGTTGGCTATAAAGACTTTTCTCCAAACCTCAATTAATATGGTCATCCCTCCCCAGCATCACACTGGCTCCCTTGCCATGTACTAATTAAAATTATGAGTCAACAGAATCCTGGGGCAGGTAATGAGTTACACACTTGCAATTCTGCTAATTAGCTATAATTAGAGGCTTTTTTCATCTATTATGCGAAATCCACCTTGGACGGTGGGAAAGGCTTGCTCGGCAGGAGGCGTTAGCTGTTTGTGGAGGTGGAGTCACCTTGGAACAGGGGAGCTTCTGCTCGAAATGTGAATGGGGAATTTTGAAAAATCATTAAGGGTACAAAAATAAATGATGAGTCAGTGTGATGTGGAGTTCTTGTTAGCACCTTGAAGTTGGATATTTTCAAATGACAGCGTTTATTCCTCTTTTACCACTGCACTTTGGCAGTAATTACATTTTAAGGAGTTAATTTTGGTTTTCACTTACAGTACATAGTAGAAGTTTCTCTTGTCTTGTTTTGTTTTGTTTTGTTTTTCTTCCTAGAAGTTAATAATATAGTATCCAAAAAAAAAAGCCTTGGTACCTTCTCTCACCTTTCAGTAATTGAAAATGGACTAATACAAAACAGTGATACTGGAGACTCCTTTCAGAAAACCCCACCATATTACCACTCACTCGTCATCTATACCGCTTTATCCTGTATACAGGGTTGTGGGGGGCCTGGAGTCTACACGGGGTACACACTGGACAGGGTGCCAGTCCATCGCAGGGCACACACACACACTCGGTCACATGCTCATTCACACACTATGGGCAATTTGGGAACGCCAATTAGCCTAATCAGGGAGAACATGCAAACTCTGTGCACCTGAGGCGAGAATCGAACCCGAACCCTGAAGGTGCAAGACGATGCAAGTGCTACTCCACAGTACTGCCACCATATTACCAAAATCTTTACATTTTTTCTTTTTTAAACACTTTTTATTATTATTATTATTATTATTATTATTAAGCTTAGATTCTGTATATCATCCGCCATATTGTAAAGGAGTTGTTACTGTAGAGACAATTGTGTATTAGGACATGCATATTAGTCTAAACCTGGGATTTGGTTTATAGCCAGAGCTATTGTCAGAGCTGCTATTACAGGAAATTAATTTACACCTTCTGACCTTCAGAGAATTCAGGAATGCTTTGGTACACTGCCTGGCAAAAAAAAAAAAAAAAAAAATGAAAAGAAAAGGGAAAAAAAACAGTCGCTTGTTCAGAATGGTCAAATAATTTGCCTGCATCAAGCAAAAAAACAAAAAAAAAACTAAGGAGATTTGAAATGACAGGAATTGGGTCCAACATATTATTACTGTGTATGGTTGGAATATATCATGAATGCAGATCACTTAAACGCTTTGTCAAGTTAAGATCTACTGTACATACCCAATGCGACAGGAACTCACAGGATTGTGACTAAACAGCTGCATGGCCGTAAGAAAACCACTTGTTAGTGAGACTAGTCAGGAAAAACAGTCTTTAAGAATAATGAAGTAATTGATTTCAAAGCAATGGGAAAAGATCATGTGGTTTGATTGAGGTTATGCCGGAGCGATGGGCGTGTCAGGGTAAGAAGGTAACATATGAAGCGACGCACCCATCATTCAATTCAATTAAATTTTATTTGTATAGCGCTTTTAACAATTGTCATTGTTGCAAAGCAGCTTTACACAATCAAA
>JAQMYJ010000023.1:7006019-7021565 GCA_030014305.1 Clarias laeviceps | reverse complement strand
GGCAATAGGAAGGAACCTTGAGAGGAACCAGACTCAACAGGGAACCCATCCTCATTTGGGTGATAACAGATAGAAATGATCAGCTGAGAGTTCAATATAACAGAAGTTCTTTAGATTAACATGAAGTCCAGTTCAGCATAGGGATAAGTCAGTAGGTGCAAAGGGCAGATGATGTCTGGATCACTGGAAGCACAGGAGCAGCATGTGTAGCTCCAACCATCATAAAGCAGAATCCAGCTGGAGCTGGCCCTTCTCTGAATGCCTCAGGAACCTCGCAGGGTTGGCCTTTGTCTACCGAAGCTGGCACAATCTCCAGATGCCTCGGGATGGGTAGAAAAATGCAGAACAGATGGAGAGAATTAGCGTATTGCCATTCAGGATAGATGTACTGGAGTATGAGGTTTATGGGATGAGTTACGTGTATGCCAGATTAAAGAGATGCGTCTTTGGTCTACTTTTAAACTGGGAAACTGTGTCTGAGCCCCGAACACTGTCTGGAAGACTATTCCAAAGCTTTGGAGCTAAATATGAAAATGAAAGTGTTATGATCTGTGATTGTTTCATTTTTTCAGGTCTAGGCACTACATCATTATGTGGCGATAAAATGAAGTCAGCTGACAACCTGAATATAATAATTAACCAGGTTTTCACATCTATGGAGTTTTTCTTCTCTGATGGCACAGGGCATATACTGTACCCGGTCTCAAATTGTGAAATAGTGTTCCTATGAGGAACCATTTTCACAGAAGAACTGGCCACCACGTTGTACATCTAGGCATTTGGCAGACACACTTATCCAGAGCTACTTACATTTGCATTTTATTATACCTGTACTTCTGAGCATTTGAGGGTTAAGGGCCTTGCCCAAGGGCCCAACAGATACAACGTGGCAGTCGTGAGATACCCAGACATTGTGTAATCGAAGCTAAAGTCCGTCAAATGAAAACTTTGGCAGTTACACAACATGGATGATGCGTTCGTCTATGGAAATGACAACCTTGATCAAATTCCTATATTTCTTTCCAAACGTCCCTGAAGAACTATAGTATCTCTGTGCATTTAAACCTACTTTGCCAATTTTCTTGTGTACAGTCATGCCTGAACGGGCCAATTGGTACAAAAGACGTGACGAATTGTGTGTGTGTACACCCTCTGTGCGGAGAATCACCCGGCTGCATGAATCTGTCAAAATAAGTGAGCGTAACGGTGTTGGAGGCAGCTAATGGGTTTTAATGCACTTGTGTTGTCCCCCTTCCCTCCTCTCACACTGTGCCTGATTAGTGCCACCTCATCTGTCTTCCAGTAGTCTGAGAGTGTCAGAAAGCACCCTGAAACTTACACACACAATTTCCTCACTCATGCCAATGCCAAGTTACTGTAGCTTAAATCCCACAGCCTCACTCAAATCACATTTTGATGTTGAAACCAGAGTCCCATTTCAATTTTTATTTCGTTTCCTGTATTTCATTCATATCCCTGTGTCAATGCTCCATTCATCGGTATTGTCCTTAAGTTCCGATGACACCACCAAACAAAACTATAAATGTCAGTCACAAATACTACACAGTGATTAAATTGGTTAGTAAAAAGTCATATCACATGGAAACCCCACCAAGCACATGCAAACTCCATGCACACGGAGATGGGAATCGAGCCTGGCCAGGAATCGAACCCGGACCCTGGAGGTGCAAGGCGACAGTGCTAACCTCTACACCACCATGCCGCCCTGATGAGTCCTGATCGACCCTATTCCAGGATGATGGGTGCATTTCACCGATCTGGCATAGTGCCCACTGTACCACTGTTTTACAATCTGGTTTTGCTTCAATTGGTCAGGTATAGACTCAGCAACGTTATGTAGCAATAAAATGAAGTCTGATAACCTGAAAGTACTGAATGACCAGGTTATATCACATCTATGGAGGTTTTCTTCTCTAATAGCACTGGGCATATCTCAGGACTCAAACTGTTTAATAGTGTTCCTGGGAGCATGTGGACTCATTTTCACACATAAACTGGCCGCTACATTGTCTTCTGTAATCAAAGCTTAAGGTAATTGAATGTGATTTATTTATTTGTTTTTGGCCCAGGTAGGATACTTACTGTATATATTATGTGAAAAAATGTCATCTGCATTCTGAGTATTTTCAGAAGATGATGCATGTTTTATGTTATAATTCATCTACAAAGCAGGTACGTCAAGAAGAACGGGTAAAGATAAGAAAGCGATTATTAAATCCGAAAGTCGGCAAGGATATTAAAGAGGCTGGAGGCAGTTATAGAGAAGATTTTAGAAGTCATACAGGGATATTATTATTAGTTTAGTTTAGGTTTTTTTTATTTTTTTTTTTATAATTTAGTGTTTCTCAAGATAAGTATGACAACATATACTGCACTTACACTTAACAATTTTTTCTGATAATAAAGTAAAAATCTATAAAAACCTAATACATAAAGTATTGGAATATTGATGAAATAAATAACATTTCTTCATCATGTTATCTTGAGGTTTTGCAAACATTTGAACTCAGTTGTTATTAATGTTGCCTAAATTGGTTTATAAAAAGTTTTTAAATGTATTTCAATCCAGTACATGTTAATGAAAATAGGAATGAATTGAGTTGCTATTATTGAACTTAATATTACAAAATAAGTGATGCCCATGATATTGTATTGTGACATATTATTTTACACAAAATAGTATTTTCACAACATACTATTTATTCAATTATTACAGGGAAGATTCGCAGATAGGCATTTTATTTAAATGTGTATTATTATTATTATTATTATTATTGTTATTATTATTATTATACTGTATATAATAGTATTTATAGACATAATATAAAAATAAATAATCACAGCTTCATAGACCCCAGGATCAAAGGGTATACGATATAAGTGGCTACGTACCAAGCATGACCCAATACAGGATGAGCGTTCTAATATAGTTATAATGACGTTGTAATAATAGCGTCCACTGTCGGGACAATGAGGTTTTTGAAATCATTCTAGTGGAAAGACTCCCTAGAAGAGTGGAGGAAAGGTTCTGGAATGAGATGAATAAAGAGGAAAAAAAGCACATGGGGTGGCTTGGGCAGGTGTCCACATACTTTTGGGATTATAGTGTATCATAAGATCCTAGTAATTGATTCGTTTATTTTGGGGGAACTGTTTATTTGCTCTTGGCAATACAGTATAAAAGAAATTCACCTGGGTACAAGTCGTCTTATACAGTATACAGTACAGCGGGTCTATTTTATAGACTTTCATCATGAACACCAAGCACAAGGCGGGAGTACACGGGGCGTGAACTCGCTCAAGGGTCCATCGCAGAGCACCGTGAGCATGCACACACACACACATGTGCACACACGGATTCTGGCAACCCTCTGGCACAATGACCAGAGTCCCACTCGATTGGCTGTGTGCGTGCGTTCGTGTGTGTGTTTAATTTATTTCTTATTTATTGAGGTTGTTTTTAGCCCTCTATGTCGGTAAATCAGATGCTATACAAACAGTATTTCCTGTATGCACAGTCATTATCACTCAGCCTGAGCAAATGTGTTGTCGGTCTGTGCGCTGTATCTGTGAATGAGCTTTGTGTGTCATTGATGAGCTCCGTGTTTGCAGAGCGTGCTGCGCCTCCTGACCAATCCCTCACCGTCCCTGAGCTTTGACGTCGTTACTTTCAGCCAACCAAACTTCTGCAAGTTCGGCTCATGCCTTCGTACTCATCATTCATTCCCCGGTCGCCTCGGCTGGCCAATCCGGGCCCTCGTCAGGTGCGGACAGGTGTGGGAGCCAATCGGGCCGGGATGACGCAGTAAGACCGGAGACAGTCTCTCATCAGGTACTTATAAGCAGTTCTTCACACTCTCTTACAGACACACACATACACATACACACTCGCACCTCCCCTCCTCTCCCGTCCCCTCCCCTCCCCAGCCCACCGCTCTCAGCACACATCCCTTCCATGGTACAGTCCAAGCTATAAAAAGATTTCAGAATGAAGGCAAGGCTTTGAGGTTGCAGCCATTTGAATGAATTTTGTGAATGACGCAGAGCCCCGCGGCCTCATGGGAAACAGATGAACCCCTAAAGAAGAGACAGCCATGTTGCGAGCTCAGCTGGGAGCCTGTCTACCTTAAACTGACATCTAATACATTATTATTTTTTTTTTGCTGATAACCCAGTGGGGAAAAAAATTATGAAGAAGAAAACAGCCTAAATGAAGCTGCACTGTGGAGTGCCGCGTATATGTGTGTGTGTGTGTGTGTGTGTGTGTGTGTGTGTGTGTGCATGCTCTTGGGTCTACATACTTTCCTTCGCATTCCTGTTTGTGATCTTTTATTGAACAAATCAAGCAAGAGCGAGTGGTGGAGAGAGTTCGGGGCGGCTCGTCAGTCATGTCATTTCAGATCTTTGTTTATTATGAAAATGAAATTATTTCGATTTCAGTGTTTTTGCATCATCGGCGTTGCACTCCATGCGTCTTTTCATCATTAATCAGTAGCTCGAGACGTCTTCGGACAGCGGCTGGTTCTCCTAGTCGTTATCTAGCTATAGGAAGGAGTCAAGTGAAGCTCTGGTGCTAATTAAGCACGATGGACCGCACTGACACACTGATGGTGCTGATGAGTGACGCTTTTTTTTATTTATTTTTTTGTCTTTAGCATGTGTCAGAATTCTTTCATCTGTGAAATACAGATTGAAATTAAAACTGTTATTGTTGATAAAGATTTGTGCTAATTTCCAATCGTGATGAATGCTAATGTGAATCTGCTTCTACATGCTGCACTGACACTGCAGAACTCACACACACACACACACACACACACACATGCATGCACAAATACAGGATGTGCCCTTCTCGAGAGAATGCAGCTGCAGGAACTCCCAGAGTGACATCAGAGGTAGACCCATATGTGTGTGTATGTGTGTGTGTGTGTTTTCTTCTCTTGCCTTAGAGGTTCCTGTTTCATCTGTGTTAGCTGCATACTGTAGATGCCGACCATAGTGTATGAGAATATAGTAATAATTTAATATTTCTAGAAGACAATAAAAATAGTTCTATAAAAGTACTATAAGAGTTCATAATATTATTATAATATTAAGCAGGTTGGTAATGTTGTTGTAATGTTATGGCTGATCAGTGTTTCAGTCTGTGTATCCAATGAGAATTGGATCCCGGACCCCTATGGATACCAAAATCCACAGATCCCTAATTCCTTATATTTGATGCAGTAGTACTTGCATATAACCTGCGCACATCCTTGTGTATACTTTAAATCCATGCATCCGGAAACTTCTGTAGTCCAAATAGGGGCCATGGAACCCAGTGGTGATTACCATTGTATTCATATGTTTATAAATCAGATTACTTATAATGCTTAATATAAGTAAATATAAGTTCCAGCACAAAAAACAAACAAACAAACATGTACTTTCCTGATTTGGTGCGTGCATAAATTTCAAATAAACATCTCTTTACAGTAATCTTCACCTTATTAATGTCTAAAGTCTAGGACTTTTTATGTAGCCATACTGTATGTGACTTTGAATTAGCTGTTACTATTGAAACTACACCGCACAGTCACACAACAACAACAAAAAAGTCACACACTCTTAATATTTTATTGTTCACCTTTAGCTTTGATTTTCGAATTCATGTGTGAAAATGATTCCTCTTGCGCCCAGAACCACTTTTTCACAATTTGAGAATCCTGGAATTTAACTGTTCTATCAGGAAAGAAAAAAAAGACCATAGATGTGATATAATCTGGTCATTCAGGTCATCAGATGACTTTTTATTTTAATGTTGTTGAGTCTAGACCTGAGTAACTGAAGTAACCCCAGATCATAAAACTGCCTTCAGAGGTTTATACAGTGGGCACTATGCATGATGGGGCATTGATTCATGTGCTTCCCTTTGGAAGCACACCCTCCCTCCTCCCCATGGTACCCTGACACACCCTACACTCAGGAATAGGGTCAATCTGGACTTGACCTTTTTCCGTCGCACCAACATCCAATCCTTATGCTCCTTACCAAATTGAAGCGTTTTTCTGATGAGTCTCATTAACCAGTGGTTTTCTTATGGCCAAACAGCTGTTTAGTCCCAATCTCCACATATTGTGTGTATGGAACTGCTCTTACTTTCACTATTAAACATAGCTATGGTTTTTACTGTTGTTTTGTTGACGGTTCAGCCCTATACTTCCAGGTTTTGATAATGTGGTGAAGGGTTCTTAACCCAGTTCCAGCAATTTCAAATCTTTTTTGAAAAATCATTCAGCCAGGCAGTGTATAATGTTTTAGAATGAGCACATTAACGCAAACCTGTGCTTTAAATGGCCGACCAATCCGATTTGAGAAATCAGTAGCACCATGGTATAGCAGTGTAGTTTTACAACATGTTATCAATGTAGACAGGGATCATTGAAAGGCCTTGGTGTTCTTGTATGTGTATGTGATGTAGGGGACTGAGATGAAGGAAATGTCTTAAGTGGTCTAAAAACCACTGTCAGTGAGACAGTAACCACCACTGTAGAGAGCTGAGGGCTTGACCGAGCAGGATCGGAATCATCTCCCTCACAGCGGGAGCTTTACGCGCCTTCCATTATCCTCCTCTATGAAAATTACCTACTGCCTACTGGGGCCTGTGATATTCTCAGCATCCCCTGTCCCTCCTCCCCTCCCTTTCAAGCCATGCAGGGGGGCTGACAGTAAATCTGTTCAGGGGTGAATTGGAAAAACACAGGGCGCAGTCATAACGAGTGCCCTCGGGTAATGACAGGTTTGGCTAGGCTGCAATTTACTCCTCATGTCGATGTCACTCAACCGTGGAGGAGAACAGGCCGCGCCAATGAAGCTGTTTCTCACTGCGCCGCTGCCTCCCCGCCACCATCAGTGAGACCAGGCCTCGCTTTGTCATCCAGCTTACTAACAGGGCCAATGCACGAGCGTGTCGGCTGCCGGTAATGTTTATCACGCCTGCCTCTCATGGTTTGCTTGGTTAAGCACTAATGTAATTTGGAAAGGGGGCAGGCAAGAAGTGCTCTATCTGAAACAGAGCCTGAATACCGATGACTCGGGTGCTGATGGACTAGTAAAGGAGAGCATCAGATTAGATTCTGTGTGATACTGGTTATGGATTATGGACTTATGCAGTGTGAATCGGTTGATCCTCACGGTACTAGTCTAGTCAGGGTGTAGATATATTGTAGATGATATCAGCCCGTTACAAGATGATGCAACTGCTTCTGGCCTCAACTTCAAAGTCATCATTATATTGTTGTGTCAGCGTTTTCACTTTTTTTATGCATTTATGCTGACGGAGTTCTCCAGAGCAGCTCTGCTTCCACCCTTAATGATGATGAAAATATTTTCAGGCAACAGTGCATTAGCAACATTTTAATCGCTATCCATAGTTTGTTTAATGATAAGCTGTAATATATTCCTGTGATGACATTCCTGACACAAGCCTGCATAAGGATATATAAAGATAAGACAAAAAGATAAGACAAAAATGTTGATTTCAGTAAGCCATAACACCTAAGGCAAGTACTGTACGATTGAGTTTTGCTCAATAGGCTTAAATTGATGCTGATCTATCAGTGTTTAAATTAGTGTTTTGTTTTTCGGAATTATTATAACTATTAACCTTTTTGATAGTTCCTGGACTTGCTGAGGAACTGTAAGTAATGTCAAGCTTGGGTTACAATGATTAGTAGAAAGCTCAGGGATGAAAAGCACTGTGGGTCCAATAAAGAGCTGAAACGTATTTAATTAATATGGCTAATTTTTAAATAATTGGATTGTGTTTATAAAACATATCTGTACTTTGGGGGCCTTTGAATTTCTTTCACAGTTAAATGGTCCCTGGCTGCGTAAGACTATTACATGACTTTGCAGCATACTGTTTATCTGGTATGTCAGAGACTCACAACATTGCTTTCCAAGAGAGGATGCATTTTCAAATCCTTTTTAATCATCAACATTTGTATGAGTTGTCACAAAGCACTTATGAAGCTGTTATGCAGCCCTGTGAAGATCACTACTGTATATCAGTGATAATAGTTACAATGGTGATAATAGTTATGGTCATCCTTGCTGTAATCCTGTAAACTCAGACACACCTCATTTAAATATTGTGTGTGTGTTCAACACTAGCACATTAAAGCAGTGTAGACAGACCAGGGACGAGCAAAGAGGACAGCGGTGGAAGCGCTGGCCAGTTCTTACTGGCTGACAGCCAAAGGGGTTTCTAATGGCTGACCTGGCCCCTCATTACTGCCTGTTAAACCCCTGACCCTTATTTGACACCTTTTCTCCCCCCGCTCCTCCTACCCTACTCAGAAAGACATCTTTCTTTGGCAGCCATGCAGGGTTCATCCAATCAATTCCTTTTAATAGGTGTGTGATTGTCTGCTTGTGTTGTGTGTTAATCTGGGAAACACCCTGTAAATGACCCATAAATCACACCGAGTTATGGGAAAACACCCACCCACAGGCGAAGGAATGGATGCACTGATGCACGGACAGTCGGGTAGACCTGCAGTCACGGATGAGTTGTTTGACCTCTTTAGGTATAAAGACCTAAATGCTGGCTGGGATGTCCGGTGTGGTGACAGAGTTGGGATGTGCTTAAAATAAACAAAAGCTAGGATGTCCCAGTGGATGACCAAGTCAAAGAGAACAGATGGCAAGCTGACCTGAGATCAGGGTTGGCCAGAATTGCTGCATAATGGAGCACCTGTCCGAGCAGGCGTAGGCCACACGCTGAATTCTGGCACTTATCGTTTCCTGTCATCTCCTTTTCTCTCTCTGTCTTTCTCTCTTTCTCCATCTTTCTCCACTCCTAATTAAAGGGATATTTGTGAGTTAAATCCAATTCAAATATCACTAAATAAACTCCCCCGCTACAGTCCTGTATGTGTTCATCCAAAGGAAAGTGTGAGCACAGGAGCACTATTACCATAAAGTTTTGAAGAACCTTGACAGACTACATTAGGTTAAAGTATGTTGAGTCTACACTTTCATGGCTTCAGTGCTATTTCTAATTCTCCAGAAGTATTATCTTATATACACAAAAAGTATAAAAGAGCATACAAAAAAAGTTATTCTTTACATTTTTTTCATTACCACAACTCATTCTCTTGAGAACAGAGTAAAAAATAGGCCCCTAAATAATACCATAATATAAATGCAACCAATTGATCTTGTATACATTTTTAAAATGTGCAGAGGTAGAAAGCAGTTTTATGCTCATTTAATCTTCATTGTAGAGACAAAACCTTGCATCTTACTTAAAACAAGTGAACATTTCAACATTTCTGGGGGACTAAAATTTGGACAACTAGTGACTTCCAGTTTTTGAGTTGGATTACAACCACGTCCCAGGTGTACATTAGTGCCATGAGTTTAGTTTGGAGTTGTGTTGCTAATCTCTTTCTCAAGAATTAGACCACTGACTGTTTAAACCCTGTCCTTCTTATTAGTTAAAAATCCATTTAGGCAAGTATGTTTTAATACCATTAGACAGCGTTTGTCACACACATACACACACACACACACACACACATCTGGCAACCTTGGTCATAGCAATATGTCACAATCATGCATCGATTTTGCAATAGTTCCAAAATGTCCATACTGTACAGTACATCTGGCCCTCTGTACTGTTACTCTTGATTAGCATCTGTTTTGCTGGGGTATAAATATGATGTGTCACTTTAGCTTTAGCTTTGATTACAGCACAGTGTGGTGGCTGGTTCACATCTGAAAATGCTCCCAGATCCACTCTTTCACAATTCACAAAGTCCAGGAATATACCTGTGTCATCAGGGAAGAAAAACTCCATGTTTAGATTTGATAAATTAAGGTCGTCAGCTGACTTCATTTTATTGCCACATAACGTTGCTGAGTCTAGACCTGACCAACTGAAGCAACCCCAGATCATAACACTGCCTCCAGAGACTTGTAAAGTGGTCACCACGAATGATCGCTTCATGCGCTTCCCTTCTTACCCTGACACACGCATCGCTCTGGAACAGGGTCAGTCTGGACTTATCAGACCACATGACCTTTTTCCATCGCTCCAAAGTCCAATCTTTATGCTTCTTAGTAAACTGATTAGTCTCACGAGTGAAGTGGTTTTATTAAGGTTTTACACAGCTGTTTAGTCCCAGTTCTCCTCGCATTGTGTGCGTATGGAAATGCTCTTACTTTCACTATTAAACATAGCTCTGGTTTTTACTGTGGATTTTTTACCATGTAACTTCACCAAGTGTTTAAGTGGTCTCTATCCATGGTTTTCTTTTTTCCCCGACCATATTTATTCCACAAAGTTAACGGTTTAGCACTATCCTTCCAGGGGTTTATAATGTCTTGAAGGCGTCTTAACACAGTTCCAGTGAGTTCAAATCTCCTTAGTTGTTTTCTTTGCTTGATGCAGCTCAATAATTTGACAATTTTGAAGTGTCAGTGTACTGTATCTACAGTGGCTTCTAGACTGATTTGTGGTAATGAGCAATAATTAATATTAAGAGGTGCACCCCGAGTGTACACTAATAGCAGAGCTAAAACGATGTCATCATTAAACAACTCAGTAAATTTATTTTAAACCGATATAAGACAGGCAGAAGTGACATACAGATATATTTGTCCTTCTTGTCAGAGTAAAACATTGATTTGTGTATTGCACCCCCCATCCTCAGCCCACCGGCAGGACTGAGCCGCCCCTATCAATTATTAACAAACACAATTACCATCCAGTCAGCCAGTCGGTTATTTCACCTCATGCTTTTGACATTTGGAAGCTGAGAAAGACCCAATCGAAAGAGAGCCAGAGAGATATATGTGTGAAAGGGAAATTGCAGCGAAGGCAGCACCAGAGAAGGGGATGGAATGAGTCAGAGACCGGCTCTGTTATCAAGCCCTCGTTCTCAAGGTATGAATGGTGTTCGGTCATGGCTTCCCATCAATTATCACTAATGTACCTGTTCTTGAAGCTCAATTGCACAATGGGATTGAGTCAATAAATAAAAATGTTTATTATGGCCTTGGCTCTCTGAATTACATCTAATAACCCTGCCGCTTCATTTTTTATCCTGTCTGATTACTACAACAATATTAAAGAACAAATGAGCCATGTCGGCTTAATTGTATATGAAATCACCAATTAGCTGTACGGGATTTTTTTTTAACCTTTATTGTTGTAAGATAAACATGTAATCAGATTGGTTACCACCCTCTCGGTTCTCGAATCTGTTGGTGGCTTTCCTCATTTCCTTGGTAAGGGATTACAGCATGTGCTGGAAAAGTGTGCTTCGGATTCAGTGCTATCCCAAGCGTTATAATCACAAGAATTGTCCTTATTTCTGGAATCACATTTACGGATGGGCCAGGATTTTTTTTTTTTTTTTTTTTACCAATTACATTACAAGAATGTGAGGAAAGAAAACAAATTAAACCATGACGCTGTTTAATTCTCAAATCCAAAATTACAGATGATTTTTTTTTTTGTAACAGCAGCTGTCAATAGCTCTGACTGTAATATAAATGAGGGTTCATATTAATTAGTTAAATCTAATTTCATATTGTTTCCATGGTAACAGCTCATATGCAAGGACTTGTATGGCAGGTGCTCCACATAATCTCTAAGGGGAGATTCAAATCAAACTTGGACTTGTGATGAAATTTCTGATGAACGAAGGCATGAAATTGATTGACATTTACAGAAGCCTAAAAGCACAGTACGGTGATGAGACTCATCACATAGTCACAGTAAAATATAAATTGAATGGTGCAAACATTTTACATCTCTGAATGCTGATCCCGGCCGAGGTGGCTTACAGCCCACTGGATTTGTTCTCATGAACATTTAGCTAGTGGAATGCATGATCCTTGAAAATTGATGGATAATTTGTCGCCAACGTGTGAAAGAGACACATCTGCCTGTGGGAACTCTACAGACAATCATTCACCAACACCACTTGCCCAGGTACAGGAACTCATCTGGAAGTTATTGCCATCCCACATATTGACCTTTCTTTCAAGCCATTTCCACATTTTCATATTCTGCACAATCTAAAGTCCCAGTTTGACTTAAACATCCCTCATACTGTATGTGCACTGAAAAAAAGGCGCCTCAACATAATAAAGTTTAGTAACAAGTTGCACAGCTTTTTTAAGTTTACTCAACTTTTAGAGAAATTTGCTGGCATTTCAATATTTCACATTGCTGTTTAGTTGACACACTGTGTCCCCAGTTCAAAATCTTAAGTTGACTCAACTTGTAGTTCATATATTGAAATCAACTCAAGTAGTATTGGTTGTGGGCTCAATTAATTATATTTGTCTAGGGTTGACTTAGCCCAGCTTTTCATCTACTTGAAAAGGTAAGTTGTCTTCCATTGTTGCCCACTGATGTAGTTGGTTCAAGTGATTCTCACTCACTAAATCATCTTCTATACCGCTTTATCCTGTATTCAGGGTTGCAGGGACCTGGAGCCTATCCCAGGAGACTTAGGGCACGTACACCCTGGACAGGGTGCCAATCCATCGCAGGGGACACACACACATGCACACACTCTTTAACACACTATGGGCAATTTGTGAACACCAATTAGCCTAATCTATATGTCTTTGGACTGTGGGAGGAAACCGGAGTACCCGGAGGAAACCCACCAAGCACGGGGAGAGAACATGCAAACTCCATGCACACAGAGACAGGAATCAAGCCTGGTCAGGAATCGAACCCAGACCCTGGAGGTGCAAGGCGACAGTGTTAACCACTACACCATCGTGCCACCCAGTTCAAAGCATTACTTTAAAAAAAAAATTCTTGCAAAACCAGTCAAAGTTAATCCAGTGAGCTGCATAAAACAGTAGAATACCGGTTCTACTTCGCTTACCAAGTGGCACAGATACGTGCTGGCAACTCAGCATAGGCCAATGACAATTAAAATCTATATATCTGCTTAAATAGAAGCCTTCCATGTATGTTTTACCAGGGAGGCTTCAGACTTCAAACTGTGTATTTGGGTTTTTAGATATGTCTGGTAGAACAAAAGTTATCATTATTTTTCTAAAAAGGAAATTTTACCACTACCGGAATATGGGAATGAAGCTGCAAAAATGTTGAACTCTTAAAAAAAGCATATTCTTCTTCTTCTTCTTCTTATTATTATTATTATAATACCTTAAAATAAGTATATTATTATTATTATATATTTTTTATATATTTTTTTAAATATTATTCTTCCTAAAATAAGCATATTATTATTATTATTATTATTATATATTTTTTTTAATCAATTTTTTTTAAATATTATTACAATTTATTTTTTGAAAACCACCATAGAAACACGTGATTGTGTGTATTTGCGCAATTTCTTCAAAAATGAACAAATGTATCTAAGACACCTAATTAGCTAACTAACCGGAGTACCCGCCCTGAGAGGAAACCCACCAACAAAGAACATGCAAACTCCATGACACAAAGGCAGGAATTAGCAGCCGTTCATAAAAATGTCCTGTAATCTTAAAGGTCCCATATTTAACTATTTCTTTAACAAGATAAATCCCCCAAATCTGTTAACCCTCTGGCTCAAATAAACCTCAGATAATGAATATTTTTCATTCCTCAAAATCGATCAGTTTCACCTCTCCTCCTCCATATGTGCTGTTTCAGTGTCTGTAAATGAGCTGCTGCTAGAGAACTACAGAGCTATGCAACAAGCCAGGTGGGGGTATCTTCTTATATGAGGTCACATGAGAGGGGAAATCTAATAGGCTGGTTTAAATCCTGGCCAATACAATCTCTTTGTCTTGCACACTTTAAGAGATAACAAAATAAAGAAGATAGCAGGGACAGATTTGATTTGCAGAACATTAAATATAACTGTAAATGATTAAAAAGCATGATGTTCAAAACCCTGACTCTAAACCCTGGGTGATTTGTTTCTACATTTATTTCACTTCTTTTGCAATAAATTTAATTAAGTGCTTTTTCATCTGTATATTTGTCTATCAAAATGCATGCACAATCAAGCATGGGCAAACACATACATTAAGCGCGATTCTCTGGGAACAGACACATGCTTGAAAATAAGTCACAAGTGCCCGTGCAATTAGCTCTAATTGCTAATTGCACAGGCGAGATAATTATATAGCATTTTGATGTCTGAAGGGGACCACTTATTGAATTGGATAATAACACTGGCACTGAACTTGCACCCAGTGCTCTGCTCATTGCTATCAAGCTTTGTTAGCGGAGTGTGTTTTAGGACTCGTAGTATGAAAAACACAACGTGGGAGCACTTGACTTGCTCTGTTTGTACTCGATTCCACGACCCTCCCGACCACAACACGTCTGATACCGTAATTATTCTAAATTATTGCACTATCGTGAAGGACCACTTAGTTACCCTTCAGCTTATATTCAAATTGACATCAGCCATTTTGGGCCTTGCTTGTGACATGGATTAATGTATTACGCATTGAGAAATGAATACAGCTAAACTAAAGCAACTGAAGAATAAGAGCTAAGACTAAATGCGTTTTATGCGTTTATATACCACATAAAGCATAATTCATACAATATGTCTGGGCATTCTGCCACATTTTAATAGGAAATTATTTAGAATCAAAAAACGCTTACAGAATACAGAAGCACTTCAGAGGTCAGTGCTCATGGAGGTACAGATCTAAACATGGAAATAAGCTTTCATGAGATGACAACTCGGATAAATGTAAAGATTTAGAAAGTTTTCTTGCAACAGACGTAAACTGTCATCAAATTTAAATAATTTTAACATGTACAATACCACAATGCAGCACACAAAACAACACAACACACAACCCCGCATGCAACACAACATACCACACCGCAACACAACACAGAAGACCATACAACAATACAGTGCACTAAACACATCATACTGTACCACAATACAGCACACAAAACAACACCACATACCACAACACAGCATACGACATAATATACCATACCACAACAAATCACAGCATACTGTACAACAATACAGTGCACAAAACAACACACCATACTATCTCACAATACAGTACAAAACACATCCCACAACACAACACCGTATCTAACACAATATACGGTACAACAATACAGCACACAAAATGACATGCCATACCATGACACAATACAGTGCACAAAACACACCATACCACAACACAACACAGCACACAACACAACATACCGTACAACAATACAGCAGACAAAACAACACATCGTCCTACAGTATAACACATCACAACACAACACAAAACGGCGCATAAAACACAATATACCATACCATACAGTAGCACAACACACAACACACGATTGTACATCAATACAGCAAACATAAGACAACACACCATACCACAGCATAATACAGCACACAAAATGCAATACATCCTACCACAACACAATACAACACACAAAACAACACAATATACCCTACCACAACACAACTCACCATACCACAACACACAAAACCACACAATATACCCTACCACAACACA
>JAQMYJ010000023.1:6970385-6998423 GCA_030014305.1 Clarias laeviceps | reverse complement strand
TGTAAAGCTGCTTTGCGACAATGACAATTGTTAAAAGCGCTATACAAATAAAATTGAATTGAATTGAATTGAATTAACCCTATTTCACTGTATCACAGCCTCAGCAGTGGGACCATCAGTTTTGGATGTGGAGTGGCCTGGGGCTCCAGGCTAGGCACCCGGGAGTAGCATCTTAGAGTGGAGAGAAAATGTTACATGCTTCTGGACTTGTAGAACTTTTATTTCGATGTTTGTGTTCTCCCTTTCTAGATCTCTTTTGACCACTTCTGTCCACTTCCTGACAGATGTTCTAGTTTAGTTCTTTACTAGTTATTTTATTTAAGTGTCTGTGTTTCTTAGCTTACTCGCCCATCATCTGTTGATTATACTGTATACATTTCAATTTGCGTACGTGTGTGGTTGTTTTATACCTAATTATACCTACGCAGTTTTGTTATGTTAGCTTCATGCTAGCAGTTAGCATCTTTGCCTATAGTCTAGTTCTTGTTCTTGCTCATGGTTTACTTTGATATGTTCAAAATAGAAACATATTAATTTACATCCAGTCACCAAATCCTTTACTGTTATGATAGTTGCTGTATTCCCACCTTTCTCAGACTCTGGGTTTGTACCTTGTCCCATCAGACATTAAAAATTCTAAGCTGTAAGTAAGCAATATCTCTGCTCATGCAAGAGAGTGGTTATACTAAATATTGATACAGCTGTGATTCTCGGTGGGCATATACCCACAGGGTGTGTGCAGTAGCTTCTATAAACAAGTAATTAATATTGAGTAACTAAAATTTCAGACAGTCTTATCCCTGCTAGTACATTTATACCAGCTTCCTTTGGCAGTATCCATACAAAGGTTGTCATAATGACAAGGTGTTAAGGGTTATACTTAAGTAGACCATTTTTCTGTTCAATAAAGAGTATATTTATGCCCAAATAGACTTTAAATGGTTTTAGATGTGCAGTAGATACAGTTTTATAGTAACATTGTGCTACTATAGACATGCTATTGTTGCTGCTCTTGACTACACTGCTCGTACAGAGCTTTATGTGAAAGCAGACTATTATAGATAACAGCTTGTTCCTCAGATCTCTCTCTCTCTCTCTCCCTCTCCCTCTCTCTCTCTCCCTCTGCAGCAGCAGACAATCTTCTGATAAAAGTGTAGTATCGTGGGACAAATTGCCCCAACGGCTCAATGATCCTGTCAGCATTGTGTGCATGGGCTCTTGCCCCAGCGACAGAGGCTATTACTCACAAATAGGTATCTCAATAAAGCTGGTGCCGCTTGCTGAATGGCTCATTCAACCTTTTTCTACTAAACAGGGAGAAAAGAGTAGAAAAGATAAAAGGGTGATGGTAAAAATGCTGCACAGACAAAATAAATATAAATAACAATCTTAGCATCGTGCCTCTTGAGGGTCTCCTCACAGCGACAGGGCTCGACCATGAGAAAAGAAAAAAAGAATACAGAGAAAGTAGACTCAACTAGTTTCATCCAAACACAAATTTGTGTACTTATTTAAAGGGTTCTATAATTATCAGTATTATTACTAATATTACTAGTCAGGTTGCATCAATATCATCTTACATACTCACTCATCGTCTTTACCGCTTTATCCCGGGTACAGGCTTGGGGCCTTTCCCAGGAGTCTTAGGGCATGAGGCGGGTTTTACCCTGCACGGGGTGCCAATCGATCGCAGGGCACACACACATTCACACACTACCAGGGTCAGGGGTCGCTCAGTGGTTAAGGCATTGGACCACGGTTCGAAGTCCAAATCCCACAACCACCAAGTTGTCCCTGCTGCTCAGATGTATAATGAGATAATGTAAGTCGCTCTGGATAAGGATGTCTTCCAAACGCCTAATTGTAAATGTAAACCGGCGTACCCGGAGGAAACCCACCAAGCACGGGGAGAACTTGCACACAGACCCTAGACAGGAATGGAACCCGGACCCTGGCGGTGTCTAAGCCAATAGTGTTTATTTTTTTATTGTATTCTTTCCCTTTTTCCAGACCGTACATGTTTGTGGAACTCATCAATATGAATACTAATACTGAAATGAGTATCTACTTAATATTACGCTTAGGTTAGTTGCTGGAGTGTTGCTAGCAATTACCTCCTCATACTAAGTTATATGTCTGAGGTGTTATCCCACTTTAAACAATATCATCCTTAATAGATGCTGCTGTGAACAGTAAAACTGATTATGAGCAAGCACAGACAGTAAAGTCATTAAAATGAGCGTAAAGTGCTGCGAATTGCATGTTGACTCATGGACAAAGTGTAGCAGTGAAGTACATGGCTTAGTGCGCAATGCTTTTAGAAGTTAATTGCTCTCTCTCTCTCTCTCTCTCTCTCTCTCTCTCTTTTACCTGTAAAGTTTGTCTTGATACATCTCTTTTGAGTAATGTGGGCACACTTGAGCTATTAAAGACGCTGTATAGTTAAACACCATGATAATTTAGCAGGTTACTTTTAGGAAAAAAATGATGAACCTGCTTTTAAATTTTTTAAAAAATTTTTTTATAATTTTTTTTGACATTTGTGTTACGGAAATCCACATCACTGTTACAGTATAATGAACTGCCTGTTTATTGGCATGGTAACATACAGTAGGCATCCCATTGTATCACCTTTTTCTCTATCTGTGAGAGTAAATAGTTGTGAAAATCAGTGAATACCAGATACTAGTATCACTATTGGTGCGTTTCTAATTGTTAATTTTTAGAAATGTAGGAATCTGATACTGTCTTAGCACTGGAGACGAAACCCTTTCAGAAGAGATGAATTGGTATCTAATGGTGCATTTTCCTTTTCTTTCTTTTTATGATCTAATGTGAATGTGTTATGTTGACTGAAAGACAACTCGGCTGTGCTCATGCGACACAAATCATCTTAAATCATCATGACTGACACTTTTAAAAACTCAGCAGCAAAATCCTGCAGTGTTGCAGAGAGCATGACGATGACGATGATGATTATTATTATTATTATTATTATTATTATTTTGTAAGGAGATTTTGGGACAGGGAAGAAAAGCTAGGATTAACAGCCTTTTCTCAGAGTTTCTTTGAGTTCAGCTTCAGAGACGTGACTCATACATCCTTACCAATCACATTTTAATTGTTCACCAGCCACCTGTTGCTTCACAGCTGGTGGTGTCATCCGTTCATGCTAAAAGCCAAATGAAACGCATTCAGCTTGCTTTCGAGGCGCTGCTTCTACACAGCGCTTTTTGTAAACCATTCTCACCGATTTGACTTTTACTCAAAAAAGTTGCTCACAGATTTGGAGTTAGGTTAAGTCACTCACTTGTTACTTGCAAACAACAGTACATTTTTGGTGGATGTGGTTTGTTTGGGCTGTAGCAGGTTTGAATGACATTGGTGGACTAGCAGATCCTATCACGTGCCCGTATTACTAATAATTTTCTTAGATGTCTACAGTACTATGCAAAAGTCTTGAGCCAGCCCTCATTTCTTCATATGTTGCTTCCAAAAAGTCAGACTTTCTTGTATTATTAATGTAGCCTTAAGGAATGGTTCTCCAGACTTCCTGAAGGACTTTTTTGGCTCTCATTTTTGCCACGTTTTCGGCTTTCATTTTCAGTCAGTTCAGTGACCTGGCAAAAAAGCATATAAAAGCATCAAGCTTAAGGAATGACCCAGTGAGAAACAGGTGCAGATGATGATAAATTATCAGGCCGGTCATTAGTATACGGGTCATGCTGAATGCTAAATGGTTGAAACAGACATGAGGTTGATGCTGAGGTTGTTACATATACAACCAATATTTAAATTGTATCTTTAGACACCAGCGTTGGAAAGGCACCCCATCCATACTGTCACAGTAAAACGTTTACTCCCATTACTTTAATTTAATCTACATGATGTAGTTTAATTTAATTTAATATGATGAAATGAGGGGTGACTCAAGACTTTTGCACAGTACTGTACAGTGCTAAATCTACATTTTCCAGTCGGCTGCCTTTTGTAATTGATTTATAATTTAATGTCAACATTAGAGGGGTGAAGTAGGCTTTAGATTTAGGTTTGTAAAGTGGGTAAATCTGACAAATCCTCTGTTTTGACCTCAACCTATTTTACGTCTCTTATTGATAATCAGCATCTCCTGAAATATGATATTGTGAGCGACATTGGATTTATTCATTTTATATATATTTTTTTTTTAAACATAAAAACAACAAAAGCAGTCAGTTGTTTTTTTAACACACTGGAATATTTCTGGCAAGAACAGTATTGTCAAGTGCATTTGTAAAACCCATCAAGCACCATGATGAAACTGGCTCTCATGAAGACCATCCCAGGAAAGCAAGACCAAAACTTACCTCTACTACAGAGAAGTAGTATTCATTTCATTTGGAGTTTCTAGCCTCAGAAATCACCAATTAGTAAACAGCACCTCAGATTAGAGTCGTTATGAAGGCTTTACAGAGCATAAGCAGCAGATACACCTCAATATCAACTGTTTATTCAACATTGGATTATTGCAGATTTTGGACGCCTTCAGCATTGTTTTACAATGAAGAAAGAAATAAAATGAGGAAAGACAATGGAATTAGAAGGTTTGTTCAAACTTTTAATTGGTGGTTTTTGTATGAATAATATAACAGTTAACTTTCTGGTGTGGTGTACACTAGAAAAGGTAACATCATTGTGTTCATTATTAATACTTATTGTAATACGTTTAATGAATATTTGTGGTAGGTATGCTATGAGACAGTTATAACAGAGCTACTGTAAGCCTTACTGCATACTGCATAATATAGCCTATATATATATATATATATGTAAGTGTACACAGAGTGCACAAAGAACTTTCCATCGCAGCCTTACGTTGCAGAGAGCTGAAATATATTACAAGCATTTTAACTGAGAAATTGACAACGCAGTGGGAGTAAGGATGCAGGAAAGTGCTGTGTATAATTCATTTTTATCATTTTCTCTTTTCATCAAAAAGGGGACTTGAATAGTGCACTGGCCCTAATCGGTGTGTGACTGAAATCTGCTGTTATCAATGCCTCTCCTGTGCCATCTATGGCATATGGTAAACAATGAGGGCACATATTATCCGCCTTTGCCATAAAACTGTAGATGAACTTTCTGAAGGTTGCAATAATTCTTCATTATTGAGAAAGGCAAAACCCGTTAGTGTGCCCTCAGGTCTGGCGGCTTGCGTCATCTGAAGCCCGTGGCTAACTTGTTTCCTCATATCATGCAGTTGAATTATACGCCATCCTGACGCCTGCACCGGACATAATATGAACAGAGCTCTTTGGCTAACAATTAAGCGATTGTTTGATCAGAGAAGGGACTTGGTCGAGACACTGAGCTCATTAGGCACACTTTGGAGCGAAGGGAAAGGAGGGGGGGGGGATGGGGTGAGCGAGGATGGGATGCGTGGATTTCTGAGTCAGCCTGCATTAACATAAATGTTAACATTATCAGAATCTTTTAGACGGAAAAGATGTTACAACCCAGAATGTCGCTCACGGTGTCAATGCCCGGGAGATGCTGATTATCAATAAGAAATGTAAAACAGGTTGAGGCCAGAACAGAGGATTAGTCAGATTTACCTACTTTTCATGACAGTTGCCCTTTAGAAACAGGTCGCTGAAACAGAGCTTGTCTTTCCTGTCTCTGACTCGCATTTTACTGTACTTGCTAGCATTTTCTATGAAGCCCATAATCATGACTCAGCATTCGTATGATTTAGCTTCTTTGTAAATTGGACGTGATAAGCATTTTTATAAACTCATTTTGTAATGCCTCATAAAGCTTTAACAGTGTTTCATAAATAATTCCTTAATACCGATGAGCTTAAACCGTTCATTTATCATGTCTTGCCTGAAAAAATATCACCTGTGATAATTATAAAAATCTAATATTTATTAACAGTTACACAAACATTATGAATATCTATATTGTCATTTATACAAAAATTACAAAGACAAAAAGGGTACACTTTGAAAGTTTTATTTATTTGTTTGTTCATTTTTGGCAATAGCATTGTCATATGAAATTATGTGTCTGTAGGTATATAATTAATCTGGATTATCTTAAAAGGTTCCCATTTTACACTAGAAAAACAAAGCTATTATTTGTAAATTGGAATGGACTTCAAAGAAATAGATTTTAAAAATGTTAACAAATACATATTGCAGTTGCTGTATGATAATTAAAAGGTCACATTTATGAATGTTGTGTATAACAGCACATGACATAGTAAAGAATAACAACAATTGTATTACAACATCGTTATGTGATCAAGTACTAAAATTATTCATAGCAATTTGAGTAGTTTAACCACACTGGGACATTTTGCTGTTTGTATCAATACATGTAAAATGTAAATGTAAAATTCCACTTCCATCAACAGTTTGAAATGCTTAATACAATCATCATCAGCAGACAATGGCAAATAATGTATTTTAATTAAATATAACTTTTGACTTAAAATAAGAAAGCTTTTCAGATGAGGATGAAAAGGGGTCAGTGTGTGGTCTCTACAGAAGAGGGAAGTGAATTGCAGCTTCAGGAGCTCTTATCTTTAAAAGGTGGATAAGAATTCCCCTAGAAAAGTGACCAGGCCATTAAGATAAGGCACTACTTAATAGAGCTTCTCGCTGTGTGATGCTGTGAGCCTTTTACACAAAGCTCATTCATCCTGCCAGGAAAGGGAATATAGGCATTAGCAAGCACAAACACCGCATAAAATACCCCACTATGAAATTATAACGTGTTTCTTTTTTAGCTAAAAAAAAAGGTTTGGCATAAAGAGGTTGCTCATGGTTGGAACTCTATGACAATTCATTTAATATTTCGCCCTGTTTTTGATTCTGGTATGTCAGAGTATTATATAATAGTGATAAATGACAGGCAGAACATCAAAACTAAACTCACTCCAGCTTAATATTCTTAACTGATGCACAAAACTGTAACACATATAGCACGTTCTAAAATTTCATTTAATCACCTTTAGCTTTGATTACAGCACATGATGTGGTGCACAGTAGTTCACATGTGAAAATGATTCCTCATGCTCACAGAAATTAGGTCCCAGATGTGACTCCCTGGTCATTCAGTACATTCAAGATTTCATTTTATTGCCACATAACGTTGGTGAGCCTCGACCTGATCAACTAAAGCAACCCCAGATCCTAACACTGCCTCCAGAGGCTTGTACAGTAGCCGCTATGCATGATGGGTGCTTCATGTGCTTGAATAGGGTCAGTCTGAACTCAGCACCTGTTTCTATTGCTTCAGAGTTCAATCTTTATATTCCCTACCAAAATTAAGTAGTTTTGACTCCCTCTACCCTATGACTCCCTCTGCCCTCCAGGTCTGCCTGATCCATCTTGATGCCCCACTCCTGCTTGGAGCTTCATTCTATTCTTCTGAAAATACTAAACTACTTCAGAGGTTTGGACCTGGATGGACCTGCATGGAAAGCTTAAAGAGCACCATGGGATTACAGTTAAAGGTACGCACAGACACCTTACATATGGCAGTGGATGTTACTTAGATTGCCTTGGACTGCAATTGCTAAGAACATTTTACATTTAAGCGTTAATTATTTATAATCCCAGATGAGGGAGGATTCCCTTCTGAGTCTGGCCCAAGGATTCTGCATGCTGTTTCAGAAAGGTTTTTTTTTTGCTTACTCATCAGAGTTTACGCTTACGCTTTGGCTTACTCATCAGAGATAAATGTAATTTTAGATATCTGGATTTCTGTGTAGGTGCTTTATGTCTGTATTGAAAAGTTATAAATTAAAGTGCATTGAATTGAGCTGAACTGAGTGTAATTTCATTTCATTTAATTTCATTAAGCTGAACTGTAATGAACTGCACTAAACTAGTGAAATAATCAGAATTTAATTGAATTTTAATTGAACTGAAGGCAGCATGGTGACGTAGTTGTCAGCAGTGTCGCCTTGCACCTCCAGGGTCTGGGTTTGATTCCTGCCTCGGGTCTGAGAGCATGAGTTTGCATGTTCTCCCTGTGGTTGGTGGGTTTCAATTCAATTCAATTTAATTATGGAAGTTTTGGTTTCCTCTGGATACACCAGTTTCCTCCCACAGTCCAAAGATGCAGAATCGGCTATTTGGCGTTCCCAAATTGCCCCGTAGTGTGTAAATGAGCGTGTGAGTGTGTGCGCCCTGTGATGGATGGGAACCGCAACCTGGGGTACCTCGATAATGTGATATAGACGATGAGTGAATGAATTGAATTGGATTGAATTTAAATGGATTGGATTCCGTTTGTATATGATGTGTAATGCCCAGACCACTGTTTCTAGAGATTTAAATGTATCTGAACTTCTCCTGGACTCAAAAAACAGCTTCACTTACTGTAACGTTCTTAACTCTAAGACCAAACGATAATAAATAAACAACAGGAAGTATGAAAACAATCTCAGGTAAATTGATACCTTTAATACATCTAAGCACAAATAAGATCACAAGCTGTTGATCTTAGAATAATTGCTGAACTAATTGCTGTCTGAATCTTTCTCAAGACAAATAATTTAAAAATGTGTTGCATATCTCTGTGTTAAAGAGGCAGCTGGGGCTTTTCTTCTGCTGAATGCTATAATACTGATCATACTAATTTGGGTGGAGCAATTATCTCTGTAAACACTCCCCCTATTAACACAACAGTGCTGTTGCAAAACAGGATTCTGGTATGCTAGGAAAATTAATTTGTGCATGATGTACACAAAACCCTGCTTTTGCTTAGAAAAAAAAATCTTTCACTATGCGATGGTTTTTGAGAGTAATTTATAGTTGCAGTGGAGAAGACGTGCTGTGTTAAATCAGTAGCCTATGTCAGGTTTCCTGTATAGTCTGAGATAAATTTCACATGATTACCTGGGAGAGTCAGACAGCATGACTGCAATTATAAGAAATAAAAAGAGAAGGAGAGTGATCATGACTGCCTGTAGAGTTTTTTACCACTGATAATCAACATCACACTCCACAAGGGTATTTGAATTCCCCACTTTTTTTGCATTTGGAAATTATAATTGTCCTAATTATATTTTTTAGATTCAGTTTCTGTATTGTTTGTATTATTAATCATCATACAAAATGACAAGTTTCCCATGCATGCTAATTCAGAAATTTGCAGTATAATCTGTTAAACTGTGAAACAACCGTGAAGCAATAGAGATTTAAGGCACATACAGTATTTTGTGTGTATGTTAAAATATTAAATTTTATGTATAAAAATGTACAGTATGTATAACAATAGCCAAGGATTTTGACAAATTGTAACAGCAAGACGACTGGATCAGTGGTCCAAGGAAGGTAAACCAGTGAACCGGCAACAAGGTCATGGCTCACTGATGCACACAGGGAGCAAAGACTGGCCCATGTAGTCCAAGCTAATAGGAGCCACTGTAGATTAAACTGCTGAAAAGGTTAATGCTGTTTTGGTCTTCAAGGGGGGGAGGGATGCTACTCAATATTAGGCAGGTTGTCTCTCTCTCTCTCTATATATATATATATATATATATATTCAGGTTTGCACTGTGCTTACTGGAATCAATAACCTCGTACATAATATTTATTTTCTGACCCATATGTTTTGAACAAAGCTTCATTTATCCATCAGTTCCGCCCATGTGCTATATCTTGTGTCATATAACAGTGACAGTCTAGACTAGTCCACAGCTGCACTAGTCCACTTTCATTCCTGCAGGATTTGGATACTCAGAGAAACTAAAACTCTGAGTGAGTCACATTAAAAATTCTGCCTACCTACCAACCTTCTGCTCACCCACCTACCCTGCCTACTAAATGCCAACCTACTATCCACCTTCCAATCTACTACCTACTTACCAACCCGACCTAACAACCTACTATCAACCTACCTAACAGCTACCTGCCAACCTACCTACCTACAAACCCCCAGACCTTCTACCTACCTACTGTACCTACCTACCTAATAACCTACTACCAATTAACTACCTACCAACCTACCTACCAACCAACTACTGTACCTACCTACCTACCAACTTACCAACATACTACCTACCTCCCTACCATCCGACCTGACTACCAACCTAATACCTACCAACATACCTGCTCAACAACCCTCCTACCTACCCATCTATTTACTAATCTTGAAAATACCAACAATCTACCTACCAACCTACCTACAAACCTACCTTTCAACCTACCTACAAACCAGCCTATCTTCCTACCTACCTACCTATCCACCTGCATAAATACCCATCAGCCTTAATTCATTCATTTCTTTCTTATTCCCAGAATTCCCAACAAAGCCTATCAGGAATCTGGGAGAGTCTTATAGCTCAGTGATTAAGGCATTGGACTACGGTTCAGAAGTTTCCAGGTTCAAATCCCCCAACCACCAAGTTGTCCCTGTTGGGCCCTTGAGCAAGTCCGTTAACCCTCAACTGCTCAGATGTTTAATGAGATAAAAATGTAAGTCGCTCTGGATGATGGCGTCTGCCAAATGCCTAAATGTAAATTTGGCCCTCAAAAAGTCCCTCAAATCCTTCTATTTGACGATTTTCTGCTTCCAAAACATGGACTTAAGGGACAAAATGTTCACTTACTGTCTAATTTGTCTTGCCTATGTCCAGGGCTAATCATTGGCTTGGGTAGATGACTGGGTCAGAGCAACTCCAACTTTTCAACTCTATCTGGATAATATAGTGTGTTGAGGTTTTCAGTTTGTTGAGGTTGAAAAGTTGCAAATCTCTCTCTCTCTCTCTTGCTTTCTTACTCTCTCTCACCTGCATTGAAGAGAGAGTTTACTGTGCAACATCTCTGCCTAACGTTTCACCTGATCAATTATTCAGATGGGTACTATTGGCCGTATGTCAGTGCCTGCAGTGTGCTGACAGACTTGATATTCGTCACCTTTTCAGTCTGGCTCCTGAAGAAACCGCACTTCTCCTTCTCTCTCCCTTGCTCTGTCTCTCTTTCTCTCTCTCTCTCTCTCTTTCTCGACCCATCCTGCACTCTGTCCCTCTATCTTGAACCTGTTCATCCTCCCTTCTTTCAGTATCCACTACCCACTCTGGTCTTGATTGCTCTTTTGGGATAGACACCCACTGACGTCAAACGGCAGTTGAAGAGTTCTTTAAAGAAACAATGTGGATCATGTGGCATACTGTAATTCAGTTCATGAGGCTCATGTGTGCACACACAGACACAGACACAGACATAGACATAGACACAGACACACGCTCACACTCATTCATCTTTTTAGGAAAAAAAAAAAAGGAGCAGGAAGAAGCCATGTTCCATTCAGATACAAAAAAAGAATCTGACACATATGTTCCCCAGTGCCTATAAAAAGAGAGTGTGCGTCTTCACTGAGTTTATCTAAGACACAACCTACGCAATACACACTCAATTTTCAACCAGCCTGCTATTTTTATTCAGTTAAATATAAATTTGGTGGCAACTTAGCACCTGGAATAGTTTGGGGGTGTGTACTGAGCTGAGGACAGAAAACGGGGAACAGTCAGTGCCAGGAAGTTTTTTTTTTTTTTTTTTTTCCCCAGCAAGGTAGATGCTGCCTGCAAATACAAATCTCTCCTCCTTTTTAGCTGAAACAAGTGTGACGACACAGCAACAGCTGGCTACGTCAGTCGCTGGTAACAAAGTCTGATGCTAAATTCAGCCCCCAGACTTTATTTCCGTTCCAAACTAAACTTAGAAGGTCTAAAGTTGTTGTGTTTTCAGAAGCCCAACATGTGACTTTTATAGATGCATTGTGAGTCTTAACAAGTATTTATAAAAGCATGCACACGCTCTGCTGCAATCCGAGATAGAATCACTGTTCTGTATCCTTAATACAGTTTATAGTGTATATGCATAGGATGTTTTGCATCTAAAAATAATCTCACTATTGCAGGAGATAAGTGATACTGATGGAGATTGGGATGTGAGCATTAAGTAGTCATGGCGCAGCTGTGGGTGTTTACGTGAGCATTAGCTGTGTGCTGTTTTGGAAGAGACTGCAGCAGAGGGAATTCTGCTTCTACCTCACTGCTTTATTCAGGGCTGCTGCTGGCTTTGTGAATGGACCTTTGTGCCCCTCCCAACATTCAGGTGCTGCGCTCTGATTGGCTGACACACCTCTGCATGCCAACTGCGACATCAGAGCTCCATTAATGCCCTTCTGTCTCGCTTTTTCTCTATATATCCTTCATCCTGTGTTGTTCTGTCTCCATGTCTTTGTTCTCACAGTCAACCTATTCGTGTATGTGTGTGCGGGTGTGTGTGTGTGTGTGTGTATGAGAGAGAGAGAGAGATAGAGAGGAAAAAATGTGAAGGAAGGATGGTGAAAAAGATGGAGAAAGGAGCCAGCCAGCCTGAAAAAAGAGGACTGCATCCCATATAACATTCAAATGGATCACTAACGTCAGCACATCAATAATTAAGGACGGTTATTCATAGCTGAGGAGAGCGGGGAAAAAAAATCAATTGATAAATCACACATTCTCTCTGACTAACTTCAAATAGACTATTATGCCATTTGTGTGTATATGTGTGTGCGTGTTTTTCCTCATAGTTATGACAGCAAAATGAAGAAAGAGGAGGGAATGCTACACACGATACACACCACTCTTTCTAAATATAGTTCCATCGCAATTATCCACATGCCAAAATCAGAGTGCAGCCCTCTGCCTATAGCGATGTCAAGAGGCAGAAAAATAGCTGACATAACACACATAGCTTCTGAGTCACCCATTCCTATTATAGCCAAGCTATTTAGGGATGATGAAGTGTGTCTCCCTGAATCCTTCACTTCATTATTCACACATGGACTTCTGATCATATTAACACATTCCCGCTCCTCGCATGAGTTGGAGAAAATGAGATGAGTGGAGACGGGGTGGACAGAATGTTCGAGGTGTGTGAAGGCAGACGAGTAGCTGCAGAATCGCATTCCTCCCACTTCCAAAGTCCAAACACAGACAGGGAGAGGGAGTGAGATAAAAAATAAAAAATGTTTCATTATTGTCTCGAACAATTAAAGCATATTGTGTAACAAAGATATATTAAAGATGCCACATCTTCTAATGAATAAGTTATAAATTCTTGGGGTCATTACTTATTTATCAGGACTAGAAATAAGGGATGATTCTACTGCGAGCTTACTTGTATTTGAGAATCAATATTGCTATCAAAATAGCATTTATGTCAATATAGATTTAAATATACACTCTTTCAAAAGTTTATATAATCGTACACTCATCGTTCACTTTAATACCTGGATGTTTGTGCAATTATTCAAGTGGCACCAATGCAGCTACAGGTCAAGAGTTTCCCTTAATGTTCATATAAATGATCAGAATGGGCAAAAGTGTGATCCTGGTGGCTTTGAGATTACATAGGCTAGAAAATTGGTTTGAGTATTTCAGAAACTGATGATCTCTTGGTACTTTCATGCACCATAAACTAAAAATCATCCAATGTGTGGTAGTTCTGTAGAGAGAAATGCCTTACATATACTGTAGGACAATATTTTGATTGTTTGACATAAATGCTACATAACTCAAATAACCACTCTGTACAACAGTGATGAGTAGAAAAGCATCACAAAATATACAACACCCCAAACGTTAAGGTGGATAAGCTCAGAAGAATGACAGAAGAAGACTGGTCCTGTCAGCCAAGCAAAAAAAAAGAAAAAAGAACAGATAGAAAAAACACTTGGTTGGTGAGCATATGTAGAAAACATCAGCTGTATATTTTCCTATTAGAAGGGTTTTTTTTTTTACTAAAAGTATATCCATATGGCCATAAGGTTGGGGGGGACCCATGCTGATATGTAGTACTCTATAGTTGAGTGTTTCTTCAATGAGATGCATTTTAAAAAGTTTAAGAATGCCTTATTGTCTGGAGAATCCTTAAAAGTAAAAAAATACTGTAATGAAGACTTTACAATCTAATAAATGGTAATTTCCATTTATAAGTGTATATACATTATTTTAAAAAGTTTTTGAAGATGCTCCTCCTTAACATCCTTAACATATCTTTGGTAGTCAGTTCGGAAGAACCCTTAGAGGTTCTATGGAGAATCATTTAAATGAAAAAGTGTGGTATAAGAACCCAACAGCTAGAGGTTACCATAATATAATATACAGTACAGTATATATGATAGATTAAATCACTGAAAGGTGAAGTGAATAATACTGATTGCCTCGTTACAGTTGCAGATAGGCGTGGGATTTCTTAGGCAACAAATTAACAGTAAGTTTCAGAAAAAGTGGGCAAGTATGTTGGACAGAACGATAAATGAAAAAGTGGACAAGTATGTTGAACAGAGTGATAAATGGGTCAGAGCATGTCGAAAACGGCAGGTACTGTGGTCCATTCCCATTTTGCAGTGGTTGGTACGTACTGTACCAAATCTGTTCCATTGAAGGACAACCGGTAAACTAGTGGCAGGATCATGGGTGCCAAACACATATTGAGGCTACCCAGTCTAGTCTGATCCCACTAAACAGGTACTGTAGCACAAATAGCTGAATATTTTAATGCTGCCTTGGTCTACAAATTCCCCAGATCTCTTTCCAATCGAACATCTGTTCTGGACAAACAAGTCCAATCTCTGGAGGTCCCGCATCACAACTTACATGACTAAAAGGATGTGATACTAATGTAAGGTCAGAGCTGTTTCGGCAGCACAAGAGGGACTTACTCAATATTAGACAGTTTTTTTTTTTTAATGTTATGGGAGAGTGGTGTATCTTAAATCGTTAGGATTAGTGGTCAGGTTTCATTTGTTCTCTTATCACTGGTACACTGATGACATAAACATTTCTGTTTTCCCCTGACCACTTCCTACTGTATGTTGATCAAAAGACATCAGAATGCCTTTTTGAATATAGACTCCGGATATATCTGTAATCCTGGCTCACAACCTTCACTTATATGATACCCCAGATGTCATGACAGTTACTGAACAGACTGCAGTAAGAATTACATTCAGAAGTCATGTCTCAGAATCAAATACATGTATACTATAATATCTACGCATATCACGCAATATCTGCCTATGAACTGCACACTTACACACTACCTTGGGTCTACAACATCAGGGTCTTGTCATGCTTGTCTTTGTGCTTCATGTCCTCCATGTGTTTCTAATATATCCACAAATCTCTACAAACTGTCCCGCTCAGGGATTATATACTGACTCCTTACTTTCTCTGTATTACATTTGCATTAATTACTTTAGTGATTATTACTGGCTGCGTGGTATTTTGTAACCTTTTCTCACGCCCATGTGGCGTCCTCTGGTGTCCCCCCCAATTATCAACCACGGGATTGACCCTAAATTGCCCCTAGATGTGTATGAGTATGTGTGATGCCCTGAAATAGACTAGCATCGCATTCAGGGTGTGCTCTGGCCTCACGCTCAGTGCCCATGGGCTTTTTTTTTTCTCACCAGCTAGACCACTAGCATTTGTCTCATGTCTTTCAAGTTAGGAACGTTTGCAAATTCACATGTTCCTTTGTACTGCTGCACCTTTGACGATTTGCATCGTATTTTAAGTTCCTCTAAATAAAAAGCATCTGGGCAATGACTTAATCTTAAAACTGTTATTACATCGCAATCAGAACATACCTTGGACTTGGACTTGGAAATAGTGTTTACTAACTCTAGTAGCTATAAGGATCTTTGCTTACATTATATCATAGCATAAGGACAAGCATACTGTATTCCTAGACATACTGTAGTTTAAGTTCATTGTATAGACAATGCATGACCACAGCCTGTTATTACTATATTGCTTCATGGGATAGAAAGAGTTTAAACTTTTTTGGTCCTGAAAAGGGGTGCAAACTTTAAACTTTTAGTTTATTATTTACTTATTTGCATTAAAGCAATACCTACTGTAAAACTTAACTTTTAAAAAGTTATGCAGTTGATGCTCATTGCTTATCTCTTTACTCTAAGGGGGTTAAAAGTCATGACCGTCAACATAATAATACCAAAGGAATTGAGTCATTTCTTTCTTTCTTTTTTTATTCACAATGCCGAATTTGCACAAGATAGAGAAATTGAATGAATAGCATGCTCATACATTGCATATTTATAAGCACATTTGCACAGTATCTGAGTGATGTGCTACCGAACTGACTTGGCATCAGTGGTACTGCCAGCGCTGTGCTAGCATGAGAGCAGATTTATCATTAGGAAGTGGAGCAGGGCAGCTTGGCAAGATGCAGCAATGAAAACATACATCCAAATGAATGAGTGTCAGTGATTAATCTTGTGCTGTCCCACTGCATCCAGGAGCACGCCGTAACTCATTCCATAAACTTTGTGGGGAAACGATAAGCTTCGCAAGTAAATTACACCACGAGGTAATGTGACCGAACTGCTGCTAAGCCGGCGAGTGATGAGACGGGCCCAGGAGTGGATGAGGGGTCCTGATTTGTGGAGAATTGGCCCTATTACCATAAATCAGGTCTAAGCAGGGGTTTGCGTGATGACACAGACCATCGCTCTTCCTGCAGCAACGGCTAAGTGTTTTCAAACTCGCCCTCAGGCAACTGCATAAAACACAAAGTTTGTAGGAACTTTACAATAGCGATATTATGGTTCCATGTTAAAATGATCATTTCAGGTTTGCCTCAATGTTTAAATGTGAGGCTGATCACCACGTGCAGTAACAGGTGTCTGTGTGTTTTTTCGATTGCATGTCATCATGCACTTAAAGCAGATTGCGTGGACATTCTGCAACATTTAACAAGCTGTTCAAGAACAGACTCTTGTAGTTTTGATTAAGACTTCGAAGTTGGCCTGAGGCACTCCAACATTCCTCGTCCACTTTTTAATCTCCGATTTCTCAAGCCACAGATGGGTGAATGAGATCTCTGACTAAGTGCCGAGGACAGTTCTGTTTGCTTGAATGTCAGTCTCTGAGTGGACTCTCAGGCTCTGAATGTTTCTTGCTTGTTCTGTTCATGTTTTTTTAGCCTCTGTGAGCCCACAATGAACTTGTGATGAGGGCCTATAGGGGTACACCTTACTAATTCACAGAATGGACTGCAAAGCACATTTTCAGATGCCAGATTTGCCAAGACCTCCATTAGAGAGTGGAAGACAATAAAAAGACTGACGCACGCATGACATGCGAGCGTCATGTCTCACGGTTAACAAGAGGTCAGGAGAACGGAGCTGCAGAGCACCCGTGTTGACTCGTGTTCAAACTGAAACGTCAATGCCGGATTGAATCTGGAACACCGAGAGCACACAGTGTCAGAATCTTAGTAGTGGCTCTGGCTGCATTCGCCTACGTTAGCCTGTGTGCATCTGTCAGTTAGTATATGTTACGTGTGTCGAGAGTGTGTGGTTTTTCACAGAGCGCTACTCTGCGATTTGTCCGGCTTGTTGAGGAGAGGAAGATGAGCGGAAAGAGAAGAGTGGAGCACTGTGAGGGAAGAAGTGCGTAATCCTCATTTATTATTGATGTAGAGGGAGCGAGAGAGAGACAGAGGGAGGGAGTTCGAACGAGCGAACTGCTCAATGTCGGAGAGAAGAGTGATTTCTCCCCCTACTGACTAAAACACAGTTCAGTACCCGGCACGTCTCAGATCCATCCTCTCTCACACACGTACACAAACCCAGACGTATACACAGCATGCCACAGCGGTCAAAGAAGGGAAAAAAAAAACGACGAAGAAGAAGACAAAGATTGTGAGATGATAATAAACAGTAGTGGAATGGACTCCTAATCATGTTAAATATGCATCTCATTGCTGTAAAAATAACTTTTGTTTGGATCAAGATATGCTGCTGTGTATAACCAAGGTACAATTTTGGATTCTATAACTCTACCTCAACAGTGTAAGCAAAGCTACGAATGCAGAAACGTTCGGAGAAACGGGGCCAACATCTTTACTCAGTATGCAGCTGTTTATTCTTGTAACTTCCAGCTTTGTGTTGACTGGATTTCAGCAGCCGGTGGTGTTTTCTCGATCACAATGGCAGTAATTTCACCAGCATAACTCTAGCTGTGGTATAAAATGCCCACAATGTACCAACATGTTATTATTTGGTTGGTTTGTGGGACGCACTTTCTAGACTTTTAGCTTCTGAAGCCACTAATGGAAGACTAGCGATGGTACAAAGAATAAATACAGGTTCGCTGCTGGACGCACAAATATCAAGGCGCAGATGTGGGAGAACAATTGCAAGATGGAGGGGATTCGAAGTGGTTGAACAAAAAGCATTCACCCTATTGTCCATCCCTGTTGGATGGCGCTGGCATTGTTGGGATTCAAACTCTCACAATTTTCAGATCATGACAAAGCAATCTGTGGCCAGAAGCCAATAAAAGAAAACTGTTTGTGCTCTCTGGTGGCTGGGATGGCACGCTTTCTCTCGCCTATGAATCATAGTGGCGCTAATTTGACATTTTGTTGTATGTTCTTCATATAATGACATAAAGTTTGCTTTTGCAATCATGGCCATTTGTGAGCTTATTTATGTGGAAGAGGGCCGATAACACTAGTTATCATCACAAGTGCATGCGTTGGTCTTCCACCATCCCTGATTGATAGTAGCTGCATGAGCTGACTAATGGGTGGGAACTGACAGGCACCTAAATTGGGTAGAATAATGACAAGCTCCCATTCTGAATAACTTTCGTGGAGCACACTGAAAAAAACAACAACTCCCCTAGCAGGGGGGTAGTTTGCAGACATCTGCTATTTGAACTAGAGTTTCTCTGAGGCCTATTTTATTATGTCTATTTAAAATAATCAGGTGCCTCTAAATCTCATTGATCTTGTCTTTGGAACTGGTGTTAATGTAAATTGATTGAATGTGCGGCTGTATGTTATGTGTAAGGTCTAGGGTTGAAGAGTCTCGGTGGATAAGAGTTTGGACTCCTGATTGGAAGGTCATGGCAGGGACCTTGATCAAAGGCCTTAAACATGAAATGTTCAATAATACTCCAACTGCCCCAAACATACACACAAAAAGGATGCATTACAGAAGGGTCAAATTATTGCCCTGCCTCAAGCAAAGAAAACCACTAAGGAAATTGCTGAAATTCGGTTAGGAACTGTCCAACACATTGTTAAAACTAGGAAGAATAGTTTTAAACCATGAATTCTGCAGAAGAAATGTGGTCAGAAAAGAAATCAATGATCAGAGCTTTGGTGATGTTGCATCATAAGGAACTACAATAGAAATCATAGCAATGTTAAACACTGAAATTAAGAGCCTTTTCACATGCACAATGCTACCAAAACTCACAGAATTGGGACTAATCACCTGTGTAACCATTAGAAAACCAAGTAATGAGACTAACAAGGAAAGACTTCAATTTGCTAGGGGTCATAAAGGATTGAGCTTTGGAGCAATGTAAAAAGGTCATAGGGTCAGTTGAGACAAGATTCAAGTGATAAGGGAGGCACATGAAGTGATGCAACCATAATGCATAGTGGCCACGGTACAAGTCTCCGGAATCACTGTTATGACCTGGGGTTGCTTAAGTTGGTCAGATCTAGATTCAGCAACATTATGTAGCAATTAAATGAAGTCAGATGACGACCTGAATGTACCGAATTACTAGATTGTCATATGTATGGAGTTTTTCTTCCCGGATGGCACCGGCATATTCCAGGAAATTGAGAAAGAGTGTTTCTGGGAGCATGAGGAATAATTTTCACACATGAACTGGCCATCACACTGTGAACTATAATTAAAGCTAAAGGTGTTGAAGGAAATATCTGAGTATGTGAATAAAGGTGAATAAATATAAGTCTCTCTGGACAAGAGTGTCTGCCAGAAGTGACCGTGATTTTTTCCGGTAATTGTTGTCAATTGAAGTCAAACTGTGACTTGTGGTGAAATTTCTCATGAACAAAGGCGTGCAGTATAACCGATTGACATTTACAAAAAACTTCAAGTATGAAGTATGGTGATGAAACATTTGAAAATGCAAAATTTTAAAGAAGGTCGTACGTCCGTGGATGACGATCCTCACTGAGGTGGCGCGGAGCCCACAGCAGTCGTTCTGGTGAACATTCAGAAAGTGGAATGCCTGGTCCTTGAAAATCTACAGATAACTTCTTGCCATTTGTCTGTGTGAACTGTAAACACAATCATTCAGAAACACCATGTGTACATTACAGGAACTCGTCTGGGAGTCATTTCCACATCCCCCCCATACAGTCCTGACCTCGCTCCAAGCCATTTCCACATGTTTGGGACATTAAAGGAGTTCCTGGGAGGCTAGAATTTCCGACGCAAAGCAGGCAGTCCTATGATATTGAGAAAGCTTTCTACCCTAATGGTATCCAAGCACTAGTGAAACACTGGGATAAGTGCATTAGTGTAGCAGGGGATCGTATAGAGAAATAAATGAATAAAAGTTTTTACTCTCTTGTAACTGTTTTCTGTTATTCTGTACAGTCAAAAGTCCCGGTTTGACCTAATACAAATACAAATTATCGTCTTCTAAGGTGTTGCCTAATGGTTGATTCGATGTTCAGATAAAGTCAAAGTTATATGTATAAATTAGGAACTCTTTTGAAATGTTCAGGAAAGGAAGAATGACTGGGCTACATTTTGGAGCCTTTGAAGGTCATGCGGTATTTGCATTCCTTGAGCTGATACAGAACAGACAGACAGGAAGACGGGACCCCTCACACGAAACAGCCTGGAATAATTGTTTTCAATTAAATTGTTCTTATTTCAGGTGTCATTGATCATCGTTCTTTGCCGGAGGATTTCCTGGAGGAATAAATCTGACAAGGCATTTTTTCGGGAATTATTCATTTTTTAATTATCCAAGAATCCTTACACGCGTCTGCGTCTGCTGATCAGTGTTAGTGTGCTTACATGCAGTGTTTGTACTTTGATTCTGACATGAAAAGGCACTTCCATCCCCAAGTATTACTTTCTAAAAATACCGTCATGACGTCAAACAGCATTTATTTCAGTTGGATAGTTTGCATCAGCCTGTGCCTGCCGGAGCATAGCTGAAACCGGGAGATGTTTTGGGGTCAAATAAAAGCATGCACATATTTCTACTTCTGATTAGTTGATAAGCAGCGTGTGTCAGTGTGTAGCAGTGCGTATGAGTGTTAAGTAGTTTGTATGAGTGTCTGAGTGCTGTTGTGAGGTTGCATGGTGCTATAATTGATCACTGATCCTCATATGTGGATCATGTACAGTATGAGGATGGGGAAGAGAAGTACAGTAAATCACAGTTGTGGTTTTGGTGAATGATGACCATGGATGGAGTGCCAATCCATCAAAGGGCACACACACACACACACACACATACACACTCATTCACACACTATGTGTATAAGGTAGAAAGTTATCTCAGCATCACATCTGCTTTGAAACACTAGCCTCCCAGGAACTCCTTTAATACCCCCCAAACCATATGTACATGGCTTTGGGTGAGGTCAGGACTGTCCAGGATTGTCATTTATGGATGCATGGACTCCTTTAAAATGTTTGCACACTGAAATGTTATACTGTAGCTACAGTATGATTCTTATCACTGTACTCTGCTTGAATTCTTCTGTAAATGTCAATCGTTTCTATGCCTTCACTCAGAAGAACTCTCATCACAAGTCCCAGTTTGACTTGAACGGCCTTCATACATGATCTCTTGTAGAGATCACACACTCACTCATACAATATACTATACCACTTAATCCTGTATGCAGGGTCATGGGGGGCCTGGAGCCTATCCCTGGAGACTTAGGGCACGAGGTGGGGTACACCATGGATGGGGTGCCAATCCATCGCAGGGTAAACACATACACACTACGGGAAATTTGAGAATGCCAATTATACTAATCAGCATGTCTTTGGAAGGTGGGAGGAAACCGGAGGACCAGGAAGAAACCCCCCAAAGCACAGGGAGAACATGCAAACTCCATGCGTACAGATGGGGGAATCGAACCTGGCCGGGAATCAAACCTGGACCCTGAAAGTGAAGAGATCAATTAATGTAGAGATCAGTTCAACTGAAAAAAAAAAAAAATGACAGCAACTTCTTTACAAACACAATACAATTTCGAAGAGGAAGAAAGTTGAAGTAGGAAATCGAGCGCTGAGGGAATAGAAATCATTCTATTCTATGCTGGTTCTTCTTTTTCAGATCCACTCTGGGTTGAAAGTTTTTTTTTTTTTTATATATATATATATATATATATATATATATATAAAAGTATGCAAATCGACTCATATGAATAAGTAAAGGGTAGCTTAGGGGCCTTGCTTTATTCTTTAGCTTTAAAAAGAACAAATTTATTTGTCGGTGGTGATGGTGCGGAAACGACGACACACGATAGGATCTTCACGGATCGTTTTGAAATATCGTATTTGTAGCTTCAATGACAATTAATCTCTTTAATGATGCTTTTACGCTGTGTTACATGGAGCAAACACGATCGGTTTTCTGTTTGAAAACCTAATTTGAACTAGGATTAAAAACAAACCAGACTTTGTAAGCCCTGATACGCTGTTCCCTGTAATCACTTTACAAAGTGTTAGCATCAAACAGCTGGTTCAGTTTTTCCCAGAAAGAGACTGTTGTGCTCGCTGATTTTAGGATCATGCGTCTCATTCCCAGAGCTCATGTGTATACAGAGAGAACGATTAGTTAAGTGAGAGAGGAAATCATGTACTCGGAAAAGGTAAGAATAAACCATCCATGTAGCTTTCTATAAAACTGAACGAGAGTTTCGGTGAACAGTCATTCTATAAAACTGTGGTGTGTGGGTTTTCGTTGAACATCTATAAAGGGTATTTTGATTCATAAAGGGGTGAGAGAGAGACAGAGAGAGATCCTTTTAAGTGACTGAGTGTTGACATGTCTGATAGTGAGGTGTATTCTATCATCATGAAATATAAAGTCTTTACAACAGCTGCTTCCACAACACAACAGCTACATAATAATAGATACAGATGTGTATACCTTCAGCCTCTAACACATATCACATCTGGTTTAAACCTGAAGTTTTTCAGGACAAGAATATAATACAGTAGCTAATTCACCAAAATATATAGTGAATTATTACATGGATGACATAATGCCATGCTAAAAATCTACCTAATAGGAATTTGCTTAATGGTTTCCATATCGCTCACATAGCTGTTAAACAGTTACTGATCCAGGATATAATCATTATATCATTAACAGTTATCGCTTTAAGTGACAACATACACATGCATGAGTTTTATGGTGGACGGTTCGTATTCACGTAATAACAGGCAGTTTCTATGTAACAGGATAAGCGTCTCAATAAATTTAAGATGAAGAAGGAAACCGACGCAGGTTCAGGAATGACTGTTTATAGCTGATATGATATAAGGTCCATCCGGGACGTGTGTAGAATGTGTTGTGCAGAACAACACCACACATATCAAGGTGGAAAGTTTTCTCAGCATCACATCTGCTTTGAAACGCTAGCCTCCCAGGAACTCCTTTAATGCCCCAACCATATGAAAACGGCTTGGACCGAGATCAGGACTGTCCAAGATTGTCATTTATTGATGCGTGGACTTCTTTACCATGTTTGCGCCACTGAAATGTTTTACTGTAGCTATGAGTCTTATCACTGTAAACACATCACAGCTTGAAGTCTTCAGTAAATGTCAATCAGTTCTACGCCTTCACTTTCACCACAAGTCCTGGTTTGACTCGAACGACCCATCGTAAAAGTGTTAAGTATTGTTTTGAGAATGTTCCAGCTTATCCGTAATGATAAAGAGATAAATAAAGGACCATCAAATTCCATCCGAACTCTTTAGGACAACTTTGAATCCCGTTTAACAGTAATTTTTAGATTTCATTTCATCAGAGATCAGAAATAAGTTAATATGATCCATATGGAAAACAAATAATAATTATCATTATTAACATTATATACCAGCATGAAAAAGTAATGGTTATGATGTTTATGCTTCTTTTTGAATCTGTGAAAAAAAATACCACTGTAAAATCCGAATTCTAGCTACCAGCTATTTTTCTTTATTATCAGCATAAGGTCAGAGGTCATGTATGTCCTCATCGGAAGGATGGACCAAAGCCAGCTTCGTTTCTTTTCTCTCTCGTCTTGCGAACTCTACAAGGGTGTGATTTATGGATCCTTTCTGGAGGTCACAGGGTAGATGTTGGCACAGCTGAACAATTCTTATGTAAATGTATCACCGGCTCTACTGTGAGCTACAATAGCTGTTTCAAACGCCAGAGGTTATAGAGGTCATTGCTACGAACACTTAGAGAGTTTGTGCTATCGTTAGTTACAGAAACTACCTTGGGGAGTGGATGAATGGGAGTGAATCTGCTGCGAAAAAGCAGTGTTGGCTGAAGTGATGGGTTTAGTGCGAATGACGAAACGCTCACCAGAATAATTGTTGTGATGATCCGCAGAGGTGGGAACAGGCCCCTCGCCAGAACCGTGAGGGTTTGCAAAAGATGATGGGACATCAACTAATTCCAAGAGGCAGTGAGGATTAACATGAAGTTTCTCTCTCTCTCTCTCTCTCTCTCTCTCTCAGATTTACTGTACAATATTCCCTGTTTTGGCTGACTTTTACGTCCCTGCACTCATGGCCTGTGATCTCCCCATGTGGTGGACTTGGCAGCCACTTTTCTTTCTATACTTCTTTTTCCCCTTCACACACTCCCTCTCTCACTTTCTCTTTTGTATGCTGACATGGCGGTGTATATTTAGCACTGGGCTCATCCCCTACACCCCCTCCCCCCTTCCCACAAAGGGTGCGAGCATCACTTTTCAATTTTAAAACATCTCTCTCAAAATGTATGTGTGTGTGTGTGTGTGTGTGTGTGTGCAAGTTGTTCTGAGGCACACACTGAAAGCAAGACACATTCACATTAAAAACAGTCTTGAACGCATGCAAACACAAACAAATGCCTACCCACTTCCTGGCAGCTATTCAAATGCAGAATCAATTTTTTTTTTTTTCGGAGGATGCCTCGGATTCTGAGAACTGGTTTAAATGCTTTAGGTCGAATAAAATGACAGCATTAGGCATCTGCTAAAGTTGATAATTTCTGGACAAATAGTGCATGTAACTATAATTATTCGTAATTATAATAATTAAAACACTTAGTACATACAAATTAAAACACACCACCCTGAAGTTGTTAATTTTCCAATAACGGCAGCCATTTGTCAAATATTACATTTTATATGTGATAAAAAAAATACATCATATTTTTTTTATGAATTTATTCTTACATTTATCACTGTACAATACCTATAACACAATGTTCCTGTTGTCAATTATGCTCTAGCAGCTGTTCCCTCATCAGTTGCCGTTGTCTTCTCTGTCATGGTCTTATCTGACAAGATAAGAAAAAAGATCATGTTAGTCAGAAACTGGAAAGCACAAAGACTGCCATGTAGTTGAAAACTAAAATAAATAGTTTCCCCTATTTAAAAAATGCTAAATAAGTATCTCTTTACAAAAACCGAGTACATAAAGTACAACAATTTTCTTTATGTGAATTGTGTATCATAAAGTCTTAAAGAAATGCTGTTACCAAACACTGACCAATTTAGTGATTTTTTAAATAAAATTTTTACTGCAGACCTATTAATATGCATTCTATTTTACCTCATATTTGGAAATTGCAAGAAATTTTAAATATGAAAAAAAGTTTTGTAGTTAGTTAGATGTTAAAACTTGGAGGCCCTGAGGAGATAGAACGCCCCATTAAAACATAAAAAAATGTACATCCGGGAAACCACAGTGTTTGAACCTGCCTGAGGGCACAAACTCCCACCGCCTCCCTCGTTAGCTACGCCTATCCCTTCAGTCAGGATGTCCATTTTTGTCTGTTTTCATTGGAGCCATTTTAGGGAGGATACACACAGTGGAATCTTAGGAATCCACCTCGGCTATGTCATTATTTAAATATTAACTTTTGGCTTTGCAGGCAAGCGGTAGGGGATGGGGGGTGTAGATTCCTGGGCTATTACACACAAGACTACATTACATCCTCCCAATTCATCTTCCTTTGAAATAATCAGTGAGAGTTAAAGCGCAGAACGGTCCAACGAGCTTAACAAACACTGTCTGTACATACAAATGGTGACCTCATAAGTTTAAGCCAAAAAAGGTGAATGTTTCTGTTAGCATGGGTGTTTCTGTCAACAAGTAAAAGGTCATGGGAAGTTGTACCAGTAAATGTTCAAATGCCAACGGAATTCTAGCATCCTTTTTACTGGGATATTATCCAGGCCATCTTTTAAGCACACTTGGTAAACTCGCAACACTTACTTACTAAAACAACGTCAAAAGATTTTATTGCAGTTTGATTGTAAGCAGTCATTCAGCAGAAATGAATAAAACATGCTGTTCAAGAAAATCATCCATACCAAGATTATATGATACCATTTTTCTAAAACGGCACATCTCTAAGTGTTTTATTCCTTTTACACCATGGTGATCCACAATAAGTGGAAGCTCAAAGCATAGACTGAAAGTAGTGGTTTGTTCTGACTTTAATGATCAAACACCGAGACCAACCAAGGATAAAACATCTGTGAAATCTTTCACTACATACTGTATGTCATTGTGGACATTTGTTAGGATAGTAAACATTTTCTACTGCAACAAATGTTATTTTTCCACCATACACACTGTGCAATTAAATACAACATTTTTAGATACATTGGCATCTCCTGCTTAAAAATGAGCATTGTTTGTTGTAAGAATTGTTTCCTAGGGGGTAAAATATCTCTAAAACAGTTAGGTTTATCACATTCCTTTCAGAACTGCCATGTTCCACACATTGCTCTCTGTTGATCTTGACTTGCTTTGTTTTTCTCAGAGAAGAAACTGTTAATGACAGAGATTTGAGTGCCATATGTGTTTATAGCTCTGAGTTACAGTAATTATGAGCTTCTGACTTGTAGAAAAATGACACAGATGTAATTACTGGTTGAGAATGCACTGTTATTCCTGTGCTAATTAAATAATTTTAATTGTCCTAACCTTCTGTAAAAGGAAATGATAGGGCCATTCTTCTGAAAAATTACTGACAGGGCTCACCTGTTGAAAAGTTAATAATAGCACTAACTTTATCAAAAGTTAATGACAGGGTTAAACTGTTATTAATTTAATACTAGCACTGACCTGCTGTATAGTTAATAATAGTGCTAATATGCTGTAAAGTTGATAATAGGGCTAACCTGCTGTAAAGTTAACAATAGGGTTAACCTGCTGTAAAGTTAATAAAGTGCTAACCTGCTGTAAAGTTAACAATAGGGCTAACCTGCTGAAAAGTTAACAATGCTGTAAAGTTAACCTGCTACCAATGCTGTAAAGCTAATCTGCTGTAAAGTTAACAATAGGGCTAACCAGCTGTAAAGTTAACAATAGGGTTAACCTGCTGTAAAGTTAACAATAGGACTAACCAGCTGTAAAGTTAACAATAGGGCTATCCAGCTGTAAAGTTAACAATAGGGCTAACCTGCTGTAAAGTTAACAATAGGGCTAACCAGCTGTAAAGTTAACAATAGGGTTAACCTGCTGTAAAGTTAACAATAGGACTAACCAGCTGTAAAGTTAACAATAGGGCTATCCAGCTGTAAAGTTAACAATAGGGCTAACCTGCTGTAAAGTTAACAATAGGGCTAACCTGCTGAAAAGTTAACAATAGGGCTAACCTGGTGTAAAGTTAACAATAGAGGTAACCAGGCTGTAAAGTTAACAATAGGGCTAACCAGCTGTAAAGTTAACAATAGGGCTAACCTGCTGAAAAGTTAACAATAGGGCTAACCTGCTGAAAAGTTAACAATAGGGCTAACCTGGTGTAAAGTTAACAATAGGGCTAACCTGGTGTAAAGTTAACAATAGAGGTAACCAACTGTAAAGTTAACAAATGGGCTAACCTGCTGTAAAGTTAACAATAGGGCTAACCTGGTGTAAAGTTAACAATAGGGCTAACCTGCTGAAAAGTTAACAATAGGGCTAACCTGGTGTAAAGTTAACAATAGGGCTAAC
>JAQMYJ010000023.1:6935175-6953229 GCA_030014305.1 Clarias laeviceps | reverse complement strand
ACAAGCATTTCACTGCATATCGTACTGTGTATGACTGTGTATGTGACAAATAAAATTTGAATTTGAATTTGAATTTGCTTACGTGTGTGTGTTAGTCTGGGTATGTGAGTAGTACTGATGCTGAATTACAGTTGAGAAATGGAATGGAATAGAATATCCATCCATAATATTAAAACCACTGCATAATATTGATTATCTCATTACCAAGGCAGTTGTCGAGGGATAGGATATATTACGCAGCAAGTGCACAGTCAGTTCTTGAAGTTGATCAGATGAAAGCAGGAAAAATGGCCAAGAATAACGAAGTGCCTTGAATAACAAGGGCCGAGTCAAAGCCTCTCCAGAATGGCAGGTCATGTGGGTTGTTCCCAGCATGCACTGGTTTCTACTGTACCTAAAAAAAGTGGTCCAAGGAAGGACAACCAGTAAATCAGTGACAGGGTTATGAGCAATGAAGGCTCACTGATTGCTCCAGGGGAGCAAAGGTAGCCTTGTGTCACTTATGGCACCGTAACCGTAATTGTTATTCCAGATGATGGCTTTAATAAACTAAACCACTAACTGTAAAAAGTAAACCAATATCAATGTAAAGATAACACTATCATAAACAGACCAAAACCAAACACGGAGTATGAACAGAGATAACAGCAATGAACGATAACAGCTGTCTCTCAATTTGGGGGCTGCATCCTTCAAAGGCTGTATTAAATACAGCATCGCGTCTAAAGCTGTCATATTTCTAAGGTTCCTTCAAATGCACCCAACAAACATGGCCTTCTCTCCCCTGATAAAGAAGGACCCAACTAGCGGATCCTTCACAGCCAAACCTATTCACTAGGGAAGAGACGATGTCAGACGTAGGACCGGAGGAGTATACAGTACTCCCAAATATAAGTACAGGGTTTCAACTCAGTGAATAGCTAACAATACTATTAAATATTCAAATATATTAAATATTAAATATTAAATATTCAAAAACCAAGGGGCCCAAACATGAAATCCACTCCCTGAGAGATACGTTCATAAAACATAAAATTTTTACTTTGACTTTTACAGCTGTGAATGTTGCTAGGCGACAGGAGTGGTACTTAATGACATAATGGTAAGGGCAGAAACAGCTGGTGGTACAAAGCGAAATCCTCCGTATACCAGACCGTTTCATTTCGGTTTGGATTTTATGGCCCATGCAGTCAGCAGAGGGAAAAAGCTTCCGAAGACCACTTAGAGGGATGGCAGTTTTAACTTTTTAATAATTTGCATATTAATACAATTGATAAATAATTATTTTTTTAATTATTAAACATTTACGGGGTTATTTGTGTTTATCTTTCTGAATGTCAAAAATCAGTAGACACATGAAGTCAGAGGCACAAAAGTCATTGGATTTTAATTATGTAAAATTATGAAAAGCAACAATAAGTCATTAAGACCAGTGAATCATTCACAATTTTGAGGACATGATCTAACATAGTAAATAAAAAATGTAAAAAGATGAAAAAAAAATCACTTTTGTTGTAGTTTTTAATCCTTTGAAACTTTCATATCCAGATGTTTGTTCACACTTACATTAAGCACACATACATTTGAGTTTTACTTACAAGCTGTTCCTGCATAATACGTTTTGCATCAATATCGAAGTACCACATTATGTGTGTTAAGTTGTTAAGGTTATGGTTTCATGACGTAATAAACAAGATTTCTATAATGTTCGGTATTCTGCGACTTTCTCACAACATTCTGCACTGATTCGTCATGCAGTCACTAATCCTAATCTGCGGCTTAATTACAGTTTGAATAATTCATTGTCTGTGCCCTGGGCTCTGACAGGAAGACTAATCGAGTTGAAAAGTCTGCTTCTAAATTTGTTTCCACCATTTCCTGAAGAGAGTAAAACCAGGAGCTACGTAATTCATGACACCATTCATAGAGAATTGTATTCATAGGCAACTCATTATTACTGTGTCTCTGATTCAGCTTTATCACTTACGGAGCTGAATGAAATTGATTACGATCACAGGAAGTGGTACTATCACCTTTTTTGTGGATGTACAAAGTGCTTCATTGTGGAAATGGAAAACTAATTTTCTTATACAATGCAAACAGATTCACAAAAAAGTTGATGTACTGTTCGAAATGGGGAAAAAAATCAAACCACTAAGATTAGTGGATTACACACGGTGGTTAAGTGGTTAGCATGGTCGCCTTGCACCGCCAGGGTCGAGGGTTCGATTCCTGCCATGTGTGCATGGAGTTTTACATGTTCTCCGCAGTGCCTGGTGGGTTTCCTCTGGGTACTCCAGTTTCCTCCAACAGTCCAAAGACATGCAGGTTTGGCTTAGTGCTAAGTGTATGTGTGTGGATTGGCACCCATTCAGGGTGTACCCTGCCTCAAGTCTCCTGGGATAGGCTCCAGGCCCCCCGTGACCCTGTTTACAGGATAAAGCGGTATAGATAATGAGTGAGTAAGATTACTACTTAGGAAGGATGTAGGATTTAACATGTTAAGGGGAAAAAATTATTGATATAAAAATAATTTAAAGATATAGGAAAACCAATAATTTTCCAATAAGAGAGTTTAGGTTTTTATTCCTCTCATACCACAGGAGGTTGCCAACAATTACATTACTGTGCAAAAGTCTTGAGCTACAACTCATATTTTGCTTCCACAGAGCCAGACCTTCTTATATTTTTTATGTAGTCTTGAGAAATAGTTCTCCAGGCTTCAATGATTTCGGCTCTTGTTTTCATTCCAGTCCCTGTACCTGAGCAGTTTCAGAGGAATGTGTTTTGTTTGTTAAGCCACATAGTGACCTATGAATCATTCAACCGTAAAAAAACATCTAACTTCAGGCATGAACCAGTGAGAAACAGGTGTAGATGATGACAGATGATCAGGCCAGTGATTTGTACAGTATACTGATGATGCTGAATGCTGAGTGGTTGAGAACAGACAAGAGGGGAAATGAGGTTGCTGCTGAGGCTGTTACATAAACAAATGATTTTTTCTGGAAAATTGTATCTTTAGGCACTTTGCAGCCTGTCACTAGTATTGTTCTGATGTTATGTTAAAGATTAATGCTGGGATTAATTATAGTTATTTCACCATATCCGTTACTAATGTCAATGAAATGTAATGAACACGTTCTGACCAATCAGAATCAAGAATTCAACAACTTTATGGATACAGATCTATCCATCCATCCATCTATTGTCTATAAACTGCTATTAATCCTGTGTAGGATTGTAAAGGGTCTGGAGCCTCTTCCAGGGATATTCAGCACACAAGGTACAAACCCACATGTACATACACTCAGACACACCCAATCATACATTAGGGCGAATTTGGAAACACCGAGACAATAGGTGAGATTTGAACCCCAACCTGGAGCTGTGAGGAGACAGTGATTATAACTAAGCCTCCATTCTGCCCACAATCAATTTGGGAACTCCAGTTTGCCTAATCTGGATGTCCTTGGAATGTGGGAGGAACCCGGAGTACCTGGTGGGAACCCACCAAGCACGGGAAGAACTTGCAAACTCCATGTACAGATGGCAGGAATCGAACGCTCGACCCTGGGGATGCAAGGCCACAGTGCTAACACCAACTTTCATATTACCTATAATAATAATAATAATAATAATAATAATAATAATAATAATAATAATATGTTGCTGCCTTCCATCCACAAACCATTATACAGTAGATGCAAACTCGATTTTGCACTTGTCTAAATATTCACACAATGTTTTTGCACACAGTGTTTCTTTTAGTACCCTCTCACATTATATGGTCATTATCTAATAATAACAGCTTAGATTACCTCTAGGTTTGATGAACATTTTTTCCCCTCCACATCGTACACAGATTACAGCTTCAGCTAGAAAAGAGTAATGTCAGCCATTTCGCCATCGCTTGTGACCGCGGTGCTGCTGGAATTCATTTCTGTCAGATTTAAAGAATGTTCCTACACAGATATAGAGGTCTGGCCCAGGCTGGGCTGTTGCCTCACGCTAGCATAAACCACCACATTCTGAGCTGACAGGTGTTTGGTGCACAGCAGAGCCAAGTGGAATGTTTTTGATTGAAACTGTTTGGAGGACATGCCGGGAAGTGTGACTGGAAACTGTAATACTGGTCATCTTTATTTCTTGGGATGATGAGCTTCTATTTCAAAACGCTGCACACAGCATGTGTCTAGTGCATGTTCAATGTGAAGTTGAATTAATTCATTCGCGCGAAGCGTTCTGTTGATATAACTGCTCTGTGCCTATGAATGTGTTATTTTGGCCTTTATACCAAAGCTACTATTTAGTTATTATCTGAAATATATAGATTGATTTTCTGCATCGACAGCACAGCTACGAAAGAGAATCTTTCACATGCTTCACACATTTGTTAGTGATTACATATTTCATTATTGCATGTTTTTTCATGATTATTTGAATGAAATGATTGGTGGATTAAAACAAAACATGTTTCATTAACATGTTAATCTGTTATAATTTTGGTTAATGGTTTCTTACATCACATTTCATCTACCTCTCATAGTGGTTCTATGAGGGATGTTCAAGTCAATCCGGGACTTGTGATAAAATTTCTTATGAATGAAGACATAAAACCAATTGATATTTACAGAAAACTTCACGCATAGTACAGTGATGAGGCTCTTAGCCGCAGTATAACATTTTAAACAAGGCCGCATGTCCATGAATGACGTTCCCGGCACGAGGAGGCGCAGAACCCTCTGCAGTTCTTCCCGTGAACATTCAGCCAGTGGAACGCCTGGTCCTTGAAAATCGACGGAACGCTTGTCGGCAACCTGCGGAAGAGACGGATGTCTGTGGGAACTGTGCACACAATCGTGTGACATGAGCTCTGCTAAGAGTTATTGCCACATCTGCCGTACAGTACTGACCTTGCTTGACGTGATTTTCACATGTTTGAGCCATTGAAGGAGTTCCTGGGAGGCCAGCGTTTCAAGCATGAAGCAGGCAGTCCGATCATGGCTTCCGGCGTCTCTCTTGATGGTATCCAAGCACTAGTGAAACCCTGGGATAAGTACATTATATAAAGAAATACAGGGAGTTTTTACTTTCATAACTGTTTGACTTGAACACCCATTTAGCGTAGTATGATTTATGCCTTGCTTCATCTTTACCGAAAAAAAGTGATACAGCAGTGATTTATTCCTTTTAATCTTTTTCAGCTTTCTTACCTCTTCATCTGTTCACTCTACTCAAACATCTTCCAAAGCTTGAACTTTCATCATTCCATAGATTTCATTGACTAACTTGCATTAACAACTAACATTGCTGAAAACTGATAAAGGGAAAAGAAGAAGCTCTTGCTTACGTGTTTTATGAGCGAACATTAAACCTAACTGCTTGGGATTGGTGAAATATATTCTATCCTATTATACCCCACTCGCAAGTGTCCTTGTGACATAACACAGGAATAACAAAACAAAAAGTGTGAGATAACACAGGAATAATGAAAAAAAACAAAAAAAAACGGTATCAAACAACAATTCAGTACCAGAATACTTCAATGTAAACACATTTCTCGGTGGGCTCAAGTGTGTCCCAACCACTGACCTGTGTATGGGAGTGCTAGAGTCATTCAGAATGGACTTGATTAGATGATATCTGTTTTCCCTCTAAACATGCAAGTAATCTGAAAACTGTGAAATATCTAGCAACATAGATTCCCAGGCTGTGTTATTGTTATCTATGGATGCTTCAGGAAAAACGTTTCTCCGCAAATCAGCACATCAAGTGAAAGCCGGTTTGGAATTGCAAACAACCTGTCAGGCGTGATTAGAAATTATGTGCAGTACACAACATGAATAAGACTCTTCACGCATTGTTCGCTGTGTATAAGTACGGCTGGATGGTCGAGGCCTCAGAAAACTGCGCAGTGTGCCGTGTCTGACTCATCGCTCCCACATTACTGCAAACATAGCAAAAGCAAACTGTGAAGCGAGCAGAGCACTGGGTTTAGTCTGCTGTTTATTTTGCAAGGCCCCATAGCCCTGCTGTTGCAGCCAATCAAGAACCAGGGATGTGCCAGATGCCCAGTCTCACCCGGGCCGTGGAGCGTGAGGCTGGCGATATCGGTGAGGAAGAGGAGCGGTTGTCAGGGTGATCGGAACTGAACGGAAGAGTCCACCGGGTTGCCACGGCAACCTGAGAACAGCCGGAGGGAAGGTTCATTATAAGCAGCGACGATGCTATGCCAAAACAATCAAGCAACAAAGGTGATTGAGATCCAATAGTTCTTTGTATTTATTAGTTCGTCCTTGTATGTCGGAAAGAGAGAATAGACGGAACGTTTTCGGGTCCCTGTGGCACAAAAATCACTTTTTAATCACTTGTGTCAGTTTGCAGGAGGAAAACTTTTCAATGTGTATAGTCATATAGTCCAGAATTCGCTCATTCATACTGTACGTTATCTCTGTGTCCGTTTCCCTGTTGTGTTATGTTAAATTTCCCTGCATCACTGCATTATGAAATATAGATTAATAAGTGTTTTGGATGCTTTACAATTGTACCTAAAGACTCTTAGTCACAATATGATCATACTGAACCACACATTGTATAATGTGTAATTTATTTATTTTTTATCCAGTATCACTCAAAGGATGCTGTGTTCTTTTTTCTTTTAGTTTTAGTCCTTATGTAGTCTCAAGGATTTTATTTATTTATTTATTTTTGTTCCTTTGCCGTTGTTGCCTCTGGCTTGCTCATTAGGATTTTTAAATCTACACCCAAAGCTGCTTTGTGACAACGTCTAAGGAGGAACTAGGGACTAAGCATGAACAAATGAATCATACTATAATAACACCTAAGTCACCACTATTACCTACTAATAAATACTGGGCAATTACTCAGTAAGTAATAATAAAGTAATGATTTGACATCGTAATTCATTATGGCTTGGTTGTTCATGAATTATGCAATAATTACAGAGTTGCCGAGTAATTAGACAGTGTTCATTAGTCACACAGTCACTGTTTCAATATAAGTCAATATAATATTACTCATTTGTTCCGGGTTAGTCTATGCATACACTCAAAATGAGTTTAGGCTCATGTTGCTAAGTATGAATCTTTTTTTTTTTTTTTCAGTGTAGTTAATTGTAGGTTTCCAAAAGGACGAGTTCTGACACTCTTCAGATTTCTAATCGTACAAAACAAAACATGTTGGCATACCCCAAGCAAAATGACTACTAAAAGCCGCATTCGTAATACCGTATATTTTTAAAAGCTGAAATTTATAGTTCAGTGCTTGGACCAGTCCTCAACATTTCAGACAGGAGACATGTATATTATAAGAAACATCTTCAGCTCATAGAAATATTCTTTTGACTGCTGAGTGTTGCTTTGGAAAGAAGAACAGACTGCACACCTTCATTAGAAGAGCTATGAATATCAACATGAAATGAGCTCCAGGATCAAAAACGCTGAAAAGAGATTGACATTCTAAAAGCGGATGCAGGAATCTTTATTCATCAAGCTTTGATTCCAGCTTCGCTCCTTTTACCTCGGAGCTTCTCGAACTTGCCTGCGTGTCATGACTCTGGAACAGAGGATCTTCACCAAGCTTTTGTTCCATCCTCCTCTCATCTATTTCACTTTTTCAACAAGCGTCTGTGTTCCTGCAAAGGAGACAGGAACACAGGACTGGGGTGCATGGCTCACTTTGTTGTTGTTTTTGCCTCTTTCTTTTTTTTTTTCCCCAAGCTTTTTCCACATGGGCAGAATTACAAGTGCAACTCATGTGCGTCATCACATCAGGTTCATGCTCCTCTGAGCTCTCCCCTGGATGAGATGACCGGCTTCAGAGACAAAAGACAGCCACTCCCTCCCAACCACCCCTCCCCTTCTAGCTTTTAACACTCCAGCATGACTGACGCCTGCTGATTGGGACTGGGGTAACGCTTCCCTTGTTTCTCTCACTCCTTTCATGCTCCGTTATTTGAATCTGTATAGCACTACTTCATTACAATTATGTGTGGAATAGAAAGGTACAGTAGTATTAATGTCATGCGATGTGTTTTGAGAAGAATAAACATAATTTAAACCCATTCAATGTTATACAAACAGCACATGCTATTTTTTAAGTATTAAAGAAATATTGCAGTTTTTTGTCAACAGTGAGAAAGATAAAAGTTTCTCTTTTTTTTGTTGGGTTGATTATTCACAGGATTGCGATCTAAAGGCTGAGAATTAATAAACCACTAGAAAAGCTTCCAATGCTTTCCATCAAGGTCAGAAAATTACAGATTTGTATTTTGAGCAGACACTCTTTATATCTTACAAGTATGAATGACGTCTGTCCGTTGCTACCTTCTTGCATGCACGGCTTAACGCCCACAGTGTGATCTTTCTGTTGATGACTCTTGTTGTTTATTAAACGAGGCATGGCTAAATGTGTGTGAGAGAAAGCCTTACTGAGCGAAGTATTCATATGTTACACCTTCATCTTCATTTGTAAAAGGTATCTCACCCTCTTTGGCCCTGCCTATCAGTACCTATACCCATCTATTTCTCCCCCCGCCCCCCCCTCTTGCTTGCTCTGTCTCTCTCTCTCTCTCTCCATCTCTCTCTCTCTCCATCTCTCCCTCTCTCTCTCTCGGCCCTGCTGATGACTCATCGGCCAGCCTTATTAAGGATTAGAGAGACTCAGAGCACGCGTGCTCAGGCCTGGACTACACTGCACTAATTATTTTATTGCACATGCCTCGGTAATGAAATAGAGGCAAAACAGCCCAGTGAGAAGGGAAGGGGGGGCTCAGTGCAAAATTGCTTTTGAAATGCTTCAAACACAGTTATGGTAATGAGATTCAAATATGGAGAGGTAAATGAAACTGCAGCAAATTGTTCTCAGCTGCAATGTAAAATGTCATCACAGTGCTTATGGCTGTCTGACTGATTGACAGACTGACTTACCAACTGACTACCTGACTGACTGACTGACTGACTGAATGACCGATTGTCTGACTGACATTCTCACTGACTGACTGACTTACTGACTGTTTGAGTGATTGATGTACTGACTGGCTTACTCTCTGTCTGTCTGACTCATTGTCTGATTGTATAACTGCCTGATTGTCTGACTTACTTACAGACTGACTGACAGACTGACTTACTGATTGTTGAGGTACTGACTCAGTTGTTGTTTTACTGTCTGAACGAATCACTGTCTGACTGACTGAATGACCGATTGTCCTACTGACATACTCACTGAATGACTGACTGTTCGAGGGACTGATGTACTGACTGACTGACTGTCTGTCTGACTCACTATCTGGTTGTATAACTGACTTACTGCCTGATGGTCTAACTGACTTACAGACTAACTTACTAACTTGACTAAATCTCTGGCCCTCTTACTAACTTTCTGACTGACCTTTCATTGAATGACTGACTGACTTACTGACTGTTGAGATACTGACTAAGTGGTTATTTTACTGTCTGAATGACTCACTGACTGTCTAAACAAATAACTAACTATCTGACTGACTAACTAATTATCTGACTAATTGTCAGGCTATGTGACTGATTGACTGACTGACTATCTGTCTGACTAAATGACTGACTAAGAGAGTGAAGGACTAACTGTCTGAATAACTGTCATGTGACTCACTGACTGAATGACTGACTGTCTGACTGACGTCTAAGTGACTGATTGTCTGACTGACAGCCTGATCGATTGACTGACCAGCTGTCTGACTGACTGATTGATTGTCTGACTGACTGATTAATTGTCTGACTGATTATCTGCAAGGCTATCTGACTGGTTAACTACAGTAGCTGACTGACCGTGTGACTGACTGTATGACTAACTGATTGTCTGAGTGTTTGGCTGACTGTCTGATCAATTGACTGACTGACTGACTGACTTTCTGATCAATTGACTGATTAACTGACTGTCTGATCAACTGACTGACTGTCTGATCAATTGACTGATTGACTGACTGACTGTCTGATCAATTGTCTGATTGAATGTCTGATTGATTGACTGTCTAACTGGCTGTCTAATTGATGGATTGTCTGACTGACTATCAGTCTGACTATCTGAATAACTAGCTGACTGTCTGACTGATTGACTAGGTGACTGATTGATCTACCAGGTTATATTTATATTATAAGTATTTATTCTGCACATTTTTACTCACTTACTGTTATTTGTCATATCCAAATACATTCTGCTGTTTTTCTAACACCTTGCATTTTTTCTCTCCAATATATATTTAATTTGAGGATTAAAACATCCATATACTCCATCTTTCTTTTGAATGTAAATTCCCATGTTATATTTCACATCACTCTGAAGTCAGGAGTTGGGGAAAAGTCTAAACATGAGCAGCAGTGCACAGCAGATGATTTTTAATCATCCACATCACCTGCTCTCCAAAGTTAATCTCTTCTACCTCTGTCATTGTGTTTTCTTGTATCTGATTACTTTTTTTCAAAGCATCCAATAGCTTTAAGTATTATTTTTTTTTTTTTTAGTATTACTAGTTTATCTCGCTATGCTCTGTTTGCTTCAGTGTCTTGCTCGCACCTTTTCTCTGCCTATGTTCTCTCCTCTGATTGCATAGCCTTGGCTTTGTACAACACAACACACGCAGCAAGCAGATTTAGACCCTGATTCTAAGTTAAATAAGCTTAAACCTCTGAGTCGCTCTCTAGACGAAACAAGGACTTGGTGGCCAACACAGGTTACCTAAAATGAATGATTTAGGGGCTGAGAAAATGCAGTTTGCATGCTTGTACAGGAGAGCCCTGGATACAACGTCTATATCTACAGCTGCCTCTGGGAAATTGCAGGCTGATAATGAATAAGCAGTTCAGCAGCATGTGGGTTTGCTTCAACCAGATCACATATGCTGCTGACAGGCTCTAATCTAGCTACTTCAAAGTTGTTGGTGGCCGAGTAGGTCAAGATAGTGTCTTGTTGAAAGACATTTTGCTGCACACATTTTTTTTTTTACCTCTTGTTCATTATGAACAACAAATCCAAAACTTATTATAAATCTCTTATCCATACAGTAGAGAGAGAAAGCTTGACAAAGCCTCCCACAGTAAGTCACTGGTCAGATGCTCCAAGGACACAGAGGGGAGGATGTGATTTTAACTGAACTTGCAGAGAAAGTTGGCATTATTCCTTGACTGAAAACAATAACCAAGTTTCATACAACATCTCCCTTCCTGCTAGCGGGTGTATGGGTCAGAACAGGCCAGGAGAAAATTGGACCCGGTACACAAACCATACCCCAATGTTTTATGGCTGTCTGTGTGACCTCCAGTGTGTGACTAAAGTTTGTGGAGATGCTGAAAGCATATCTCTCTCTCTCTCTCTCTCTCTCTCTCTCTCTCTCTTTCTCTCTCTCTCTCTCTCCCCTCTAGTTCAATCTCTGATATTTGGCAAGGGCTTAATGAGGGAGCCGGTGAGTCAGCCTCTCTGCTGCTGGGGGTGAGAATTACATGGCGAGAGAGGGGTAGAGTGAGAGAGAGAGAGAGAGAGAGAATGAGTGAGAGAAAGCAATGGAGACGGAGATGGAGGCAGAGACAAAGAGAAAAGCCTGAATAGATGGATTTGCCAAAATAAGGGTAGAAAGTACAAGGGGCACAGACAGAAAAATATGTGAGAAGATGAGTACATGATGTGGAGGAACACACACACACACACACACACACACACACACTCACACACACACGAAAGATTGTATTAACCTTGATGAACTTGTAAAAAATTGTACAAATGTGGCTTAATTTTGTTTGATTTCATATGAATAAAGCCACAAGAAAAGGTCTCTGCTTAAATATTAATATTTGTCTTGAGTCATGTGAATCGGTACTAATCAAGGAGACCATGCTGAAAAAGTTGGCACCAAGTGAAATACAAAGCAAAGACATACAATATTACAATGAAAATGAATCTTAGAAAATAAAACTGCCATTTAACTCTATTAAAAAATTTCTCTCTCTCTCTCTCTCTCTCTCACACACACACACACACACTTTTTAATCTGTCAAAATATGGAAAAATGTAAAGTTTTTTAATAAAACACTACAGCAGATTTCAGCAGAAATATTCTACATAGAAGTATAGAATAAACCACTCGAGGACATGCTGTTCTAGAAAAAAAATGATAATCATAATGATGAATAATAAAAGGGTTTTGTTTGTTTAAACAAAATCAATTTTCCAATGATTACAGTAATTCATATTATATCAATGAATGTGGCATATGTTAGACATAAATAATTATATAACTTACTTAGTGAAGGTATTGAGTGAGGTCATCCCACTAAGCTGATACGCACCCCTACCCCCCCAAATAAAAAAAAGTCTTATCCACAATAATAAATCCTGGCTGATCTACCATGAAACATGTGTGATTGAGTAGGTTTGGCATTTATGTCTGCAGTGGTGTATTGATTTCTGTGTCATGAGACAATTAATCGTATAGAAGGTGCTTCCAAATCTACAGTAGGTATACTGAACTTACACTCGTAATATCTTTACTGCACTCCTGTCTCTCATCACCTCCTTATACAATAACATCCGTGTGCTCCAGAATCCCAGCTATGCATCACCCCAAAAACCTCTCCAACTGCACCACTTTTTTTTTTTTCCATCACTGTGTTTGGGCATTATTCAGACTCTGGGGCTGAATGCAGACACATTTTGATTCACGTTCTACTGCCGGAGTTTTGTTGTTAATAAAAATAGCTGCTATTTCTGTGGGCCGCTGGAGGAATGGAGTGAATTCTGGCTGGAATGATTTACATTAAATCATCAGTGTAGAGACAGTCAGTTATGGCATCCTACACGAAGGAAGAATAACGGAGGAATGCTCTTTGCTTCATTCATCCCTCCATGTTTGGGATGACTTGTGTGTACCTGGTTTCCTTTCCAGTACCTCACAGCAAAGTAGTTTTTCTGTGATATATAACCTGCCTGAATAGAACTGTTTGTGCACTTCAGTGCAAAGGCACATGGTATCATTCACCCATTCAAGGATTGTACTGCGGTGATTAATGATGTTTGACTCGTGAAACAATTCACCAGTTTGACAGCAAAACTCCATTTTGAAAACAAGAAACAAAGTATTACAAACTGTTATTTAATTTTGTTTCTTTTAGTCATAAGGGTCGTAGTACAGGGATGTGCCATATTAAGTCCGATCAGGCATCACCCAGTCGCAGATACATGTGTGGTCACATAAGTTCATAATAACTTAATAACCAAAAATCCTGTTTGGGAAGCATTGTGCGAGAGTCATAGCCTAAATGTAACAACGTCTCACACACGAAGCTTGGATCTCATGTCCCTTGTACACAAAGCGATTGTGCATCTTCTAAGTGTTGCAGCATTATTTCTCTGCTTAATTTTAAATCTTCTTTCACAAATCTTACTATTGGTGGCACGGTGGTGTAGTGGTCCGTAAGCACTGTGGCCTTGCACCCTCAGGGTTGAGGGTTTGATTCCCGCCTTGGGTTTGTGTGCATGATTTTCGCATGTTCTCCCTGTGCCTGCTGGGTCTTCTTCAGGTGCCCCAGTTTCTTCCTACAGTCCAAAGACATGCAGATTTGGTTAATTGGTGTCTCTAAATTGTCCTTTGTGTGTGTCTGGTGATGGATTGGTACACCGCCGCATGTCTCCTGGGATCAGCTCCAGGCCCCCTGACCCTGACTACAGGATAAATCGGTATAGAAGAAGAGTGAGCGAGTGAAATAATACTTTATACTTACTGAAGTGCATCAAACCTATATTAGTGGTAGTTCAAAGCTTTTAATATATTGTAATGTTCAAAAAATATGTTTTGTTATAGTTAACCATGTGTGTCCGCAGTCTGAAAATGGTGTTTAATTTGTTTAACTGACAAACTGTTTTTTTTTTTTTTTTTTTAAATAAATTAATTTTTTTTGATAATTTGGTTAATTCAGATCACTCTTTCATCTGAATAGAACTCTTTAAGCCTAGTATTGCTTTTTATGACTTTCAAATTTTATTATATTGGATTAGATTTGGGGATTTGGGATTAGATTAGATTAAACTTTTCGTCATTGTGCAAAGTGCACATACAGATCCAAGGAAATGCAGTTATATGCAACATATTATTATATATTCAAGTACAATTACCACAATCACACAATTTTATTTCATTAAAAAAAGCTTAGCTCCACACGTTGACTGTTGTCTGGAACAAATAAGCCAGACTGAACTAATAATGCAGACATAATTGAATCACTCTGTGAACAGAATGTCATCATTACTGGCCATGTTTGACTGAAGGAATTGAAAAATTATTGTGGCAGTTGTTGATAAACTTGCTGCAGTTGAGTTGCAAACTAGCATTTGAGCATGTTGGATCGAATTGGGAATGCTCAATGCACTTGACAAAAAATACACAGCAAAGAACTGCGACCGCAAGTAAGTTTTAGTTGTATAGTCTATGAGCTTATGTCGCATAGTTTAAAGGTTTTCATAATGACCACTCATTAAAGCAGACAGGTTGAAAGGGGTGGTTTGTTAAAATGAATCATAATTCCCATGACTAGCTGTGAGATAATGAAGAGAGGACTGCAATCTTTGTCAGAGCCAATCCCCTTAAATAGCTTGGAGTGTGAAAGGTGATATTTTTCATGGTTTTTAGATTATGATGAGTTGCAATAAGACTATGAACAGTTCAACAGTAACTCCATTTTTAAAGATTTTTTTTAAGATTTCTTTTATTAATGAAGGAAGAAGTATTGCAAACTGCTAGAGAATGTGTTGTGCATTTTTCTTTGGGTCAGAAACATAATAAAAGCAATTTCCCTCTGGGACTAATAAAGTTCTTTGAATCTTAAATCTTCTTTGAAAAATCATAATGGCAAAATATTTTGTCCAAATTGCTTTGGTTATATCAATGTGAATATTGTGTGATTTTGCAAAGCGCTATAACTCCACCTCCTACAGTATTGTCACCAAAGATAAACCAGCCTACAGTTGTGTTAAGAGCAATTTTAGGTATGCAATTTACAGTAGTATCAATAATATGTTAATTAGGTTTTTATATAAAATATAGCAAAACCATGCTTTGACTGTGTAACTATAATGAATCACTGGCAGCAAAATTGAACAAGGAGAAAAGTGTTGAATTTCACTGCACACAAAACCTTTGATGAAGATCATGTTCGACATTATAAACAATACCAAAACTTCAGTTTACAGCATTGTCAGCTTCCTCAACTGCAAGTTTATATTTCATTTTAGTAGTTAATGACAGGCATTATATTATTTCTGTAATATTTTACAGAATAAAATAACAAACATGTAGTTCATAAATGCTGGGGTAACTACAATGGCAGAAACAGATTAGAAATTTATTTTTGTTTTGCTTCAATATTCAGCAAACATTCACGGAACACATTTATTTCACTCATGGCAGCCACATTTTTCAGCATAGTTTCACTTCAATGGTAATTTGACCGAAAGAAGCAATGAGATTGGCTTGCACTTGTTGCATTGTTTTCTATATTGTGCTGTGACTCTTGCTTTGCCAAAAATATGGAAGTTAAAAGCTTCTAAAACAAGGATATTTAAAGATTTTCAAGTTAAAAAATTTCAACTTCAATCATGTTGACAATTAGCATCTCATTTTGCTGTGAAAATGTTCATATGCAAAATCTCTAGACTTGGTTCATTGGTTCACCAGTGAGGAAGACTAATTAAATTTTCAACTTATTTCGCTTTAACTACAGCTTATTAATTGTTCTAAAAAAAAGACTGATATACAGTAGTATAAAATGTAAAGCTAGTGCACTTTGGGATTCAGCCTTGTGTTAGAAGCTAATTAGATGTGTCATGCTTTGTAGCTCAAGTTAGCCATGAACAAAGTGGTGAGGTGAGTCATGAACAGTAGCTCACATTCACGTTAACTAGCACTAATGAAAGATCAAAGCACAACATATACAATTTCCAAGAAGACAAAATGTTGTTTAAGATGGCATAATGTTAGCAGAAACTTGCTGAAAGTATTATCTTGACTGGTTATGAATGTGGGTTTTGGCAGAAAGCTGCTGTCCACTCTTTCTGATACTGCAGCAGCACTCAGTCTTTTAGTGGTCCGTAGTAACGGACCATACTGACCTTCTTTCACCCATGATTAGATTACAACACAATGATTTCAAGGAAGATGTCTTTGTATAATGACCTGTAAAACGTGTTTCAATCCTGTCAGCTGGCTATTAGCAAATTAATAAATGTTAATGAACATTAGGTGAGTGCTTTATGAATATTAATGACAAGTATATGCTGTGAGTAAAAAATATAATAAAGCTATAATTAAAAGATGCAGAAGTTTTGATTAAAAAACATATGCCAAGTATAATCACTTAAGAAGTGTTATAATGACTTTTGGGATTGATATTAAAATGTCTAGGTTACATGGTGGAGCAGTGGGAAGCATTGTCACCTCACAGTTACAGGGGGCCCTTTTTAAATCCTGAGTTCAGATAGTGTCTGTGTGGAGTTTCACAAGTTCTCACTGATCTGCATGTGTTTCCTCTGGGTTCTCCCATCATCCCCTTGCTTTTGAAAACATGGCCGTAAGTGTACTTTGATGGACTGGCATCCCATCTCACACCCAGTGTTACCTGGATAGACTCTGGATCCGACCCTGACCTGAATAAAGTGCTTACTGAAAATGAATGAATGAGTAAAATACTAAGATTTTGGATTTGAACTTTTACATGGTGGAGTTTAAAATTCTTAAAACACTACATGTTGAAAATCTAATTTAGTTTAAAAAAGCCAGAATTCATATCCCTCATGAATATATATACAGACTCTTGGTCCTTAACATTTCACAAGCCTTGTTTACAAGAACCGTAAATCCTTAATACAAGATGCCATGTGTTCAACACAGTTGAAGATGCCTTAATCTAATTGAGTTCATGTAAAATCATTAAAACATGAGATGAAGTGTTTTTGCTTTCACAAAAACAACATTTGTTTCTCACTAAAAGCGAGTTATAAATTTGACAGGATTATAGAAAAATACTTCATATAGCTCATTATGTAACGAATCATCACATAGTAGTGTATGTCTCAATAAAATGCACTGCATCTATGGTCAGCGTAAAACAGCATACCAGAGCAAGATCTGAGCTGTCCATCTCGACCTCCGTATAGACCACCATCTGCTATGGAAGGTGAGACAAAGGAAAATGATGTGAGACAGACACACACTCATTCCTGATGAAAGGGCTTCACACACGGTGATGACAGCGCACACCACAGCAAGCATGGAAGAAAGCTCAGGTAATTATGTGCAGGGAGCAGGACGCTGTCCTCAAGGGGTCACTGAAGTGCACTCCAAACTCACAGCAGCTGCCAGCTTTTATTGTCCAATCTGGAAGGCCTCCTGTGCCCACCATGACTTTTTATACATGGAATCTTTCCATTCGGCCTTGCCGGCTGCTGAATCAAAGGCATCAATGTTTTCAACGTCGCTGCTGACGTCAAATCCCGGCATCAACCCAGATCGCCTGTATTTCAGAAGTATAAAGAGCGATGCATCGGCAGGTCTCTTGTCTCTGCTGCCTGTCAAAGAATAACCTTCAGAAAACAGAAAGAGAGCGAGAGAGAGAGAGAGTAAGAGGAAAAGATGAGATCTAATGGTCTACAGGGCTGTGTCAGAACAGAGTTATGTTCGGTTTTCAAAAGGAATTAATGGCATTGTATTAGGATTGATGAGGAACCTTAAGTTAGGGCTCAGTTAATAATGTTTAGAGATTAATTATTGAAGGTCCACACATTATAAATTATTATTATTTTACTTTTCCGCACATACACATGCATGGCAAATCTTCTTCTTTGTCTTTCGGCTGTTCCCTTTCAGGGGTCGTCACAGCGAATCATTTGCCTCCATCTAACCCTATCCTCTGCATCCTCTTCTCTCACACCAACTAACTTAATGTCCTCTCTCACTGCATCCATAAATCTCCTCTTTGGTCTTCCTCTAGACCTCCTGCCTGGCAGTTCCAACCTCAG
>JAQMYJ010000023.1:6907729-6928601 GCA_030014305.1 Clarias laeviceps | reverse complement strand
CACATCATTGCATTCAGTTTTTATTCACAATTTGTTTAGTGTCCCAACTTTTTTGGAATCCGGTTTGTATTATTATTATTATTATTATTATTATTATTGCTATTGTTCAAGAGGTGACTAAATCCTTTGGGTTTGAGAAATCATGGCATAGAAGGTTACTAATTAGTTTTACTTTTTTTGATAGTTTTACTTTTTATTTTTTGATTGGAAGACCCTTGAGCTTGTATGGTTCTAAAGGGGTTCCTACAGAAGGAACAGCTGAAGACTCCTTGAGGGTTCTAGATTTAATCTTTTCTTCTAAGGGTGTGAACTATTAACACTTATTATGGAATAGACTTAATCCAAAATTTAAAACACATATTCATCACTTAACTTATTTAAACTAAGTGTAAACCCTGTTTTTTTGTTTTGTTTTGTTCAACTGCTCTAATTAACGAGAGCTTTTATTTTTTAATCAATTGGCTAAATCGTATCTCGTATTCTTTTTCTTTATAGCTGTGAAAAAGTCCTGGTTGCACCTTTTAAACCTCAAAAACCCCAGCATCCGTTCATAGTGGCTCTCTAGTGGAAGTAATTAGTCTGTGGCTCAGTCCTGGTTCTGATCTTATCATAGTCTATTTAGCTGGGCTTTTGGCTCCTTCCATTCACTGTGCTGATAGATCTACTATGGATCCTTCTGTCATCTGCTAATTGTCTTGGAAAGGTTCTGTTATCTCTCAGCACTACAATTATAGTACAATCCTCTTCCCTTTCACTCTCCGGCACACATAATTTGCACTAGACTAGCAACATAATTTTCCTGTCCAGGGTCAGGGACCATCTTTTACTTCCAATTTGAGCAGATCAATATTTCTCCAAGTGGCTTAATCTTATCTTGTTAATGCAATAATGAGGGTAACATGGGTTAAGTTTCTTAGGCGATAAAGGCCTAATTTGTTGATTGGGTGGGAAGGAGGGGAAAGAAGCCAATACTCCACAATTTCACCCAATATCTATTGATCCCCTAGACAGCCTTATTCTCTAAATGGCCACGTACTGATGTGTTGGTGAAAGGAGTCTTCAGGAAAGACGACATTTCTCGCTCTCAAAAGTACAGATATCTCTTAAGTGATACACACATGTGCATGTACACTTAGTAACCACAAGCACTTCCACCACTTTATTACTGTGCTGAATGCTCCGAACTCTTAGTCTTGACTGCCAACTAGTGGTAAAACGTGTTCCAGCACTCCAGAGGAAAAGGCTCACTTACAGAAACAAAGAGCTGTGACAAGGCAGTCATAAAACCCCATGAGCAACATTTACTTCCTTGTCATTAAGCAGTTCACACCTGAACATGGTTCAACCTCTTTGTTACACCTTTTTTTTTTCCCCCAAAACCCACCCTTACGCACTCACACATTTACATTCCTGGCATATATCCATCCTCACAACCATATAATCTGACTGGTTACTACTCAGAATTGGAACAGGCATTTGTTGCAATTTCCACTGTTATTTATCACAGAGCAGCTCGGGGCGTGAAGACTAATGCGTCCCGAATAATTACTTGTCGAATAAATGACACTATTAATACGACCCTTTTAGCGTGGAGATTTCGACTTCCATAATTAAATGGTGTGCAACACTGAGCACAGACAGCTCGTGACAGCAGCTTGGCATGACTCGCAATTTTTCTTGTTTGTTTGTTTAGTGTGTGTATATGCGTGTGTGTGTGTGTGTGTGTGTGTGAGAGAGAGAGAGAGAAAGAGGCGGAGAGAGAGGACGAGAGGGAGAGGTGTTCAGATGAATGAATCACAAAACATGAATTACGCATTCTTGTAATTCACCCTACTTATAGTTGATTCACGTCTGCTGTGTCATCCAGACATGTCACGAGACGGCAAAGTCAAAAGATCAGAATAGTGGCATATTTGCCCTCAGAAGTGTCAAATAAAGGTTTTAACATAGGGTCAATGAGGAGTTCACGAGGAAATAACACTCTTCTCGACATACATATTATTCATGTAGTGCATTATTACCATTACCAACCACAAAGTCGATTATAATCCAATAATAGTATAAAGTGTTTTATTTCTCTTATACCACAATCATGTTCCAACACTTACATTTTTTCATCTTCATCTTGTATATCGCTTATCCTATATTGTTTATCCTATGGATGACAGATTGGAACCCTGTCCAATGTGGACCCGGCCTTTGTGTATCTCCTGCGATAGGCTCCAGGCCACCCATGACGGCTATCCCATGGCACAAAGGTGGAGTACAAATTGTACAGGGTGACACCCCATTACAGAGCACACTCACACACACACAAGATTTGGGAACTCAAATTAGCCAAATCTGCATGTTTTAGGACTGTGGGAGGAAACCGGAGTACCTGGAGGAAACCCACCAATAACAGGGAAGACTCTATGCACACAGACCCGAGGAATCGAACCCTGACCCACTACAAAGCAAAGTAATTCTGGTAAAAAAAAAATTCTTTCTCTATCTATCTCTTTTGGGTTACTAAAACAAAAAATGTTTATGAGAAACAAGCAAAAAAATTGAAAGTTATTAATTTAACAATGACTGACTTTGAAGACTTTGAAGACTTTCACCTTCAGAGTCCGAGTTCAATTCTTGGCCAGGTTCAATTCCTGCTTCTGTGTGTATGAAGTTTGCATGTTCTCCCCATGCTCGGTGGGTTTTCCTTGGGTACTCCAGTTTCCTCCCACAGTCATAAGACATGCAGGTTGTAATGTATGAGTGTGTGTGTGCTGCGATGGATGGATGCCTCGTGCCCTAAGTATCCTGGGATAGGCTCCAGGCCCTCTGTATACAGGATAAAGTGGTATAGATGAAGAGTGAGCGAGTGAAAGTATTGACTTTGTACAAAGTAGATAAACTTCTCCTTACAGAAAGCTTCATCATATCAGCCATGTTTCAAAGTTTTTGATTCAAAGTGTCTGATGTGTGAGTCACTATTAAAGTTGTTGCTATAGAAACAATACCGTGCATTCTGTTACGTTCTAAAGTATTATTTAGCTGATCAACCATGGGTGGCTAAAAGTAAAAAAATTAATAATAAAAAACCTGATCTGAAAAAGCCTCGGATGTGCCACATAAAACTTTTGACCTCAAAGCTACATACAGTAATGTGCCATCTATCCCACTGTCCTGCACACCAACTGTGTTCCATGCCAAGTGTGAAGGACAGCACTAATTAGCTGGCTATAGGCAATGTGAACAACCTGCACCATCCAAGCTCTCCCTCCTTCCTTCCTTCCTTTAGACTCCCAGTTGTTTCACTATAACACGGATAAACCCCAGCAGGTATTATATTTACAGTATAAATAATGAAGTGCTTCTTCAGCTTTGTGAAGAAAGCAGTAAATATACCCTCATCCCATCTGGGCACCACTGTACGTAACCTCTCTGAGCCACAGCAGTACGTAATCACTGGAAAATGCAGTGGCCTGGAAGTGGGTAGTACACTCACGTAACACTACGAAGCGTCTGAACTCTGGATGCTCTCTCTTTGCAGATTAGTCTCAGAGCGGTGATGCCCGAGGCACTAAACTTGGACTAGAAACCCTCCGTTGTTGCCTCGTGTGAAGTGGACTTTGTGCTCGCTGTTCCCGCCAAACAAACCCGAATCACTGGTAAATTACAATTGACAAGAATTTTGACATGAAAAGAAAGTTCCTAATAACTACCCTTAGGCCTTTATTATACAGTAAGTGTGCTTTGAATAAGCAGGTTTTTCTTTCTGGATTAAAGCGAGGCCCTGAAAAGAGAGAGAGAGAGAGAGAGAGAGAGAGAGAGAGAGAGAGCGGACATGGATGAGCAGGTTACATAGTGCCATGGTACGGGTAATTTGGTAATGGTGTGCCATGTGGCAGAGCGACAGATTAATTATTAATCAACTTGACTGAATGACAAACTTGATAAATGGGCTGTCCAATTAGAAAACACACTTTACAGATGCACCACAGGAGAAAGAAAACAAACAAAATGAGCAAGAAGCGCACTCAGACAAGCGTGCTGAAAGTGATAGAAGTGTTAGATACAAGGAGAGATGTGTGTTCTGCAGGAAGCGAGAGCCATCCAGAAAGTCACATGTAGGGAAGAGAGGAAGAGAAGAACTGTGCGACTGTGGATTCATTTAAGTGTGTGTGTGTGTGTGTACACACAGATGTGGTGTTTTAATGATGTCTGGGACACATGATGGCGTCACTGTGTGGACTCCCACAGCTAATGGGATCAGCACAGAGCTGCTCTTGAGACTCTGTTTCAGAAAATGACGCACAAACCATAGGTGGAGAGAGAGAAAGAGAGAGAGAGAGAGAGAATATGAGGGAGGGAGATAATGAGAGAGAATCAATGGCCTAAGGATAGAATCAGTGACTGGCAAATTCACGATGTGAAAGGATTTATAAATAAATAAATAAATAAATAAAAAGTCAATCAATTCATAGTTATATAGAGAATAATACACAGTATAATTTGTATATATTGATATAAAACCTTCGCTGGGAAGATTTGGATTTCTGTCCATTCATGCACTTATTCAATCGATTACATTTACATTAATCATGTAGTAAAGCAGTGCAATGCACAAAATCATGCAGACAAACATCAGTTAATGTTCACATGAAATGAAAAATGGATTTCAGTGACTTCGACAGGGGCGTGGTTGTAGGTGCCAGATGGGCTGGTTCAAGTATTTCAGAACTGCTGAGCTCCTTTGGGATTTTCACACACAACAGTCTCTAGAGTTTACATGGAATGGAGCAATAAACAGGAACCATCTAGTGGCAGATGAGAGAGCTGAGTAGAGAAATGATAGCCTGCTTTGCACTGACGGGACGTCCACAGAAACTAAAATATAACCGTGCTGAGCAGAAATGCACTACATCTGAGAAGGACTATAACAAACTGGACTTAGAACGGAGACGGAGTTTCGCTCATGGAATATGAGGCTACGGGCTCTGCATGTACCTGCATGATTTGATGTATTGCGCTGTCGGTGTATGATGGCGGATTAGATAACCTATTGATCTGTATTCGATTAACAATGTCTGCTTAGAATTTCATAATTCTCACACATTATATGCCCCCCCCCACCCAAAGAAACCTGATGTAAACAAAACCGACATGACTGTAAGACAACAACAGTTAACTTTTAAAGCTTAACAATAGTGATTAATTATTATTTCATGGGCATTAAAATGATGATAGACTAGATAATCCACATTGTTTAACTTATATTACTGTCACTGATAGGTTGCAAGGTGTGGCCTCCATGGATAAGACTTGTTTGCCCAGCACATCCCATGGATGCTCGATTGGATTGAGATTTGGGGAATTTAAAAGCCTGAACAACAACTTTAAACTCTTTGCCTGCTAACTCCTTGCCCCGTACTCGGCAAGTTGTAATGCACTGAGTGTTCCGATACATTTCTATCATAGCAAGCATTAATTTTTTTCAGCAATCTGTGCAACATTGGCTTTTCTGCGGGGTCAGACCAGACATGCTTGCTCCCTACAGGCATAAATGAGTCTTGGGTGCTCATGATCCTATCACCTGTTTTATAAACTTTTTTTGCATCAAAGTGCACCATCCGATCTGCACAAAACTTGACACAGGTTTTACACCAGATGCCCTTCCTGACACAACTCTTTCGTTTTTTCAAAGCTTTGGACCAGCACTACATTCAGTGGCTGGGTAGTATGGGGTGTGGCAACCCACCAACAGTAGGGCATGAACCCAGATCCTCAGTTCCCCAAACGAACAACCTAGTGACAGCTGCCTGGGCCACCACACGTCCTGAGCCTAGCCGCAGTTTACTGGTATATAACTGATAAGCAGTGTTATTCAATTAACCTGTTGCTGGTGTCAATGGTATGGCAGACTGGTGTATATTGCCTTATCGTTGAAAGACAGTGGGGCTTAACACCTGCTAACACATTTACTGTACACCAGCCATCCCATCCAGGTTCAATCCACTCAATTACTGGTCTCCTGGACTAGTGGGTGTGAGGTTTAATAAATGAAGAAACTCTCCATTTGATTCATTTTACAAGTTGTGGAGTGTACATCAAGCTTTATTGATAGTGATATAAAATGCTATTTTGTTCGCTAAAGCTGCCCCCTGGCTTAACCTGCAAAGCAATCAGTCCAGTATATGCCTGTTTTTGATTAAACGCACGGCTCGTTTGTAATCTCTAATAGGGTAGCCATTTTTGAAGGAGGAAGAAAAAATGACCCATCTGTCTGACTGAAGTACATTTGCCACTCGTAAATCATAAACATAGAAGTAATCTTGCATGAAAACTAATTTATTCAATTGCTCAGGGATTTGTGTGGGTGTGTATTTATTGACTGACTAAATCGTTTATAAACATACTGTACCAGTAGCAGTTCTGGTGGCTTTCGGGGTGCAGTCGCTCTAAAAGCAGGGTTATGGTCTGGCTTTTGAGTCAATTTCTTTATTGCAGAGCTTTAGATGATGCTTACTTAAAACAAACCCCAAGCAAACAATTATGATTGTTCAGATTTTAGTCTGCCATGCTAAGAGTTTAATCATTGCCTCATCCCTGGGATGTATTTCTACCTCACGATGTAGAACATCTCAGAGGCCTTACTCAGCTTCCTCAACTGCATGGAAAGAAAATATCCTGCATGGATTTTATCCCAGGAGATTTAGGGCATGAGGTACAGTAGGGGATGCCCTGGACAGGGTGCCAATCCATTGCAGGACACACACACACTCACACGCTCCTTTGCACACTACGGGCAATTTTAGAATGCAAATTAACCTAATCTGCATGTCTTTGGACTGTGGGAGGAAACCGGAGTAGGTAGAGGAAACCCATCAAGCACTGGGAGAACATGCAAACTCCATGCACACAGATCTCAAGGTAGGAATTGAAGCTGGACCAGGAGGTGCAAGTCGACAGTGCTAACCACTAAGCCACTGTGCCACCAAACATTTATCAGTGTCTGATAAAATGATAGAAAAGCAGTTGAAAAAGCTTAAAGGAAGCAAAAACAATAGAAACTTATAGAAATTAGAGCTAAGCTTGAATGGCAACGTCTAGTTGAAATAATGGTTTGCATTTAGTATGTAGTTTATTAAAAATGATGCCGAAAAATTTTTAATTCAGTGGATTTGCTTGAGAAAAACAAAGTACGACTGATCATAGCCTCACTTAAAAAATTCCAAAGCTAAAGTATCTCAAAAATGTTCATGGCCTCCCTTATTGAAGGTCATCAACCTGTCAGTTTAATTAGGTGTTTTCCCCGAATAGCTGGGAGCAATTGTATGACCTAGCTTTAAGTGGGTAATCTTAAAGATCCATAAGTATTTCACTTGTCATGTCTAACATAGATGAGAAATGGGCGTAAAAATGGCTCGGCACTTTTTGTTCAGGCAACGTATGCGGTTGGGGCTGTTAACTGGCAGGACCAGCAAAGTATTTCTTTGACCTGAGCGAAGCATTGAAATATCCTTTTTTTTTTTTTTAAACAAATAAAAAGCACAAACCATCACAAATTCTGTACCAGATCCGCTGAAGCTCCAATTTAACTGTAGACACACAATTTAACACACACATTTAACTGTATGTAAACCTGAAGAAAGGGAAGAGGCTCCACTGTGAAGCTCTCTGTAATTACCTTTGAATGCTTAACCATTAGCGATTAGCTCACCAGTGATAAGCCATTCAAGGGCAATTATTCTCATTATTCTATCATGTTAATCACTTATCCTCATGTTTATAAGCATGTTTATGTATGCTAGATGGACCTTCTTAAATTTAAGTAGTGCTATAATGCCACTGCTATAGGGACAGCCACATACCTCTGTTTCTGGCTGAATGATTATGAGCTGCTCAATAGATTGTGTGTGTGTGTCTGTGCAGATGGGAGAACATAACCATAAATACTGAGTGTAAAAACACCACCTGGCAGATGTCCAGCAAGGAAGACTGCTGAATTTTTACAAGGTATTACACTTTCTGTTTGTGTCTCTGGGTTCACATGGTACATTTGACGTGTCTCTCGCTTCTTTACCATATCACGTACAGTGTATACGCCCAAAACTCCTAGTTGTAAAGTGATGGATATTTGTTTCCCTGTAGTATACTCATTGCTCTTGTTTTTGGTCTTAGAGCAAGGTCTAATTGCCCTAATGAATGAGGCTTTGCCTACAGCATTTACTAATCAGGTCTGGAGACATGCAAGTCTACAGTCTCTAACTATGAATAACATGGAAAAACATAGTAAAGTATTTAGCGAAACCTACTTTCGGCTGCTCTCATCAAGGGGTCGCCACAGTGGAGCATCCAATTCGCACTCGTCTTGGCACAGGTTTTATACCGGATGCCCTTCCTGACGCAGCCGTCCCATTTTATCTAGGCTTGAGATTGGCACTGCATGCTGTGGGTGGGCAATACCCCACAGTGCCATTTTATCTGGGCTTGAGATTGGCACTGCATGCAGTGGGTGGGCAATACCCCACAGTGCCATTTTATCTGGGCTTGAGATTGGCACTGCATGCAGTGGCTGGCCAATATGGGGTGTGGCAACCAAACAACTGACGGCGGGGGAAACCTAATTCTGAAAAATTTTGAATAATTGTAAAGGAATGACTGTTCTGTCTTCAATCCTATATTAACAGTATACAGGTAGTCCTTGACTTATTAATCAGTTCCGGGAGCATGTTTGTAAGTTCGATTCGTTCTTAAGTCCGACAAAGTAAGTCTTATAGCTTTGACACGAATATACAGTACAATATAAAGCATACCAATCCATTTGAGTAAATCAGTCCTCTTTCCCCACACTGCCATCATGTGGCCAAAAAACATAACTGCGCCTAATCTCACAGTGTTGTCTCTGCGGTTTTAAATCGAGAGGGGAATCCCAGATACCATTTTTTGTAAGCTGTTTTCCACTGTATTGGACTGTGAAGTGTGTTTTGTTGAGGATTTTAGGATGTTGTTGAGGAGATTAGGATTATTATTCACCATCAGGACAGCTTTACAGGACAGCCATTTTCTACCATCATGCTCCTGGACTAATTTATTGAACCCCCCAATATACTGGACTTTAGAGATTTCATACAATCAGTTACACACTGAAAATATTGTATATAATTGTAAATATTGATAACAGGTGTTATGCTATTTTCTATTTTTCTGTACAATACATGTGAGCTACTTCCGTGATTGAACTGTATCTGTTCGTATCTGTGGAAATCTAAATGCCTCCCAGCTCCAGTTCGATCCTAAGGTTCTGACTGTGTAAAATATCTGGGCATGTCCGTGATGTATGTGTCTGTGTTCATTACTTCTAGATTCTCCTCCCGCCTCCCCAGAATATGCCAGTACTTATAAGATAAATCTCCCCCCATAAATGTGTTAAAGAGTTGGTTCAGGTTTTTCCAGTCTGTCTTAAATCAATATTGAGGTTCATATGAGTACATTACCATAGGTCTTAGTCTTAGTATAAATAGGTCTTAGTCTTAGTATATAGTAGGTCTTAGTATAAATCTTTCTGCTCTGCACTCACCTGGAATGTGAGTGTAATATAAGTAATTAAAGGCAAATTCCACAACCCTCATTCCAGGTAAAAATTAGTTCCAAAAATCAACAAATACTTTTTCGTAGTCCCACTGAGCTAAACCTTGGTATCTTTCAAAGTTACAGTGTATTTAGTACAAATTTAGCTGTTTTCTTTCACCAGAAGGCCATCCAACTGGTTCATGCAAGCCATACGGATAGTTCTGCAATTTGTGGAGTTTGTCCTCGTTTACTTAAGTTCTAATCCTGTTCCAGGTGACAATCTTCAGGGATAGTGTTTGTTAGTGTAGTGTCAGGGAATTGTAAAAAAAAAAAAAAAAAGCGCTATACAAATAAATTGAAGTGAAGGGAATAGTGTGCAAAAAATGATGATCAAGACCTATTATTGTTATTCTTTAGGCTGCTCCTGTCAAGGGGTCACCATAGTGGACCATTTGATCTGAACACAACTTGGCACAGGTTTTGTGCCGGATGCTCTTCCTGACGCAACCCTCCCATTTTTTCCCGGTCTTTGGACCAGCACTGCATCCAGTGGGGTTTGGGCATTGGCTGGGAAGTGAACACAGGCTTTCGGTATGGCAGGCTGTAAGGGATCACCTCTGGAGGGCGCTGTGCGCCCGATAGTATGTGAGTTTGTGTAGTTTTTTTGTTTTTTGGACTCAGTTTCCCAGAATGCACCTCGGTCAGGTGATGAAAGCGCTTACCTGAACCGAGGTAGCTCATTAGTTCTTTTATAAATAGCTGTTTGTGCAGGGAAACTGGGTCGAGCATTGGTTATGTAAAGTGGGCATTTGTTTTTGTGTTGGTTTTGTTCAGTTTTAGTTGGCATTTGTTTCATGGAGCTGTTTAGTTAAGTTTTACATCTGTTCTGTTAAGTTGGTGTTGTTAGTTTGTGTCTTTTTCTGTGAGTATTCTTGTCCGTTTAGTTACTGTTGCTGTCTGTATGTCTCCTTGTCTCTGTGTCTCCTAGTATAGGCTTAGCCTCTAGCATTGTTAGTCCCTAGTATAGGCTTAGCCTCTAGCATTGTTAGTCCCTAGTGGGTTTAGCCCCTAGTAGGATTAACCTCTAGTAGGATTAGCCTCGTGTGCGCGCGCGTGTGTGTGTGTGTGTGTTTAACCTCTTGTATGTTTACTGTAGTTCTTAGTCTGTTTAACTACTAACCTGCTTAGATCGTAGTCCGTTTAGTATGTTTGGTCCCTGGTCTGATGTCCTAGTCTGTATGTTGAAGTTATAATTTGATGAATGTTTTGTTTGTAACATGCTCCAGCAGAAAGCCAACTTCCTTTGTTCATGTTTTGTTTTGTTCAATAAAAAAAGACTCTGTACGTCCTTATCTCTGCATCTACAGTATGCCTCAGATTTTACCCACAGCCCACATAACACAGGCAAGAAACCTACTGTACCACTGAGCCACCAATGTCTGATCAAGACCTTTTGCTCCTTAATGTTTATTTAAGACAGACTAGGAAAAAAAAAAAAAAAAATCCCTTTAATATATGTGCACATGCTGCCTTGCAATAGACTGACAACCCATCTAGGGTGTATTTCTGTCTTGTGTTGCTTTGGATCCAGCATGAGTTCTGGATCCAAAGCAACATTGACCAGGATAAATATGGTTATTAAAAGTGAGTGAGTGAACGAGTATCAATATAAACACTGTTTAATGAATAAAGTATCTTGGCTTTATGAGAACTTTTATAAAGACATGCATCTGTGTTTTTAGGAATAAATTACATTCTCATACTTTTCCTGAGACATGTCATCCTTTCACACTTTTACTCTTTTGTTTTTCACATTAGTTCTCTGGCATTTTGTGCTTGAGACGTCAGCCCTCCACGTGCCCTCGTTCTTATCCCCCACTTTCAGCTGCTTTGTTTGCGAATGTCATCTCACAACTAACAAGGCAGTGTGAGCTTAACCAGTTCTCTTCTCCTTTCTTTTGCTCAACACTGCTGCAAGCCATCGGTTCACTCCCCAGCTACCTGTCAATAGATGAGTCACCAACACCAGCGAGACGGAGAGAGAGAGAGAAAGGAGGGGAAAAGAGTTGTTGCGGAGAGAGACAGTGATAGAATGAGAGTGAAAACGCATGAATAAATACACAGACAAACAGAGAGAACAGGAAAAAGGAAAGGATGGTAATGAAAGGCCAGGCCCGCAGAGGACATCACACGGCAGGATGTGTGATGTGGACTTTCATATCAAACATGTCGTATCTCTCTCTGTCTCTCTCCCTCTTAATATCTCTTTCTCTCTTATACATACTCACTCATAGTCTCATATGATTTCTAGCTACAATATCGAGTTGACATCACCCATTACACTGGAGTGCTGTTGAATTCTCAAGTCTGATTGGTCAGAAGGTGTTGATTCATTTATCAGCTCCCTCAATAGTTGTAGCTTCAAGAGAAGTCTATGTAGGTTTTTTTTTCTAAAATGTTTCTATAGCTACTCATTTACAGGGGGCTGATGTGATAGACATCAGTCTCTGTGACAGAGAGAGAGGGGTTTGAGAACTTCACACCAGCCTTTATGTCCTCTACAGCCTGCCTGATAGTTGTTGGGTAGAAGCTGTTTGAATATCTGGTCCAGTGTGTGTTTGTACTTGTTGGTCTGTGGCATCTCAGGTTGTATGCTGTATTTCTCCTTTGAACAGAGAGTGTCCTGGGTGATGGGGTTCCCTAAGGGTGGCTCTTGCTTTGTTCCTCCAGCGTTCAGAGTACAAAGTCTCTTTGAAAGAGAGACAGTCATTACTACCTGCTGGAAAGCCTTCATTTCGACCGGATGGATCAGTTGGTTTTATTGCTAAATGCATCTGGTCGGGATTCTCTCCATGTGTCCTCTGCAGGCCTGTGTAAGGGGTCGGCAGCTCAGTCTAGCCTCCTAATAAAATAGAGCTCCCGCTAGGCCTTTTACACCATGGCTGTGATGCTAGTCGAGCACATCAGTCTGCAAGCTCAGGAATTTGTAACCGTTTACCTGCACCAACTTCGTCCAGCTAGGGATTGCAGAGTGGAAGACATTTTTCCCAACATCTTGGGCAGTACCTTGATGACCTGTTGTGCATCCATTTACACAATGCGGCCAGCCGAACTTTTGGTGAAATTAGCAGACTTTAAATGGTCCACATTAATCTGTAATTGTACATTGGCCTTTTTAACAAACAGAACAAAGTTGGTGAGGGTGGGAAACAGGTTAGCAACTACCCAAGACTTTGGAAAAATGGCTCCCACTCTGCAGTCCCTGACTATAAGTAAGTAGGTGTTTTCATTCTAGTCCAAATGTTCAAGGGTTACATAAAGGCAAACTGCCAGGGGTCTATAGTGACTAGCATGTTGCCATTGACGGACTTCAGCAACAGCTTTTCCAGGCACTTCATAGGCACTGAAGTGAGTGCCACTGTGCAGAAATCTTTCAAGCCACTGGTGTTGGATTTTTTTGGAAGTGGCACAATAGCCTGAGAACCTCAGTCTGAAGCCCTGGGCCAACTCCCCTTCGTCTTAAAAAAAAATGAAAGAAACAACAACCCAGGTTAACAAATATAAGTGTTATACTAGCTTGGGGTTGTGTAGACTGGTTGTATATTATTCCTAATGATTTTGCACAAAAGAGAAGAAGGAAATATGCTTGTAATACAATATAGTATAGTGCTGTATGTACTCACTGTATTATTTATGAACTGTGCTGAACAAAGTTTTTCCCGCTCCCCCGCAGTCGGGCTTCCACTGGGGAGACCTGAGGTGATGTCCGCCTCCCTCCCCATCTCGTACAAGTGAGTGAGAGACATTCCCAGTCGGTACCCTGCCTCACTCACAAACTATAACCAGGGTGTTAATTAACCCACAGTGACACACAAATAACACACTGTGACATGAAAAATGTGACGTGCAAACAAGCAATGGAAAAACGATCACATAAATCATTCTGAATTTTTCTTTTCTTTTTTCTTTTTTCTTTTTCTTCGTGAAGCCCGCGGCAATATGCTGTCCTGTATGCCCTCCCCATACCTAACTCTGCCCCTGCCTGGAGGACACTCTTATTAATGTTTCTGGGTGATTTCAAGGGGGGGGGGTGTCATTATTTCAGTTGTCAAAAAAGGCATAGAATGCATTTACTTGAAGTCCTGGTTATCGATTGTGAATGTGATCTTGTTAGCTTTGCAGTTAGTTAAACATGCTGAATGCCCTGCCACATGCAATGGGTGACCTTGCCAGGGTGGCACACTGTACGTTTTGGAAAAGGGCCTATTTTGCTACATTTATGGATTTCTATAGTACATAGCTCGCTAGTCTGTATTGCGTTTCATCACCAGATTTGAAAGCCATTTTCTGTTAATGGATGTCTCTGTTGAATCAGGTCTACCTGTTCGGAAACACATGAATGGTGCAAAACGGCATACAGGTTGAAGCACAACTGTAAGGCAGTTTAAAGGCTCTGCGTACTCTTGGATGTCTGTGGCTTTCTTTAACAGGTTCATGTCCATTTTAACTCGATTGGTTCTGTTTTGCATGGATTTCACATACAAAACTAAGACAAACCCAACTGAGATAGTGCAATTTGGAAGTCCCAGTTAACCTAATCTGCATGTCTTTGAAATGTGGGAGAAACCGGAGAACACGGAGGAAACCCAGCAAGCACGGGGAGAACATGCAAACAACACACGCACAGACCAGGGGCCAGGATTAAGCCGTCTACCCTGGAGGTGCGAGATCACAGTGATAGCCACTAAGCCCCCTAAATGTTACTAAAGAGTGCAAATATCTGTAAACAGCATATTATTTTGAAAATGGCAAAGCCAGACCAGAATACATTATAGAACTCATTAGGAATATACTGTTGCTGTTGATGTACCTTTACTGTACTGTACATTGTAGACTGGTTGTATACAAGTAAGTCAGTTTTAATATCAGCCTTTCTCACTCACATATTCCTCCCAAGATTTTTTTCTGTGTCCAAGACCACAACACTGCCCGTGCTAAATTCAATTATTTTATTTTATTTCTTTTTTTACAAAATAATGATGTGTAAAACACACATTTGGATTTGACTCCCATCCACCACTGATTCCTTAAATAACTAATAAAGTCATAAAGCATGCCTTAGGTAATAAATTTAGAACTGAAACAAGATGAACGTGATAGTTACCTGAAGCATTTTAAACACGCTCATTAAAATTTATGGAACCAACAACTACAAATGTGTTTGTGTGGCTCTAAAATCTAATAAAGTCTCACTGAAATAAACAACAGCAAAAGAAAGGGGAAAAAACAAAACAAAACTGGAGTCGCACCAGAGAATTCTCTGGTTTTAAAATTACACTGGAATCTTGATTAACTTCAATACTCCCACAGTCAATATTCCAACCGACGTCATTCCGTGCCTACTCACAGGCCTGTACTCATAACTCGTTTATAATAATCCATAAATCTTCGCCCCCTTCACTTGCACCCTTTGAGTAAATGAATACAAGCTCTAAAGCGGGTGGTAGCTCAGCTGTCATGGAGCCAGCGCCGAGAAAATCAACAAGTCGCATACCACATACCTACACACTCTTACTGTACGCTCTAACACATTCTTAGAGTACACACGCTGCTGTGTGCACAAGAGTGCGCACGATTCCGACCCTCAGCGTCTCCGGGAGGCCAAACCTTAGCATAATGCAGCAGTCTGACTTAATCACTCTGTTGGATGAAAGTTGGAGCATTTTCATATTTGCTCTGTTTTCATCAGAGAGGTTGCTTGTGCGAGGTCATTACAACTAATTCAGTTGAACTTTGTCCAAAAGTGCCAATAAATATGTAGAAGTTGAAGCAACTTTGTTTCAGTGCATATTTTAAGCACGGTATTTGACAGAGAAACGGTTTTAAAATGGATGGACATTTTGAACAGTAAATGCGATTTCATCAATGATACAGGCGTTTCTAATCGTGAGTGTAATAATACTTCTGTCAGAATGTGCAAATTCACTGTCGCTGTGAAAGATTTTGTAAAAATCTTTTTTTTTTTTTTTTTTAAATGTGTACACTCACATCACTGTCACCTTGCACCTCCAGGGTCTGAGTTCGATTCCCGCCTCACAGGTCTGTGTGCATCTTCTCACCATTTTTGGTGGGTTTCCTCCGGGTACTTCGGTTACCTCCTACAGTCTAAAAACATGTACAGTAGATTAGGTTAATTGCTCACAATTTGCTCACAATGTGTAAATGAATGTGCGATGGATTGGCACCCCATCCAGGATACTCATGTATCCTACCTCGTGCCCTAAGTCTCCTGGGATCGGCTCAACCCTGAATACAAGATAAAGCGTGTGTGAGTGTACATTCACCTTTTATCTTTATAACTTCCTTACAATTCTCTTGGATCCCAACAGCCATAATATCACACATACACACACCAGTTGAGGGTTAAGGGCCTTGTTCAAGGGCCCAACAGCGGCAACCTGGTGGCACTAGGGTTTGACCCTAGGACCTTCCGAGCAGTAGTGCAACACCTTAGCCAATGAGCTACCCCTGCTCCATTTGACAATGAAGTTCTGAAAGTTGAAGTTCTGCCATCACCTCCATCTCTAGACCTGACCTAAAGGCTCTAGACCTATTCCCCCTGAAGAACCAGTTCTTACTCCGACACATTTATTATCAAACCTGTGTCTATTTTCTGAAATACCTGATATTTCTGTTTCTTATCTGATAGCGGTATCTTCAGTTCAAGTCTAGAGACTGAATTAATGGAGGTCATGGCAGAACTTCATCTTACAGCACTTCATTTTCAAATGCTGATTTGGTTATATGTTTTGAATTGCAGTCTAGTTTCAAGCCACCTTTTATTTTTTTTTAAACACATTGAATTCTACAGTGACAGGGAAAGGTATGTATCCTCTTGGGAGTGACTGGTTTTCTTCATTAATTTGCCATAAATTGTGATCTGATTATCATCTGGGTCACACCAAGAGACAAACACAATGTGGTTAAGCTGGTAATGCACAAAGAATTATAATTTCTCATGTCTTTATTGAACACACTCATGAGACAAAGTAAGTGACCCCTTGGAGTTAAAAGCTGGTCAGACAACCTCCATTGGCAGCAGTGACTTCAAGTGCTTTCGTTTGCTCTGGATCAGACCAGACGTTCAGGAGGAATTTTTGACCATTCATCTTTACAGAGCTGCTTTAGCTCAGACACATTTGTAGGATGTCTGGCGTGAACGGCTCTCCTGAGGTCATTCCACTGCAGGTCTGGGCTCTGACTGGGCCACTCCAAAAGGCACATTTTATCAATGCTTTTCCCATTAGTGTTGTGGAAATGCCAAGGTGCTCATTGGCAAAGTTCAGGCATGTAGCAATGCGTTTATTTCCAGCAGCGGCTTCCTCCATGGTGTTCTGCTGTGTTCAATGATACCCTGCCTGTTCGATGACTCATGTATGGTAGACTCCAGTGATGTTCCAGTTCTAGTGATGTCTCCAAGCCTTTAGCTGTTCCTCGTGGGTTCTTCTTCACCTCATTTAGGATTCTGCGTTGTGCCTTTGGAGTCATCTTGGCTTGGCGCCCACTTCTAGGAAGATTAGCCACAGTAATAAACTGTCTCCATTTATAGACAATTTGTCTAACTGTCGACTGCTGGTATGTGTAAACACTTTGTGATTACTTTATATTCCTTCCCAGCCTTATGCAGATCATCTACTCTTGATTGTATATCTTCAGAGATCTCCTTTTTGTCAGGCATGCTTCACATCAGCAGATGCTACTTTATAAACAGGAAAAATGTTTGAGTATCTTTAATCAATCAAAGTAGCTTTAAACCACACCTCCAAACTCATTCATTAATTGGTCTCCAGGTGTCCAAACTACTGCGTACAATTAGCTTTCGTTGAAGTAATTAATCTGTGGGTTCACTTACTTTTTTTCTTCGGCACTGTGAATTGTTAAAGTGTGTGTTCAATAAAAACGTAAAATTATAATTGTTTTTGTGTTATCAGTAACATCGTGTTTGTCTATTGCTGTGACTTATGGTAGCATGGTGGCCTCGGAGTCCGTGTGCATGGAACTTGCATTGTTCCCCTGTGCTTGGTGGGTTTCCTCCGGGTACTCCAACAGGTTTCCTCCAACTGTCCTAGGCTATTTGCTGTTCCCAAACGCATGTGTGAATAAATACAATAGTAATTACCATTGGCCTCAACGGTCCCTAGGCGGACTACACCGGTTCCCAGATGGATGGATGGATGGATTGCTGTGATTTACAGTAGAAGAACATCAGGAAACATGTAATGCATGTAAAAATGTTTATCATCTCTATTTCATCTCTGAGACAGATCAAGAAACAAGCGCATCCATTTTTGGATGAAAAAAATTGTAAGAATGACTACAAGCCATGATAAACATGATGATGTTATAAGAAAAATATATTTACTCAGAGATGAAGACATTTGGTCCACCTTAAAGACCTAAGAGATAGAAACCTGGAGCTGATGTGAACAACTAAATCCAAAAAATGAAACTCCATGGAATATCAGTGAAATAAAAAGAGCAATAGTGCTTGGTGTGTGTGTGTGTGTGTGTGTGTGTGTGTGTGTTTGTGTGTTTGTTGTTTCTTTTACATACTGTGCCTTTTGACTTAACTGTCATTTTTTAACTTTCTTGAGAGTTGATTGTCTTTAACTGGGATCTCTTAACTGTCTTCATCGGGGACTTGTGTCTGTCTTCACTTGGGACTTGACTTGTCAAGGGGTTTGTCCCTTTTTACTGGGATTGTTTTTCTTCACTTCAGATTCGACTTGAGATTTGTCGGTGTTAACTTGATACGTTACTTGACGCTTGTACGGTAGGTGTCTGCTTTAAACACCTGGCCTTGTGCTTGTCTGTCTTTACTTTTAACTTGATTTCAGATTTGTGTGTTTTAATTGGGACTTGACTTGGGACATTACAATCACCATTACAGACAAAAATGGGGAATCACCAGTGTTTACATCAAATTTGAGTTAAGAATTGACCTGGGAATTGTCCTGACATGGCAGCTGAATGTCACTTGTCTGTCTTTATTTCAAGGCAGGGATGTGTGTGTGTGTGTGTGTGTTTTTAAGACTTTAGATTGGACTTGACATGGGAATAGTCTGTCTTTAATTGGGATTTGCCACGGCACCTAATTTAACTCATGACTCATTGATAATTCCTTATTACTGGCCATTAAACGGCATGTTCAGTGCTATTTTTAGCAGCGTGGAAAACGTGACCTGAAACTTCACAAGGGCAGCTTTATTAAAATGCAAGAATTTGTTGCCTTAGACGCTTTACTACTATGGTGTGCTTGTCGACATGTGGGTGAAAGTCAACCCACACATCACTTGTTTCCAGCATGTATTACTAACTAATCGCTTCTGCTTTACCACCTTCACGACGCACACTATAAAATTTGTGGTTATACTGTATCAGGGAAGTATGTATTCATGTCTCTTTTTTATTTCTCATTAAATGTAGATACGGTGACGACAGCATCATTTCTGTACCTCATGTAGCTCTGAGAATGTTGATTCCTTGGAATCGAAGTCAATTCTAATTCAATTCAGCTTTGTCTGGCCGCAGAAATGATGTATGAAGGTTCTCCTGATCGGTAAAGAATTAAAGACATGAATACGTTTGTGTGAAAAACCAAGAAGCCGAGACAAACAACAGTGATTCATTTTACAATATGATATTATGAGAAATAGGCTTTCGTAACATAGTGTCGCCTACAGTTTTGCACTAAAACCCAGATAAAGTTCCTTCAGTGGATAAATTTAAGATTTAGTAATTTTTCTAATATTAAGATATTTGTTTACATCCAGGTTGTACCCCACTTGTGTCCTACAGTACATACACTGGGATAGGCTCCAGGCCCCCGTGACCCTACACGGGATAAGCGGTATAAATAGTGGATGGATGTTTATGTGGAGCATCCACCATACATTTCAATGTGTAAGGTGTTACTATGGAAACAAAGCACATTAATATGAACCTTGCAGCTGGAAACTGTTAAGTTATTAAAAATAAATCCAAACCGTCTAACTAACATTCAAGAGCTCGTTGCTAAATTTCTATGTAATACATAAAAGAATCATAATCCCAACTATAAAATAATTAAAAGAACTTCATTTCACTAAGCTTCAAATCACCAGCATCTGAACAGTGGTTATCTAATATCCATCGCCAGGCTGCACGTGCCATAGCAAACCTTCAGGTTGGATTGTTCCAAAATCCATTAAAAACTCATTACCGCACTATGAGCAGCTACTATAGAGTTCCAGTCCTGTTTTTTTTTTTTCATTATTATTATTATTATTATTATTATTATTATTATAATTCATTGAATCCTTTTTGACATTTCAGAACTCATAAATTTCAATCTTTTTATGAGGGTATTTATGAAGAGACTTCTTTCGTCAGTGCCAATAAAAATGTAAATACACTTGTTTTGCAGAAGATGCCTGTAATTGAGATCAGAATCCACATGGCTTTGCTGTGAATGGGAGGGAGGAAGAAAGTGAGGGGAAAAACAGAGAAAGGGTGAGAAAGACCATGCATGTGCCAGAGACAGAGAGAGAAAGAGAGAGAGAGAGAGAGAGGTGAGTCATACTCAAACTCAATGGCCTCATACAAGCATACAAGCACTTGCTGCACAAGGAGAGAAGTATGACGTGCTTTTGCTCCATTCCAGCATCAGCTCTGGCCATGAAATTAACATTACAGGACCCTGACTCACATGATCTGTGGCTTTTTAAATGCTTCACACCTCTAAGTGATAAAGATTAAGATGCTTTCCATTCATTGGCTCTGAGATTGTTTCCCTCCTTCCCTGCTTTAATAGATTAAACACAGTCTCAGAGCGTTGATCTATAAACCCAGAGTAAAATGAATAAACATAGACGACTAGAAGATAGATAGCAGAGCGCTGTAAATCTTTGTCACATCTGGTCTGATTTTGGTGCCAGATACCACATCATACCGTCATCTGAGGTCTTGAGTTGTCCATGCCTCGATGGATCTGAGCTGTTTTGGTGGAGACCTATACAGGATTAAACAAGCGGATTTAATGTTATGGCTGATCGTTGTAAATATCTGTACTATAGATACACTGGTGATCACGTCTTTCTAATAGCTTGATGGTTTTATTTATTTCACCCGGTGGCGGCCAGTCAATAAAAATTTAGGCAGAGAAGAATGCTATGTACTTTAACATGTAATTATTTAACATAATTATTATTTATTTTAATAATGAAATAAAGTCATTTAGTCACAATATTCCGCTGTATTTCTTAATATAATTTATTTACAA
>JAQMYJ010000023.1:6897248-6907629 GCA_030014305.1 Clarias laeviceps | reverse complement strand
TTGTTCTTAGCGAATCAATATTGTTTTTAAATATTTGGGCTCATGTGATTGGACCATTCTCAACGAGTCTCATTAACAGTCAGCAGATTTTGTTAGTTAATGTATTGAATAGTGATTGACCTGGAAGCCAGATAAATATGAGAGAAAATTCTGTAATTTCTTTGCTAAAATACCCCTTCACAAGGCGATCGGACGTAGAAAAAGAAAAAAGTGCTTGGACCAGATCGACCTGATCTTCTAATTAAGCAGCAGTCAAGTGATCACAGCTGAGCGTACACTCAGTGCTTTTCCAGCACTTCTTATGGCTATTTACAGGCGCTTATTAAAAGTTACATTTTAATTTTGTTTGCGCCCCTCCGAAACATTTGCACCAGCCGCCACTGATTTCACCATATTGTTACTATTGTATAATACATTTGTAAACCGAAAAGAGTGATGTACAGGAGTCGAACTCGGACACTGAAGTTGCAAGACGACCGTGCTAATCACTAAAGCCACCTTGCTGCCTATTAAAAGAACGAATGAATATGGAAATTATGTGAAGTATATGACTTTACAGTCATGAGATTTTAACGTATTTCAGCATCTACTAGACATTTCAGAGCAAAGCATTAATCACAGCTGTCCCATTTTTGGAATATTTTCTGAAGGAATTGGTGTTTATTCTGCTACACTGACTATCCAGCTACGTCTGGCTGCCAGTTTTGAAGTTATGATCCCCAGCTTTGCTGTAATTTTCATGTTGATCTAAATAAATGGTTAGGTCAGAGTCTAACTTCAAATAAACCATAAAGGAGTGTGGATGCGGAAGGGACGGACATCAGGCAGGCAGATGTATTCTGTCTTTTAGACACTAGAGAAAGAGTGATCATTTTATGTACATTTTCATTTGCATTTAAGTACAGTTGGACGGCATCGTGGTTAGCACTGTGGCCTGGCCGCTGGCTTCAAATCCCGCCTTCTAGTTTGCATGTTGCTTGATAGGTTTCCTCCTGGTCCTCCGGTTTCCTCCCACAATTTAAAAACACAAATTTCTGTAGCATTTATTTTTCTATAGTCAAAAGGTAACAATAAGACTCAATAAATTAAAAACAGACGTATTAGAACTGGGTCTAGGCCGAGCAGTAACATGAACCGGATCTCTATAATAAGTTACAGTACTGTGCACAAGTCTTAGGCAACCTGTGGTTTTGTTTTGCTTTGTTTTGTTATGTTTTGTTTTTGTACAAACTTTGTTATACATGTTTAGTTTATGACTTCATTATTAAGTCAGTACAAACGAAAAACATTTCTGATTTCCAAACATTAGCATTCAAGCAATTTATCTTACAGGAAAATATCTGTAGGCCAGAAAAGAAAGCAGAATATTATGTAAAAGGCCACTTTTCGGACAAAAAGAAAAAAAAAAAACGCTTCTCTTGTTTTTTTTATGCATGAAAAGAGAAGCAGCTGTGACTAAGTCCTCAGAAGGACTGTGGCTGGTTCTACAGGATGGTCAGTAAACCTAAACAGCATATCTACAGTATGTAGTATATATAGTATGTACAGTATGTACAGTATATAATAAAACAAGATGTTTTTTGGGAATTTTTTTCTGTCTGTTTGTTTGTGCACGCATAACATAAAAACTACTAGACAAATTTTAATGAGGTTTTCACAGGTGTATTTGGCCGAGGTAATATATACAGTAGGCTTTGTTTCGTCGAAATTGTCCCACGAGGAAGAGACTTTGAAATTTAAATGGAAAACGTCCTTATGTTGTAAAAAAAATCATCATCATTAGTTCTTCTCAAATTTCAACAGATGGCACTGTACATTTTTTTTTATACATGCTTATGGGTGTGCGATTGAAATCTATTTAATACACGCGATCTCACACCATTATTCCGCGCACTTCACGGTAACACGTATAATTTTTCGTTAATTCCAAAATTCGAATGAATATGAGTCTGAATATGAGTGTGCACTTAAATTTCACATAAAAAAAAATCTATTTACTGCAGGCGGCGTAGTGGTCACCTTGCACCTCCTGGTTCGATTCGGGTCTGTGTACATGGAGTTTGCATGTTCTCCCCGTGCTTAGTGGGTTTCATCTGGTTTCCTCCCACACTCCAAAGACATGCACGCATCGTCTATACCATTTTATCCTGTCTACAGTGTCACAGGGCCTGCAGGGGGCCTGGAGCCTATCGTAGGTTGCTAAGCCTAATCTGCATGTCTTTGGACGGTAGGAGGAAACCCGCAAGAATGGGTAGAACATGCAAACTCCATGCACATAGAGACGAGAATTAAGCCTGGCCGGGAATCGAACACGGACCCTGGAGGTGCAAAGCAACAGTGCTAACCACCTCACCACCGTGCCGCCCCAAAGACATGCAGATTATGGCTAATTGCCGTCCCCATAGTGTGTGAACGAGTGCGTGAGTGTTTGCACATGTGTATGCTCTGTGATGGATTGGGACCCTGTCCAGGGTGTAAACAAAAACAGAGGTTTCTCCAGGACCAAAGTAAAAAACTTGTGGCAAAAGCAATCACCTCCCTCTTTCTCAACAAGACTACTGATTACTCTACATGACTTACCTTAAAAACCAGATCTGCTCTTCAGTGCAGGTTTAGTCTCGGGGTAGACAAGGCGTAGACTTGTAAAATCGTCCTATAGTTAAACGCGTGTGCGCGCACGAGTGTCTGTGCATATGACTGTTCTCTTCTTCTTTCACTCGAGCCAGCACGGCATGTTTGCACCTCGGCAGTGGGCAAAAGCTCAGACGAGCGGGTAGGGGGTTAACAAGGCCCTGTGAGTCACCTAATTGGTAGATCTGTCGTGTAGCTGCCTGCTGTAGGAGACAACCTTTCCTGTCCTTTTTGTGTTCACAGAATCATGTAGAAGATGTGTGTGGAGAAGGAGCTGGCTGTTAGTGCTTCAATAAAGAGGGGGAAAAAAAGTAGCCTTTCATGTCACATATCCCAAAAACACTGCTGCCTGGTAATTCTCTAGGTATAGACACGAAGGAAATGTCACACTGATTCACCTTAACCTTTTACAGCTTCTACATGATTGTAGAAAAGTGACATGATTGAAAAGTCGGTCAAATTCGACTCACCACGATGTACATTTGCGTCCTTAATCGTTAAGATTCCGAATTCTTCCCCTATATATCTTTTAAAGTTGGGTTTCCAAACCATGTTCATTCCACATCATTCTATCATATTAGACTCATACATTCCCCTGGATTTTAACTTTTTTTTGTTACGGTGAGGTGAAAGGAATCTGCGCTGGTCTCCTAATAATCAGTATGCCTAACCAGGAGAAGCATGAACTCTTGAGGGACTCAGGCCTAGTCCAGCTCATTAATGCAGCCAACCAGACAGACGCCCTCGAGACAAGCCAGCAATCATAAATGGAATTATTTAGATCTGACCCGGAGCCTGATCTCAAGTAATACTGAACACAGCCACTGGGATTGAACCAAATCGAACTGATGTCAGGGTCTGTGTCACGGACACTCGAGCGGAGCGGACGTGCCGCACGTCAGGTGAGTGTGCACATGCATCGTACTGTGTTAGTTAATTCTTGCGTTATCGATAGTTCTTCACATGCTCCCGAAGCTGAACAGCCCAGGAGGAGTCACGGATACAGGGGCAGGTGGAGGTCAGAGTCTGCACGGTGTTGTAAACAGGTAGTCCATGTCTAAACTGACACATAAATCATTTTAAATGCGATGCAGAGACAATAGGAAAACACGTAGAACGAGCAAGCAGGAATGTTTCTTACAGCTAACCTAGACATACTATAACACACCTGTAAACTTTATGACTGACGCCCATGTGTCACGTCAATGCCAAAGTGTGTGTGTGTTAAACTACAACTCCCAGAATACAGCACAGCATACAAACCTGGCCTTCAAGGACTAGAATTCAGACAGATTGCACACACCTTTACTTAATCACGTATCACAATCATATAACCCCCTCACTAAACCTGAATTTTGTGAAGTACTATACACTCCTTTTTTCTATTTATTATCTTTCTGATCTTACTGTCTGGTTTTCTCGACTTGCTCTTGACTGTCCTGGTCTATATTGATTTTTCATCCCTTGACCCTTGACTGAAGCTTGACCAGGAACATGGTTTACTCATTTGTCTTCATTACAGCTCTCTATACCTAAATTTTTGTCTCCCTAATGGCGCCGTTAGATTTTCTTGCGTATTTAATGTTGCAATCACGTGTCTTGCTAGCTAACAAGTTACATTAACCAGGATAGCAAACCTGCTTGGAGGTAAAAAAAAAAATAAATGTATAGAGGTTATCTTAATGGATTCCATTTAAAATTCTGTATTAGTAGCTGATGTATTTAAAGGATGATTTCTATCAGGAGTTGTAGTAGTGAATGGGTCTGCGATATATAGACAAATTAATTCAATCATCTTCTATAACACAGGGTCACGGTGCCTATCTCAGGAGACTTTGGACACAAGGCGGGGTACACCCTGGACATACAGGCAACACAAATGAGACTCATCTGCATGTCTTTGGACTGTGGAAGGACACCAGAGGAAACTCATCAAGCACCTGGAGAACACACAAACTCCACGCACCAAGACCCAAGGAGGGAATCGAACCCTCAACACTCTAACCAGTATGCCACCTTGCCACCTACATGTACCTAAACATTGACTCAGTTAGACAATCTTAAACTTTAATTGGCTGATTGATCTTGAAGAATCATCTGAAATCATCTGCCTATACAATTAAAAAAAATCCTAAGGGTGCCGTCCTGGTCAAGTGAGGAGTAGGAGTAAACCACAGTTCGAATGGTCAGCTTCCCAAGCATCCTAATCTTGGTCCACCCTTTCACTGTCCACTCTACACTGTTGTGAATCATGCTGTACGTCAGTGGTTGTGCATTGGGTTAAGTGCCCAACAGTGGCAACCTGGCAGTAGCAGAGCTCAAACCACACATCCTCTGATCAGCAGCCCAGAGCTTCAACCGCCTGAGCCACCACCGCCCCTAGCAAAGTCCTGCCATACACTAAATCAGTTCTTGCCCCACCATGACCACACCCTGTTCAACATTTCCACCAGACATAGATACTTAGCAACTTGAGACCAATCGAGATCGTTCCTCAGACAAAGGATGTACAGTGCCGAGTATGGATCATGTGTTATTTGTATCATGCTTGTCTATGCTGATGACAACTCATTATCATCATTACTCATAAAAACACACTTCATATTCTGAGTAATACATAACTACCAGCCTGCCTGAGACTGTGGTCACTGTGTGGTTTGGAAAGCGCTCTAGCATGCCGGCCACATGAAGAACTCTACCCAAGCAATCGAAACGTAACTGACAGGACCACACCGGCGTTCCTTTTCATGCCTGACTACATAAAAAAGACAAGTCTCATCTTCTTTTTTTTTTCTTTTTCTTTTAGAGTGATGATGACGGTTATTGCCTGGAGCTAGCTGACCTCCGAACAACATCTGGTCACTATATTTCAATCAGTGTTTTGCTCCCTGACGACTGCATCTGGTGCAATAAAGTGCACTTATGAGGGCCAAATAGCATAATTACTGAATGAGACACGCATCGTGCGAACAACAACGGCTCATTATTCATGGAAGACAGCAAATCTGTTCCATTCAGGAGACAAGGAGAAAGACGGCAGCAGAGAACATGTCCACAATGCCTCAGGGATATTTATGTAATGTTGACTGAGCAATGCGACAAGTATTCTGCGGTTTTCTACTTTCATGGTCATTTCCCTCTTCTTTGAAACTATTAATTGAGCAATTTGAAAGATGCGCTTGTCTTTCTCTTGGTCGTCCATCTCCCCACCCCACCCCACCCTCTCTCTCTCTCTCTCTCTGTCCACCCACCCACCCCACTAGTCTCTAAGTCTTCTGATGATCATTTGACAGCACAATAACAGTATTGTGAGCATATATGTCATAAACTGACTGTTTTTGTGTCTCATCTGTGCAGAATCCTGTTATTTGTGAAGGACAGCCAGAAGCCAGAAAAGATGAAGAGCGCCACCTAGTGATCGTCCCTTCTTGCCCTCTGATGGCCCTAAGTGAATGTTCATTGCGGTAACAAAAGTAAGATGGATGTGTGTTACATCTGGACAACATTTTTAGGTCCTGTATAAATAAAAAGGTCCTTCGGTCAGGAATTCTTCAATCTACAAATAAAGCCATCCATGAAAGTCATTTGCTGAGCTATTGGGATGATAGGAATCACCAAAGCTGTAAAAGATCAATTTCCTTTACTTGGAAATTTCCAATTACCAATCAAATATGCCTTAAAAGGAGTCAGCATTTATCAGGAGTGTCATGGACTTAGTGTCGTGGAATTAATTATGGAAGTGAGGTTTAGTGATTCTAACTCATAGGAAGTATTTTAAATTTCAAATTGTTAAACATGATTGGAAATTGGTTGCATATGAATTTGTATTGAATTCAAAACTACGAAAAAAAATTACTGCTGGGAAATTTTGTCCTGCATCATATAAATGAAGATTGATTTATTTCGTCTTAACAGTCATTTTCCCCTGTAAGCTATAAAATAACAATAATACTACTACTATTAACAATAATATTAATAATAATAATAATAATAAAAAGAAGAAGAAGAAGAAGAATTTGGTTTAAAAATGAAACGGTAATAATAAAATATAATATTATCTTTTATCAGTATTTTTTTAAACATGAAAATGAAATGACAAAATATTTCTGCATATTGATAAACTTCATAAATCAGTGACCTTTAGAGTTGTTTTTCAGTCAGAAGCAGTTAAGAGTTATTACAATATATAAAATTAAAATTGTTTTAAAAATTGCTTTCCTGTAAATACATTCACAAAACAATAGGAATTAAAGGATGTAATGTTTTCTGTGATGCATATCAAAAAGGTTTGTAAAAAAAAGTTAAAAAACAACAAGAAAGTGCAAGAAACTCACTCATCGTCTATACCGCTTTATCCTGTATGCAGGGTCTCGGGGGGCACGAGGCAGGGTACACCTTGGACAGGGTACCAATCCCTCACAGGGGACACACACGCTCATTCACACACTAGTGGGCAATTTGGGAACGCCAATCAGCATGTCTTTGGACTGTTGGAAGGAACCGGAGTACACGGAGGAAACCCATCAAGCATGGGGAGAACATACAAACTCCTTGCACACAGACCTGAGGCGGGAATCCAACCTGGACAGAAATTCGGACCCTCGACCCTTGGGGTGCAAGGCGACAATGCTAACCACTAAGCTGGCTAATGCAAGAAACATTGTACTATAAAAATATCTTTCATTTCTCCTTTTGTTTTCATCATTTCCTGTAATCGCTTCAATATAAGAAGAATGACGACAACAGATAATCACTTATACGATATTTATGCTTATTGATGATTAACATCCAGCACTTTCCTGCCTTTGCTTTATTGGCAGATGAACTCACATCATGCTCGTTACGCCTCATTTTGTGTGTGTGTGTGTGTGTGTGTGTGTGTGTAAACCCAAGTGCGCTTATTAATTTACAGGAATGAGTGAAAATATGTTCCTGCACAGAGCTGATGATGATTCCAGTCTTATGAGCCTCGTGTTGTGGGCCAAGGGAGAGAACTTATCCGGCATGCTCCGGATGGATGAGGTGGAGGGAAGTGGGATGAGTCAACTGTGCTGGTGGTGGATAACGAGGATTAAATGACAGGAGGGGGAGGGGTGGGGGTGGGGGAGCTTTTGTCTGACGCGCACGGCGTGACGTGCTAGAAGGGGTTTTATTTCCCGATCTGATTACTGTCGATCAGGGCCAGACAGATAAGGGGGGAAAGTGTGTGTGTGCATGTATATGTGTGTGTGAGAGAGAGAGAGAGAGAGAGAGAGAGAGGGGATGGGAGGATGAAAGTGCTCAATTATCAGTTGTTACATATTGCAGGCAGTCATTAGTGTGTTTGACAGCGTTCGTTACTTTCAGTGTGAGCGTATTTGAGTGAAGAAGGAGGGAGAGTCTGAGAAACGGATGAGTGCTACGCCATCAGTTATGAGCTTTATATTTAGCATTCGTTAACATATTTAAAGAGAGTGGGAGAGAAAGACGAGACGGGGAGCGAGTCCAAAAATAGAATAATGTATGCAATGAGTGATATTTTCAGTTTTATTAAGTCTTTATGCTCATGGGCATGGTAAATACTTGATGTCAGGCAGCCTCATACACACACACACACACAAACACAAACTAGTCATTTACACTAAGAGCTGAATTATACTCACATTTTACATTTACAATACATTTATGGCATTTGGCAGACGCCCTTATCAAGAGTGACTTTCATTTTTATTTCATTACATCCAAGCAGAAGGGGGTTATGGGCCTTGCTTAGGGGCCCAAAAGTGTGAACTCGGTGGGATTTGAACCTATGACCTTACGGTCAGTAATCCAACACTTTACCCACTGTGGACATGGGGTCAAACAAACCATAATACAAACCATTTTTTTTTTTTTTTTTAGTTGTGAACATGTGTTCACAACTAAATAAAAAAAATAATTAAAAAAACACTGTGTCTGAAACTGCGTATCACTAACCTTCTGATCAAGGTTAGTGTCTCGAGACGAGCACATGGCCTCGTTTTCGTATTTCTGGTTCTTCTAGATTAGTAAATACTTCGGATTGTTTATAAGTTTTTAATTCGAGACACAGCGCATGAAAGCAATCATGGATGGTTTTAAATAGCAACAGAGTGCATGTGTGTGCAGCATGTGTGTGTGTGTGTGTGTGTGTGTATATAATGTCACTGTGCATGAAATCTCCAAACATTACAAATTGTTCACGTTGGAAACTTGACAGAGTGTTTTTTTGTATTTTTGGAGTGGCATGACATCTAGCGGGGGTCGCTTTTAATTTATTGTTAACTTTTTTTTATAGTATAGCTGTCATGGCCATGTCCCGGGTCTGTGTGTGTGGAGTTTGCATGTTCTTTGTTCGGATTTCCTCTGCGTGCTCGGATTTCTCCCACAGTGCAAACACATGCAGATCAGGTTAATTGGAGTTCCCAAATTTCCCATAGTGTGTGAATGAATGTGTGTGTGTGTGTGCGTGTGTGTGTGTGTGTTTGTGTGTTTGTTTGCCCTGCAGTGAATTGACCACATGTCCGCTGTGCCCAAAGCCTCCTGGGAAAGACTCCAGGCTTCCTGAGACCCTGTACAGGACAAGAGACTGTATGAGTGAATGAATTTTAGCTGCTATGTTTTTATATCCATCAGACCCCCAAATTTCTGGTTAACAAACTCCTTCATCTTCTGTGACTCCTGAAAAGATTCAGGTTTTTCCCATTTTACACAATTCTCTCTAAGGGTGCCAATATTTCTAAAATTGTTAGAATGTATGCAGAGACACATCATATTCCTCTTGCAGTTTAAAAGTCATCTTTTATTATTCTTTCACATTGATGCTTGCATCAGAGATTAGGTCAGAGATGTGGATTCCGTGGTAGTAAAAAGACAGAAAAAGACAGAGAGAAAAAAAAAAACATTTTGTATGTGATTTTTTTTTTAATCTTCCTTTTTTTGCCTCGGTTTGAACTTTGGAGAAAGCCAGTGGTCAGCGGTGTGACCTGTGATGAGTTTCACATTGTTGACCCTTTGACACGGAGCTGACTCGGGCTTCTGCACTGCACAGAGCTTCTCTATAATCTGAGCTCGGTGCCTGAGATCTTCCCACTGCGCTTGGTTCATGCTGAACTCTCGTGGCAGCAGCTCGGCTCTTTATGCGGCGGCTAACATGTGAAAGCTTTCCGAACGAATCCCAAATTTGTCATGATTGCAGGTTTTCAGTGGCAGGCGCAGTGTGTAGCGGTTTGTGGTTTGTTGTGGTTAGAGCCAGGCTGCCTGCCAGAGCAACAGGGTGCCGGAGCACAGCAGAGCAGAACATGGAGCAGATCACAGCAAAGAACGTGTGTGTGTGTGTGTGTGTGTGTGTGTATGCTTTATGTGAGTGCTGGATGTCAAACCACAGCAGCAGAAGGTGATGGTCAAGGTGAAAGATGAATCTATCTATCTGTCTATCCGTCTGTCTGTCTATATATTTATCTACAGTGGTGCAAAAAAGTATTTAGTCAGCCTCCAATTGTGCAAGTTCTCCCACTTAAAAAGATGAGAGAAGCCTGTAATTTTCATCATAGATATACATCAACTATGAGAGACAAAATAAGAAGAAAAAAAATCCAGAAAATCACATTGTAAGTATTTGGTCAATAACAAAATTTCATCTCAATACTTTGTTATATACCCTTTGTTGGTTAAATGTTTTCTGTAAGTCTTCACAAGGTTTTCACACACTGTTGCTGGTATTTTGGCCCGTTCCTCCATGCAGATCTCCTCT
>JAQMYJ010000023.1:6863011-6894480 GCA_030014305.1 Clarias laeviceps | reverse complement strand
ACAATTCTGTCTCTGAGTTCTTCAGGCAGTTCCTTTGACCTCATGATTCTCATTTGCTCTGACATGCATTGTGAGCTATAAGGTCTTATATAGACAGGTGTGTGACTTTCCTAATCAAGTCCAATCAGTATAATCAAACACAACTGGACTCAAATGAAGGCGTAGAACCATCTCAAGGATGATGAGAAGAAATGAACAGCACCTGAGTTAAATATATGAGTGTCACAGCAAAAGGTCTGAATACTTAGGCCCATGTGTTATTTCAGTTTCCCTTTTTTAATAAATCTGCAAAAATGTCAACAATTCTGCGTTTTTTCTGTCAATATGGGGTGCTGTGTGTACATTAATGAGGATTTAGCAAATGGCTGCAATATAAGAAAGAGTGAAAAATTTAAGGGGGTCTGAATACTTTCCGTACCCACTGTAAATCATTAATTATAACATGCATTACATTTTTGTCATGATAGATTTGTAAGCTTATCCAGTTGAATGTCACAGGAACATTCACATGGGACCCAAAGTTTCCCAGCAGAACATTGCCGTGATACGTGAGGAGGAAAATATGCATCGCTTATCACAGTTAGCTGCTCAGCCTGGTGCTAATGATGTCATTCATAGCTGTGAAGTTCACTCCCAAACTAAGTCTAACAAAACATTACAATTTATTATACTGTGCCAGTGGTATACTATATTCATTCATGGCCATGCTGTTTTACAAAAATGTTGTTGCTAGATAAAGTTCACTAGTGGTTTTTGAACATTAGCAAAACACTCAGCCAGCTAATTACTATATCTAATGCAATGCAGCGTGTGACACACAGAACATTCACAGGACTAGCGAATAGAGATCATGTAGTCATTATTTACTACATTAGTTTTTATTTCTTTGATCGTTCATGTCATTCCTAATATTATACATGATTCATTAGCATTAATTGTTTAAAAGATGAAATCCTATCCTATTTGGGGAGTCTTCTATTAGGGTAGAATTATGTGAATTTTATTAGCTTTTAAATGTGTTCAGATTTTCATTCAGCTACAAAGCATGTGTGGGTGAGAACATAACATGAACCAATAGTTTGATGTATCATATTACTACCATTACTATTACTACTCCTACTCATACTACTACTGTACTACTACTACCATCCATCCACTCAGCTAGGAACCTCTCAACGAGGGACCGTGGAGGCCAGTGGTGACTACCATTGTATTTATTCTCTTTTTACGACTGGAGTGGTACCTTCGGACAACATTCAAACACGCATTCACACACTACAGGCAGTTTGGGAATGCCAATTAACCTAAGCTGTGTCTTTGAATGTGGGATGAAACTTGGGGACACGGAGGAATCCCACCAAGCATGCGTAGAAAATACAAACTCCATGCTCAATGCTTCCGAACAAGAATTGAATCTGGGCCCTAGAGGTACTCTTACTTGTTCTCCTACTACTTATACTCTTATTACTAATTCTGCCTCTTCTAAGGCTACTTCTACTACTTCTACCAATACTTCTACTACTTTACTACTTTACTATTACTCCTACTACTCCTACTCCTACTAATACTTCTACTACTTTATTATTACTCCTACTCCTACTCCTACTTTTATTCCTACTTCTACTTCTTCTACTACTTCTACCAATACTTCTACTACTTTACTACTTTACTATTACTCCTACTACTCCTACTCCTACTAATACTTCTACTACTTTATTATTACTCCTACTCCTACTCCTACTTTTATTCCTACTTCTACTTCTTCTACTACTTCTACTGATATTAACCATACTTCCACTACTGCTACCTCCTACTACTACTACAGTACATACACTCATAGTACTTGTACAACCTCTACTACTACTCCTACTACTACTTCTACTACTTTTTCTATTCCTTATACTACTGTGTTGTTCTTAGAGTTGTCTTTAATCACTGAGCTATGAATACTTAGGTGACATTTATTTACAGATGAGTGAAGAAATATATCGTTGCATACATTGTTTGGGTTTGACGTCTTCCCTGAGACTGGCGAAGACTTGTTCTGGGTCGTTAGGGTGAGGCTTTGTTTTGCCCAAGAAGCTATAATTACGCTCTCCTTATAAAAAGCTCCACCACCCGCACACAATAAAAGTTTTTCTTTTTTTCCCCCTTTCAAACTGAGATGTGGAAGTAACTTACAATGAGGTGCAGGAATCATATTTTCATTCTTTTGTGTTTGGGTAAATTCTTTGAATGGTGTCAGAACCACCTTTGCTTTGGTGTGTGAATGCACACGTATTCCCTTTAGTGCATAAACATTTACATTACTGTTGTATTTCTTCATTTTAAAGAGGCTTTCAAACAAAACCGTTTTCAAGTACTGGAGAATACAGTCTAAGCACAGAGCTGTTAAAGGAGCTGGTAGTGACATAATCACCACACAACAGTGTCCACCAGTTATAATAATTATAATATCGAGAGCAACAATTAAATACACACACGTACTGTACACTGAAAGACTGGAACACGGATAGAGATAAACATGAGGTCTGGAGAAAGTGCTAGAATTCAGTACGAAAACTTATTTTTTAATATTTTATATAATATTAAACTAGATTAGAGAAAACAAGCTAAAAGTTTTGAGATAAGGATAAAAACTACCCAGCAATAAGTTTTGTCAAGTATTTAAAAGTAAAAGTAAACTGTAACATTTCAAATCAAAGATTAGGACGTGTATTTTTCTTTTCTCATGTTCCTACTCCTAACAATGTAATTGATTTATGTTATAAGAACAGTTCACTTTATGTACGAAATCAAATCAGCTCCGTTCACATCACTTATGTTCAGTTAATCTATAAGAATTTTTCATTTTAAAGCAAGCGCCTTTTTGAAATGAAGAAAAGGCCAAGCTGTTAAAGGAAAACAATCAACGATGCCGTGGTGTGATACAGACGGACACAAATCAGAATTCCTATAACTGTCTGGAAATAGTTTTTTTTTCCTGTTACATCACAGTAATTTGCTAAGAATTTCATTTATCTGTCATATCTTTTTATTCATTTATAATTCCCTTTAATACTGAGACATACTTCCTTTTACCAGTCAATCTTATCACCTACATTTTGTAATTGAAAAAATAAAAACTAATAAGGAAAAAGCTTCTTTAAGGTGAAAACTTCCCCACAGAGCAAAAAAAAGGTCGTTCTTTGTGTTAGATTATTTCAGGGATAACGAAGAAAGGTTTATGTGACAAAAAAAACAGATCTTGTCCTATTACAGTTTAAAAAAAAAAGAAAAAGAAAACAGGAAAAACAGTTGCCTGTTTGGAAGGCTTACTTGTAGTGAAAAACTGTTACCAAACACTGACACTGCAGACTCCTTCCAAACATTATAAATAAACATAAAACACCACAATATCAGGAATTATGCTTTTTATTGTTATTAATTATTTTGTTGATGCCCAGTGGCGCAGGTTAGCACTGTCGCCTTGCACCTCCAGGGACGAAGGTTCTCGTCCCGCCTCGGGGCTGTGCATGTTCTCCCCATGCTCAGTCCGTTTCCTCTGGGTTCTCTGGTTTCCTCCAACAGTCCAAAAACATACGTTAGACTTACTGGCAATTCCAAACTCCTTGTAGTATGTGAGTACTTGTGTGCCCTGCAATGGATTGGCACCCTGTCCAAGATGTACCCCATCTAGTGCCCTGAGTCCCCTGAGACAGGCTCCATATATATTTTTTGACATTGCATACTTTTCAGTTTTCCTCAGAGAATGTTTAAATCAATAACAAAATGCAAGTCCGTCCTCGCCTTTCCGCTTCTGTTAGGCACCAAATAGTAAATCATATATAGACTATACACGTCAACGAAGAATAATGATAATTAGCCATAATAAATATAATTGTAAAACACAATAATAGTATTAATAATTAACATTAAAAAGCAAAAGACAGCAAGTGCGTACAAAATAATCAAAGTTTACTTGATGTACAGCCAAGCAAGTTGTAGCTAAATGCTTAATCACAAACAGCGTAAACCACAATGAAGAATCCCGTTCAGTGAATCACAGATGATTAAATCAAACCAAAGTGTCACTCAGCTGGTCGAACTGGTCTATTAAGATAAAAAAAATCTATAAATATATTTTTTCCATGTAATAGGTGTCCCGTGACCCTTTCTTGATCCCTGTCTCTCTCTCTCTCACGCACACACACTCACACATGTAGATACACACACAACTTTGATAACTGTCTTGATAGTCAGCGTCTGTATACTGTAGGAATCTTGATGTGCCATTCAAATGTGTTCTCGTCCGCGGCTTTTCCTCATCCAGCCGTCTGTCATAACAAGTAGCACAAGCGCCTTTTTCACTGCTCCCCTCCGCTGCTCTTTATGCAAATGACATTTGCATGAAACCCTGTTGCCTCGCGGGCCCTTCCTGTCCTGAGGAACACTTGGCAGTTTATGAGGCTACACATACACACACACACACACACACACACACACACTGAGGCTACAGATTGGACACAGGCCTAAATACTGAGAGTGAATGGGAGCTGCGACCGCTGCTGGAAATGAATCCCACATGTCCGGTTTGTCGTCTCAAACCCGAGCAAATCGCATGTCATCATTATTCGCATTATAGCAGGAATAATGTGATGACAAGTTGGGGTAAAAAAAAGGTTAACCTAACACCAATTCTTTAGTACTAAATAGATATGTCCATATGATTTGTCAATATAGTGCCGAACAACTGATCAACATGAGACCTGGACTGTACTGTTGTTTCCATCGCAATTTCTCTTCACTGTTTCTGTTTCTAAGCACCAGATATCACAAATTGAATCACTGTCTTTAAACAGGAATAAAGAAGTCTGGCGAAAGAATCATACTTAACGGGTCTTTTGTGAGAATCATACAAGGATGTAGTGTAAAGACAATGTAGTTGGGAGAAAATGTCAAGATATGAGGACGTTCAAGTGTCAAGGGGTTCGGGAAAATTTGTGAATAAGTGAAATATTAAGTCTGGTATCTCTTAAGCAGCTGACTAAAAGATCGAGCATCTTCCCTGAACCAGACTAAATACAATACCATTCCTCCTCCCGACATTAATCTGCCACTAAGGTGACGTGTGCGTAGCAAGAAATGTGATTTAAAAGCCTACGGTGGAAAAAATAACATCCAATTTAATATGATAATAAAAGAGCAGGGCATAGCATTGAAAGATAAGATAATGCTGCAAGGTCTAGACAAATCTGTGTCTGTAAAAGCAAGCTTTAGTTCATTTAGATAAACCTTACGTCAGTGCAGCAGTGACTGCATCGAAGTGACATGACATATATGGAAGATTTTACAGCTAAGAAGCAGACTGGCCAAACATTAATCTCTCTCTCTCTCTCTCTCTCTCTCTCTCTCTGGCATGTCCGCTTCTGAGTCAGAATGCTTAATCCCTGAAGTGCTACAGTGGAGCATGTTTGTCTGTCTGTCTGTGTGTGTGTGTGTGTGTGTGTGTGTGTGCATGCAGCTTCTTGATGGCTTTTAAAGTTAACACAGACAGTAATACCGGAATGAAGAAAGTCCAGGAGGCTTCACTCTAAATAACTCCAGCATTGGTTTGAAGTTGAAAAATCTGTTGAGTGCCATTACAGACGACATACTTCACTCCCCAATATGATTTCCTGCTCTGTTCTACTTGACAAGTTGGAGTGTGTTAAATGCAAATCAAACTTTTTTCACATGGCAAGGCTAATACAGTAAAATATATATATATATATTTACAGTACATTGAGCCTTCATAACTTCATAACAACATTCATAAATATTACATAATAATTTTCATTATGTAATGCTGGAAGAGTTATTAAGATAAGTGCTGGTTTATTATGATTAGACGGGGGTTAATATCTAATATCTCTCTATGATTCGATAGTAAAACTATTAGACTTGATGGTGTAATAAAAATAACATGGGGTTTTATACACACACATTTACAGCATTTGGCAGATGCCTTTATCACGAGCATATCTCATTATACATCTGAAGAGTTAATGGTTAAGGGCCTTGCTAAAGGGCCCATCAGTGGCAACTTGGTGGTGCTGGGGTTTGATCTTTTTTTTAATTATTTATTTTATTTAGATAACGCTTTTAACAATGGTCATTGTCACAAAGCAGCTTCACAAAAATGAAAGAAATTTAAAAAAAGAAAATTTTTGGAAGTGGGTATGTGTGAGAAAAATGTTCTAGATAATAATGAGATGAATGAATGAATGATGAATGAAATGTCTTTGATGAGCAAGCCAAGGGTGACGGCGATCTTCTGATCAGTAGTCCAACAACTTAACCCCTGTGCTATGTACAGAGGCACACGCATACAAATTTCTTAAATAGACAGCTTTTATTATTAGTTCTGATTTTCTGAAGTATTAAAACCCTACAAAACTGACAGTTCTCTCATCTGTTCTTGTTTACTAGTTGTATTTTTCTTGTACAGTGTGCACCTACAAGTAGATTATTTTTTAAGGCATTCTAGGAGAAAAAAAAATAATGGATCAAATAACCCACTTTATTCATGCTATTTCGGAAATAAAACCATTCTAGCCCATTTATACCAGCCACTCTAACTTTTGTCAAAACTTGTGATATAAACTGTCTTCAATAGGAAGAGAAACAAAAATGTAATGTTCATTTATTACTGTACCAAGGTGGCACGGTGGCTTAGTGGTTAGCACTGTCGCCTTGCACCTCCAGGTTCTGGGTTTGATTTCTGGGTGTTCATGGAGTTTTCATGTTCTCCCCGTGCTTGTTGGGTTTCCCCACACAGTTCAAAGACATGCAGATTAAGCTAATTGCCATTCCCAAATTGCCTGTAGTGTGTGTCCTGTGATCAACCTGTCCAGGGTGTACCACACCTTGTGCCCTAAGTCTCCCGGGATAGGCTCCAGGCCTGTTGCGACGCTGTATAGGATACAGGATAAAGTGGTATAGACAATGAGTGAGTGTGTGAGCATTTATTACCACAGAATGGTGTGAAATTTAAACCACTGACAGAAAGTGAATACAGTGGAACCTTGGATTACAAGCATAATTCGTTCAGGAAGTGGGCTCGTATTCCAAAACACATAAAACTCGTAAATCAAAGCAAATTTTCCCATAAGAAATAATGGAAACTCAAATTATTCGTTCCACAGCCCAAAAAAATAAATACATAAAAATAATTAATACGAAATATAAGGTAAAAATAACCTGCACTTTACCTTTTAAAAAAGTAAAAATAAATCCTGGCGGATAAGTGTTTCCGTTTATGCGCGCAGGCGCTGTGTGTGTGTGTGTGTGTGTGTGTGTGTATGTAAGTAATAGGAGGAATCAGCTCCTCCCATCTCCCCTTCTCAACTTACACAGTAAACCTTTCTCCTCTCTTATTTGAGTTTCACACAAACACACACACACACACATTAACGGAAAGACTGTTTTATCGGAAAAATAGCAAGGAACATCGCTAATGACACTCGCGTGAGTGCATACTAACGGAATAACTGCTGTAAAGTAAAACAAACAAACAAATGAACCTGCACTTTACCTTTGAAAAGAATCGTGACAGAGCAGTGTTTCTGTGTAGAGCAGAGAGTGTGTGTGTGTGTCTGAAGATGAGAGGGGATGGGGGTGTTTAAATGGCGAGAGTGTGTGTGTGAAGGGGCACGGTATCAAATTACGCACGCACACACAACAGAAAGGGATGCGTGTGTGCATGCTATAAATACATTTAATTAATCCAGTGCATGCAATCTTGTGTTTGTTACCGTGTTTGTACCATATTGTGCTATACATGCCCGGTGAAGGTCAATTTTAAATGAAGTGTTACCTAAAAACCTTAGTCACTGTGTGAGTGACAAAAAAAGTGACTGAATATAAATGTCATTTTGTAATATTTTAAATTATTGTAAGAAAATTGTCTAGAGCTTAATCTTATGTTTTCCTGGAAATTTTTTTAATTTTAACACTATCAAAAACTTGATACGACTGTTTGTTATAAGAAACAAACATGTTAGTGAGACTAGAAATTTGAAACAGAATGAAATGGTATGTGCATCCTGATTGCTTGGAGAGTTGCAGCTTGAGGGGTGCATTTACTTTCAACAATGCATGCTCTGACAGTGTCTGGGATCTTCTGCAGGAGATATTACTTCTCATTATTAGTTTGTAATTGTGTAGTTATGGGTCATACAGTAAAAAAAATATATGATGATATACTTGCAGCACAAATTGCTGAAAAAAAGTAAATGCTGGTTATGATAGAATGGTATCATGACACGCTGCATTAAAGTTTGCTGTGTATGAGGTTTAGCAGGCAAACTGAGTCTGAGTTGGTGACTCAGCCTCCAAATTCCCCAGAACTCAATCCGATCGAGCATCCATGGAATGTGCTGGACAAACAAGTCTCATCCATGGAGGCCACACCTTGCAACTTAAAGGATCTGCTGATAATGTCCTGGTGCCAGTTCACACAGCACACCTTCAGAAGTCTTGTGGAGTCATGCCTTAAGGGGTCGGAGCTGTTTTGGTGACACAATGGGAACCTACACAATCCTGGGCTTAATGTTTTAAGGTTTTAATGTTATGGCCGATTGCATGTTTTGTGCCCAGTTCTGACTGATTTTTGCTATGAATGGATTTAAATTTCATGGATTGCTGTGGCTCTGACATCATTAGCTATGGCATACCGTAGCTATGAAAGAGTGCTACAGCAGAGCTAAGGTGAAATAAAGTGGCATCATGGAAAAGCACAAAAAAGGCAAGAATTAGTTATGGAAATACCATGGATAATGGATTAACTTTAACATGTGCTGTGATAGTGCTATGGCTCCCTGTCGTAAGACCTACAATAACAGATTAAATGTGTACTTGTCACAATCCTGGCACTTTACTGTGACATAAGAGCCAATTTATAGCAATCTGTAGCTGTAGCTTATACTAGCTAATCGTAGTATGCTGTAGGTGCTACTGTAGCTCCCATAATTGTGACCACAATTACACCGCAGCTCTGCCTTCACCCTTCCATACTGTAGGTCTCTGTGGGTTTCTGTAACCCTTTGGCTGTCTACGAGTGCCTATGTCTGATTATAGAAGGCCACGAATGCCCATGAATAGGCCCATGGAAACATATACTGGACCTATTCGTCGCATGGAGGCCTCTGGCTCGCTGGAAATGATGCCCCCCCCCCCCCCATGTGTTCTGCTTGAGATGTGTGTGGTTACTGGGGACGGTTCCACTTGACCATGAAGATAGTCTCGACTGATGCGGGGAGTTTTTCTGCAGTTGCTCAATAGTTCATGACTGAAATTTCCACCAGCAGTTTTGTACCTGAGCCTCTTTATATTAACTTAAACACTTTTCCTGTTATACTGAAAAAGTATGAACTTCCACCCTAACACACAGTATGACTGTAGATCAATCTCCGCTCTCTGTTATCATTTAAACGAAAATGGTTCCCTGTTGAAACTGGTTCCTCTCAAGGTTTCTTCCTATTGCCATCTCAGGAAGTTTTTCCTTGCCACTGTCACAACCGGCTTGCTCATCAGGGACAAGCTGATAATTATAATTTATACATATTTCCTCAAGGTTGGCACAATTCCTGCCTTGGGTCTGTGTGCATGGAGTTTGCATGTACTCCTCGTGCTTGTTGGGTTTCCTCCAGGTATTCAGGTTTCTTCCAACAGTCCAAAGACATGCAGATTAGGCTAATTGGCATTCTCAAAATTGCACCTGCAGGGTATGAATGAGTGTGTGCCCATGTGTGCCCTGTGATGGATTGGCACCCTATCCAGGGTGTACCCTACCCTGTGCCTAGTTTCCTGGGATAGGGATAGGCTCCAGACTTCCTGTGACCATGAATGAATGAACGTTAAAAAAGATAAACTTATTTCCTCACACTTTTCGAACATATTCTGTATGGCTGCTTTGCGACCATTGTTAAAAGAACTATATAAATAAAACTGAATTGAATTAAATATTAGAGTTATAAAAAGTTGTAGCTCTGCAACAAAATTTTTGAGCATGCAAAAAAAAAAAAAAAAGTAGCCCAAGCTGCCAAGCTACGAAGCTTCCAAGACTTAAAGCTGACACACCCAGGGAAGCCATAAACATGCTGTATGACTAACCATAACTTGTTCATTTGTTGCGAGTCATAGCAAAAATTATGAAATTGGTAACTGGGCATCACGTCTTCTTTTCCTGGGATCCCCCGCCACCTTGGACAGGATAAAGTGTTTGCCAAAATGAATAAATTTCATTTTGCTTTGCTTACGAAAACTGAGTGTGTTCATTAAATATTACAGTAGATTATTCAGTCTTACAGAATGCTTTTCAAACCGTGTACGCACTTTGCTGTATTGATTTATTTTGATTATTCCCTCTTTGGTTGAACTGACTGACTGACTGGCTGTGGAAGAAACTTCCCTCCTCTACAGCTTGTTGAGAACTCATGAATAATGAAGCAGCTCATTAGCATATTCAGCAGCTCGTGCGTAGCTGGCTGTCCCGAGCAGAGCGAAAGAGAGAGAGAGAGCGAGCGAGCGAGCAGAAAGCGGGGCAGGCGCGCGCGGGTGCTGCACGAGCCCACGGGAGGAGGATATCGCGCGACTGGGTTTTTCTATGGAAACGCGTTGAAAACACCACCAGCAACAATTCACCTTCACCACCAGCAGCAACACCAGCACGGAGGCGCTTGTCTTTAATTCCTCGCCGTTTTGTCACCTTGTTCGGGGAACGTTCGGGAAGCGCGGCTCGGTGTGCGGTCTTGTTTTGGTTGGAGAAAAACAAAAGCGGAAAACCCACGGGGAAAGGTGCTCAGTGCGGTCGAGGCAGCGCGGCATGAACACGCCCGCTCACCGGCCCTGCTGTGGGTGAGAGCGGAGCGCGCGTTCCGATTTTTGCGCCGATAAACAAAGACGCGGATACCTACTCTACTTTCGTGTCCGTTAACTCGCCCCCAGATTGAACTCTTAAAAAAAGAAGAAGAAGAAACGGAAGGATACGGATACGGTGGGAGCGGTTTAGTCTCCGGAGCTTGCCCTGCAGCAACCTTAAACATAACAAAAATAAATAAAAAGCCATGATGATGATGATGATGAGGCACGCGCTCGCCGTCCGGATCCTCGTTCTCGGCTTGTGCGTGCGCGGCGCCGCGGCTCAAGCAGCGTCCACTCCGGCCGTGTGCGCGCCCGCGTGCCGCTGCGACGGAGACGGCGGCGCTGACTGCTCCGGGAGAGGGCTGAGCTCCGTGCCGAGCGGCCTCAGCGCCTTCACCTACTACCTGTGAGTCACCTCTCTCTCTCTCTCTCTCTCTCTCTCTCCCTCTCTTTCTCTCTCTCTCTCCCCGCTTCATGTGTCATGGTCAGGTTAAAGGTTTACACACTAAACCCCAAATCTCACGGCTGACCACCGTGTTAAAATAAAGTGTCCGGTGCAGAATGTTACAGTCAGCTGAACTACAGCAGGCTTGATGCACTTGTTAATTAATTATTAGTCTTGGGTTACAGTCGAGAATTAACCATAGCTCTGTTGATTGTAAATTAACTCCTAATACTTGCATTAAGTTTTGCATTAACTTCTTACAGTCTTGAACTAACTCTAGTAATTAATTAACTCAGAGTTTAGAAATGACCTTAATACTAGTGAATTAGTTGCACTTTTAAATGTACGCTTTAGCAGTGGATTCAACTTTCTGATAGTCTTGAATTAAAGCTTGATACACTTGTGAATCTTGAATAAACATTTAGGTGGAAATTAAACCTCCATACACTTACAGATTAACTCTTACAGTGTTGAATGAACTCTGTTACCATCTTAAGGTAAAATTTAATAAGGAATTAAACCATTATACTCTTGCGGATTAACTCTTTAGTGAATTAACATTTAGTTGTGAATTAAGTTTGTTATAGTGTTGAATTAAACCTTCCTTGATGCACTTGTGAATTATCTCTAGTGCTTAATTAACAGTACTACAGTGTTAAATAAATACTAAGTTGTAAATAAACTCTGTCTGCTCTTGAATTAACTCTATATAGTCTTAATTAACATTTAGTTAATTGATTAACTTTTAGTAAGGGGTTAAACCATGATACTGTTACAAGTTGGAATTAACACAGTTACCACGGTGTTGGATTAACACTTAGTCGTGAATTAATTTTGTTAAAGAGCTGAATTAACCCTGTTACAGTTTAGAATGAACTATATAAAGCTTAATTAAAGCTTAATACCCATGTGAGTTAACTCCAGTAACAGTGCTGGATTAGTTATATAGTTCTGAATTAGCTCTGCCACAGTCTTGAATTACACCTGACCATGAATTAAGTTTGTTATAGTGTAGAATTAATTATTCAGTGCTGAATTAAACCTTCCGAATTAAATTCTTGTGAATTTACTTTTAGCGGCAAATTACCTCTAGTGCTTAATTAACAGTACTACAGTGTTAAATTAGTACTTAGTTGTAAATAAACTCGACATGCTCTTGAATTAACTCAGTAGAGGTGAATTTACTCTGTTGCTATTATAAATTAACATTTGGTAAGGAATTAAACCATGATACTGTTGCGGTGCTGAATTGACAGTTAAATTAACACTTAGTTGTGAATACATTTTGTTACAATGTAGAATTAACTCTATAGTGCTGAATTAAACCTTGATACACATGTGAATTTACTCTCTTAGTGGGAAATTATCTCTAGCTCTTAATTAACTGTTACAGTGTTGAATTAATACTTAGTTGTAAATAAACTCGGCATGCTCTTAAATCAACTCTGTAGTGGTGAAATAACTCAGTTTCAGTTTGGAATGAACTCTGCTGAATTAATACAACGTGTGAATTAGTGCTGGATTAGTTTTGAATGATCTCTGGTACAGTCTTGAATTACACCTGATGATGAATTAAGTTTGTTATAGTGTAGAATTAACTCTATAGTGCTGAATTAAACCTTGATACACTTGTTAGTTTGGAATTAATTTTGTTACAGTGCTGAATTATGTATATAACACAGTAACAGGCTGCATTAAGTCTATAATCCATATTAGCACTGAATTAACATTTGGTAATGAATTAAGTTTGTTACACCTGTAATGTTGAATTAACTCTACAGTCCTGAATCCAACCTTCCTTTGGTTCACTTGTGATTTTCCTCTTAGTGGCGAATTACCTTTAGTGCATAATTAACTGTGCTATAGTGTGTAATTAGCATAAACTCGTCAGACTCACAAATGAACTCTTAGTGGTGAATTAACGATGTTAAGCCTATATTGACAGATTAATTAGTTTACAGTTGTCGGATTAACTCTGTAGTTGTGCATAACCTCTGTCACAGTCTTAAACTAAAGATAACAGCGGTGAATTATCCTGTACAGTATTTCAATAACTTTTAGAGATAAAATAACTCAGTGTTTCATTTAACTAAATTAAAGTCTTATGGTTGTGCATTTAAGTTTTCTGTTTTACAAAAAAAAAAAAACTTTCCTTATTTGATGGTTAATATGAAACATACTGCTCGTCCTAAATGTCACACATTAAAACTAAACACCTTCTGCATGCAGCACGGCCTGAAGCACCATGTCATGTTTCTGTGACAGGACCATTGTTTTCTTTGGACAGAAACTGGAACGAGTGACTCCCCTGGCCAATAACCAGCACAAACAGCCATTTCCCTAAGTAGAGCAGGGGTGTGTGTGTTTGTGTGTGTGTGTGTGTGTGTGTTATGTGTGGAGGGGAGGGATGGGGGGGTGGTGGGTGAACCAAAGTGTGCAGTACTATTCCCGCTTTATTAAACACCTCTCAGACTAGCTGCTGAACTTGAGCAACCCGAGACAGGGCTTTTTATGTGCCTCGGACCGATTCTCAACTCGTTTTTTTTTTTTTTCTTTTTTCTTTCCCAGAGCATTCCACACACTCGCGCAGGAGGGGATTGTTGCACCGTTGGGTGTCGAGGTTACACAAGACCCGTAGTGTAAAAGGTTTTCTACTGCTTGTCCTAGTATACGTTCAGTGTAAAATTACGGGTTTTTAGCTTGGCTCAGGTACGAGACAATAAGCCTTCGCTTTATCAAAAACCATCAATTTTGAAATGACTACAGTTAAGGTTTATAACCTCTTTACAAGTGCATGCAGGGAGGGAATGAGTTAGAGAACGATAAGCATGTTAAAGTCAAATGGTGCAGCTTGTTAAAAAGTAACAGCACCCTCGATGATGATAATGATGATGGTGATGCAACTGGTCAACATTCATGCAGTTAAAATGTTTTATTTATTTTTTTTGTTTTTGGTTTGTTTTGTAGTTAAATGTGTGAAACAGGATTCCAGCAGTAACATTAAACTGACATATATTATTCAGTACATATAACATTATATTCTTGAGGAGTGTGCCTGATTGTAGTTCTACAAACTGTAGAATGAGGATAACCTCCAAACTTGTCTTCTTCATGAAAGCCACCAGTCATAACCATTTTTAAGTATGAGGTTACATAAAGGACACGACTCTCCTAGTGGAGCTTTAGCAGAAAAACAATCAACATAATTGATAAAGTGGATAATTATCTATAACATCATGTCCCGAGGTGTTTTATTCCTCTTACACCATAGCAATTTGCCAAATATTGCAGTGATCCAGTTTTTTTTAAAAACCCTGTGCTTGGTGGTTTACTTCCAGGTACTCGAGTTTCTGAAAACATGCGGTGTAGGCCGATTGGCATTTTCAAAATTGCTCGTAGCATATGAACGGGTATTATGAGTGTGTGTGCGTGTTTGTACCCTGCAGTCCCTTGGCGCCCTTCCACAGGGTGTCCGCCGCCTTGTGTCCTAAGTTCCCTGGGCTAGGCTCCAGGCCCCGGAGAACCTACCCAGAATAAGCGCTATAGATGATGGATGGGTGGATCGTGTTACGTCCACAATACAATTTAGTCTCCCCTGTGTCACTTATCAAATTATAGCAGGGATTAACTGTTGTTCCCTCACAAGCCTCTCTCTCCTTTAAGAATGTGATAAGATAAAAAATTTGAGATTGTCATATTAACAGAAAAAAGCAGAAAGTTTCCTGTAGCAGTTATTGTACCTGTTTTGACTGCTATCGAGTGTCGATAGCAGCATTCAATATTATTGGAACATGACCACCTTTGCTTTTTTCTTTTCTTTCTAAGAGTTACTAGATGACATATGACTCATATTTTCACACACTTCTCTCCTGTCAAGCTGACAGACGGTCTTGCATATCACCAAAGCCCCTCCTCGTTAAAGCCCACTTCTCTTTATTACCTCCCCACTCCACTTCCATGAAGTAGCTCTGCTCTGCGTCTTTCCCAGCTTGGCTGTTTTGAAAGCAGCCTGTCTGAGCTCTAGAAATATCTATGCCAAGCAGCCGAGTGTAACCCAACGCCAGGCTAAGTCCAGTTAGCGGAAGTGATAAGGCCAGAAATAAATAAGCCGAAGTGTTAACACTCACCCCGGCAGTGGCCATCTTAGATGTAGCAGCGCGATACAGAGTGGCTGTGCACTCGGGTGACCTGTGCAGACCGAGCAGCGTTCGTTTCAGCCACTTCAGCTGGGCTTGGCATGCTACCTGAACCTCTAACATTTTCCCAGAGCTGACTCGGACAACGTTTACACATCAGAAAGGAGTAATGATCGGTTTTGGTTTTGTTGGCGCTTGGTGTAATTGTGTTTTCACATTAGGTGCGATTGATTTGTACGGTGTCCAGGAATGATTGCTCTCCCCTTCCCGCCCCCCCACTGGTCGTCGTTCACATTGTTTTTGGTCTTCGTTCCCAGGTATGCTTGCGCATTTACACTCTCCGATACAACAGGTGGTACCTACTTGGTTTGTGAGCCGCCATTAAACACAAGATGAGCAAGTAAATCTTCACGCTTTGCCTAATAATATCGATATCCCGGGTTAAATGTCAAGAGTGACTCTCTGGTGTGTTTTCCTACTTCATGAGATATGACTGTGTAGATCAGAGGATGAGATTGGAGCATGCTATGCACACACTAAGATTACACTTCTGTTCTCAGGAACAGTCCGCTTTTATATCTGATTAAAACGATTGTGTTTCTCGACAGTGTTCTCACTGACCAAAACGAACCAGACTTTGTGGTCAAGTGTTTTCGGAAATAATCCTTATTTTGAAAAAAACGCCCTAAATGCCAACAGGGCCCATAGTTTGGCTTAAGGTTTGAGACAGGGATGAGGCACATGACTGATCCGACAATACTCAGACTTGTGTATGTGGTATAACTTCCATGCCGTATATTTTCAGTTTCAGTTACGGCGGTTCAGCGGGTGGTGTTTCCGCCTCACAGGGTCAAATCTCTGAGGTTGAAGCTCGAGTTATGTCTCTGTGGGTTTCCTCTGGGTTCTGTAGTGTTTTTCCAAACTTTCCAAAAACAATTATGTAGGAGGATTGGTTATGGCAAACCGCTCCTAGGTGTGAATGAGTGTCTGGTATTATAGTGTATCGTGCCCTGCTGTAGTAGCCTGGCTTACGCTTGATTCCCAGATTCCAGCCAGTCATTATTCCTGGAGCGATTTCAGAATAGTTTGACTTCTGCCACCTAATTATTATAATTACCTCTATGAAAAAAGGTATTGCTTTTGATCAGCAATATATTTGCAGTCGTTGACAACTTTCCTGACTTAGTTTTACAAATCTATACATACGGTTTAATAATACTGACTGAAAACGAAATAATAGCAATTTAAAAAAAATTGCTGTATTGCTTAAGTGTCAGTCAAAAAAAACAAACAAACAGTCATGGCAGGGTTTGTCATGATTTGAGAAATGCCCTGGCACACAGCCGGCTCGCTTGCGCTGCATGCCTTATTGCATTCCTGGTATTTATTTATGTAATTGATAATAGTAGAGCACCTCTCGGTGTCTCCGTGCCGAATCGCCTGCTATTGCCGCCATTGTGTCTGTCCGTGCAGAGAGAACTGGATACGATCGGAGCAGAAAAATGAAACAGGAGTACAGAAATGAAAGAATCAGGTTTATGCAATAGAGAAAGTAAAAGGAGATAAGTGCATATAAGTGTATGTGTGTGTGTGTGTGTGTGTGTGTGTGAATCTAGTCGATGATTCCCCCCCCCCCCCACCCACTGTGCAGATAGCAGCTCCCAGGCTTGTGTAGTTAATAAAGTTTGCACAGTTTCAACAGGTCGTTGCGCAACACCTCAGGTTAATGATCCACCACGAGAGGCAGGGCAGCAACGGCGGCGGCTCACTGACGCAGAACTCCTCCAGCTTCAAGGAGCAAATATGCACAGCCGTCACCTCGGCACACAATCGGAAACCTTGACCTTGAACTCGGATGAAAAGAGGCCGTAACCTATTACAGCGCATGTGTGACCTGCCCTATGCAGATAACACGTACAAAGCTTGCATTGTGCGTTCAGAACGCGATATATAGAGTTTTACTGATACCGATACAGTGGATTCATTTCCAAGAAGATCGGTCCCAAGATTATATGAATTATATTGCTGTAGCGCTTCACTTCGATTTCAAGCCGTCTGACCCTCACCGCTTTGATGCCATCTTATCTTTTTCCTTCTCGTCCATCTTAACGCAGACTGTCTGGACTGCGTTAAGCCGAGACGTCCCCTCCCTCATCGGTCTGTCCACGTGCCATTAGCAGCCCCTTGTTTTCAGACTCACTTGAGCAATTCCTCATCCAGAGTGAGGAATGCGTCTTTGTATCGCGTAAGCAAACAGAGGCGCCACGTCTTGCTCCGTGTCTTAAACGCACAAAGTATGGGATTGTGGTTGCGTCCAACCAGACAGAACACACACCTTGCATGCATGCACGCAGGGCTTTCAGGGAACTTCTCATAGAAGACTTGGGGACAAAAGTGTGTTTGTGTACGAATCACAGCCGAGACAGAAAACCACACTGCTGGACTAATGCACTTTTATGAGGACTTACAGGAGCTGCGATAGGAACGAGTCTGAAGGTCAGAGGAGTGAAGCGTTGAGGTTTTCTAGCCAGTTTCCTTAAACCCTGGGCTTGGTTTTATACAGGATGTATAGTTTATGGTCTGCTTTATTGATTTCTCAGAAATTCAGGATTGGGTCCAAGCATCGGGGACCAGTGGTGGGGGTGGAAGTGTGACTTTCCAGGCGCTAGTTTGATTTGTACCGTTACTGTAGAACATACAGGGAAAGTTCTCAGTAACAGAACAGTCTTTTTTTTGGTATTTTTAAATCTGTAATTCCTAATTACTTTCTTGAACATTCCAACAGTTCATTCACATTAGGGCCCCAGGACTGTTTCCGAGAACCCCAAAATCTGGATCATTTTGATCAGTGAGAACACAATTGTTCTGTGCTGGGGAGCCGATCTGATTCAATCCGTGCCCGAGTACACTGTATCAATCTCAAGACCACCTTATAATTAGGAACCATCAGGGACCACTTAATACGATATTATCACGATACCACGTGTCGATTCAATTTTTATTGTGACTATCACGATTTTGTAAATGTTACAATTTATTATTATTATTATTATTATTGATTAATTGATTGATTTATTTCATGTTGTTATTATTTTTATTTTGTTACAATTCTAAACAAACAGCAAACAATTCCCTCCTACCACACATTTGCAAACATGTATGAATTACGTTCTTTTAAAAAAAAAATCGATTCACGAGTCAATCGGGCGATGCATGAATTGCGGCACTAAAGAATCATAATACATATCTGAATCTATATATTTTTCATCGTCTCTCTAGTAGTATTTGTAAACAGGAAAAAAACACAAACATGAACGACCAGTATCCCAGTAGTCAGGACAAGATGTGTCTCCACCTGCATGTCAGTCACGTCGGCTGTCAGGTCAGGATCAGAGTGCAGTGAGTGGATTTGGAGGGAGGACCTGAGCTTTATCTAACCTCTGGTAAAATGCTTCATCTTTAACAATCCCCTGGAAATGTTCTTACTGCCAGCCACTGACACTGAAGTCTTCTTCCATGAAGAGTAAATAAATGTTCTCATAACTAAAAAAAAAAATCACCTTAATAAAAATGTGTTACCTATTAACACTTAAAAAAAAAATGTGACCTTGCATGTCCATGTGAAATATTGTTACTATAGAGATGATAACAATAACAGTGAGATTGAAATAAACCTGTGAATTGCCTCGCAGCCATAACTGCTGTTATACAGATTTAATCAGACTTAATCTCCTAGCCAATCACAATCAAGAATCTAATCATGCAGTGGTATGAAAGGAATGTCACTTTTATAATGGCAGTATTTTATGATCATTATGGTTTATTATCTTTGTATTATCAGTTGTATTATACCGGGATCTCTATTTTCTTTTTCTACACCAATGTCTGCTGCACAGCTATAAGTTTATAGGAAATTTACACATTCTGGATTTTCTCTCCTTTGCTTAGAGTTGAAGTTTTTTTTTTTGAACGCCTGCTTTCAGCACAGCGGCCCAGAAGTCTGGATCCACAGGAAAACCTGCAAATTCTGTAAATTATGCAGCCAGGTCTCTTCCTGAAAAATACTGTCATGCGACCAGGACAAGGACGAGCAAATTATAATTTATGCGACTTTTTGCCGTTTGTGCATCTGTAGGGCGCTGAGGTCATCAGTCAGTCCCGCCAGCAATGAGATTTCACATCAGTGCTAGTAATATCTGCTTACACAGCTAAATCGATGTGTCTGGCTTCTTTCATTCTTCTTTCCGTTTGGACATCAACAAATACAAGATTCAAGATTCAAAGGTGCTTTATAGGGATGGCAAATATTAACATTTGTTTTGCCAAGGCTTAGAAATAAGTCACAAGAAAATAAGTCACAAGACTAACTTCGTGTTGTCCTCTAGCGCAAAACCTCATGCTTTTTTATTTATTTTTTTGAGCGCTCTTCCAACTCAAATGTGACACATTTTAACCCAGGTGGCATTGTTTGAGACTTGGGGACAAAGAAAAAAAAGACAGCTGTGTCTACATTAGAGTCAGATAAATGATGACATGATTATTCAATCTGACCAAAAACCAGAATTAAACAATGTGGCTTGTAATGTGAACGTAGCCATGTTTAAAACTGTGGAACAAAAACATGAGGATAACCTTGTAAGATATAGTTATAAGACAATAAAACGATGCTGCTCGTCAGTGGAGGCAATTTGGAGAGAGAGTATGATGAGAGACTGGCACAGAAGTCCTGGTCTGATATTTGAGCCTATAATCATTTAGAAACAGTAATTACTGCTGCACTTTTTACCTTTTAAATTCATGTTTAACTCTTGTAAAAGCTTGATTTGTTGCGATTACTTTAATCGCTTGTGGAGTCTAATTGTAGGACTCATTTAAAGTCGCGCAAACCTCATTTTTTGCATTGGCAAAGCGTTCGTAATCTTCTTTTTATGTTTTGTTAGGGTCTGGTAAAATATTTAAATTGATCTAATGCTTTTTTTTTTTTTTTTTGAACACACCAAATCCCAGAGTTGAATAAAAACGTGAAATTGGATTTCATTGTAATTACTCAGATTACTGATGCGATGTTCATTTGTAAGCAGAACCAGCTGTGAGGTTTGCGAAAGAAACATTAGTTTTTTTTTTTTTTTTTTTTTCCCGAAAAGTTTTTTTATAAAACTCCCCAGATTGCCACATCAAAAAAAAAAAAACATCAGTCTGGGGAGATGATTTGGAAATTTTCTGATTATCTCTTAGCCTTTGAAAAAAAAATGCTTAAGGTAATCTAATAATAAACCTGTGTCTCAGTGTGATGAATTCTTTAGGACAGGCTGTGTAGAATCAGCACTTTCATTTTCCAGCGCATGAGAGTCGTGAAAGCATGAGGTGTGGTGCATAACCAGTTGGGCGTAACAAACCACAGTGTACGTTAACACAGCCATAAATCACAAAGCAGGTTTTAATTATAGACGTTTCCTTGTTGATGATTAGATAAAACCGGCCAACCGCTTAATACCCAAGACTCAAACTTGCCCTTTAATACCGTCAGTAAACTGATTAGAACAGCCGTCATTTTGTCTCTTAGTTCAGTTTGATTTATTATAATACATACATTAATAGTATGAACAATAAATACATTTTAGTAAAAAAGTGTAGTGTCGGCCAAATCCACGATTCTTGCTAAAATGTAAATCAGGGTTTTTCTCCATGAGAATTGAGATCACGATTCTATCACACAATTCCCATTTTTATAACCAAAACATTTATTGCACTCAAAAACAAAACAAAACAAAACAGGACTTTCAGGACAACTAAATATTTCCTTATTTTAGAACCGTAAAGTGGATAACTTAAAAAGGTATGGAATAGTGATAGAGGTTAACAATAATAATAAAAAATAACCTTTTTAATTAACTTAATTAACTACAATACTTCATTATCACATTATTATTAGTTTATATAATTATTATTTTTTCAGCATAAGGTAAGTGTCACAGAGTTTGTTAGGTAGTTTGTAATTAAATACATAGTTTACAGTGTAGAATTTATTGTTGTCAAAGGTTTTATTGTTAACACACTTCTAGTATACTTCTCGAGCTTTCAGTCTGTTCCCTGTCTAACAGCTAGAATCAACATTTCAGGTTTAATTAACGACTACAGCAAGCTAGAACTGTACGTGTCTGTCTCTGTTCAGACAGTACTGTACAGTATGTTTGTTTTGTGTGTGTACTGTCCCTCCTCTGGTCTCTGATTGGCTGGAAATGATTGGAAAATATTGGAAGGCTGTAAACGAGGAAGAGAGATAAGAGAATTGATTGAGTTTTGTCGCTAATCTCTGTTGTGATTGGTGAATTAATAGTGTTTTGAGTTTAACTTTGTGAGTGACTGTTACAGCCATCTGGGATTGTTGTCAAGTGAACAAGCGAACACGTGAATGCAGCGTAACCTCAATGCAGAGAAATACATGCCAGTGAATCGCCGTCATTCAGAAATGCATGAATCGCAGATTGTTTTTTTTGTTTTTTGTTTTTTTTCTGATTAAAAGGCCTGGAGAGAGCTGATTGGCCGAGCTCTTTCAGAGCTCTGTCAATCAATCACATACATTCATCAATCACGGCTCTACGGTGATGGGCGTCTGTGAGCTCACGCAAGGGGAAGGAGCGGATAGCGCTGTCCTCCGAGTGTGTTACACCGTCCCCAACGGTGCATGAGTGAGCTTTTTGAAAAGCTGCGGCTGGTGGACGTCACGTGGTTTGGACACCCACCAGCCGTAGAGGGTGATAGTCTTCGCCTTTCCTGACTGCAAATTGGATATGACTAAATTAGGGGTGAAAAAACATGGAAAAATCCCCCCCAAAAAAAAAAAAAACTAATTAGGGGTTTCGCACAACAACAAGAAGTTTCTAACAGGGTTTAGAATTCCCGATCGGAGACTGAGACGAATATAAGATCTTCCTGCACACAACGCTTGTATCTCAATTCCTTAGAATTAAGAAGCAATACTGTGAGTTGCGTCTTACTGCCCAGATTACTTTACTGTTTATTAACTAATGCCAACAGCATGTGGTCCAGTGGTGATCACGTACTGTAGTGACTGGGGTTCGAGCCTTGCTCAAGACATCATTTTGAAATTAATGTTGTTTTGAAGTAATTGTGTCTGGGGCATTCATTCAAGGTTATCCTATCATGATGTAGTCATCAGAGTAACTTTCAAAAGCAACCTAATACCAACATTGGGAAACCAGAGTAAACCCACCAGGCAGAGCTACATAGATCATACAAACTCCACGCACACCGACCCCGAGGCACGAAACGACCCCTCGACCCTGGAGGCCGCGGTGCTAACCGCTATTTGAAGACTTTCAAATGTTAATAATTTCCTTTCGCTAGAGCGAAGAGGCCCAAATGCGTTCCAGCATGACAGTGTGCTCTTATGCACAGTGTGAGCTCCATGATGACACAGTTTGCCAAAGTTGGAATAAAGGTTCTGCACAGACCCATGATCTCAGCCCCAGTTTGGGATAAACTGGAACATCGACCGCACCCCAGATATCCTGACCTCACAAATCCCCACAGCCCAGCTCCGAAGCCTTATCAGAAGACTGGAGGTTATCGTTATCGTTACAGTAAAAGGAAAGGGGGGGCGACTAAATATCTAGAGAGGCACAGGACGGAAATCAAAATGATGATTAATGTTAAGTTACAGTAACAGCTTCACGTTTTAAATCTAAAAACAGCACAGCCCTAAATGGACTGCCGTAAGAGTGGACCATGTGTATGAAAGGGTTATTGTCTCCTTCATGAAAACTGTGTTGCACTAATAAGTAAGGCTTTACGAGGTCACAGAGAGACCGCAAGCGTCACTACGAGGCGCCTGTCGTCCCTGCTGTCGTCTCTGCTACCAAACCGAGGGAGAGCGCAGTGCAGTGCAGTGTATGCATGGTGTGTGTAGAGTGGATTAATGGACTCTCTGTGTTTAAGTGAGCCTCCGGGCTGTCCTGACGCCCTGACATGTTATCAGCATTGTAATGGGCCTGGTCTTGACAGTTTTTAGGATATAATCCTAAACCGTTAATCATAGCTCTTACATTGTCAGTGCGATTCGCTCTCTGTTCAGGTGCTCGGTAATAAATCCTAAACATAAGACAGTCGGTGTCTGGAAAATATTTTTCTCCTGCTGCGTCAGCTTGTACACAGACAATTTCTTACCCAAGACCCTCTTCAGCTTATCGATACTGCCAGCTCGAGAAGAATTCCAACTGCGATTCATGGGAAATGCCTGGGCTTCGAGTATTTCATCATCACCAAAGAAAGGCGGCCTTTCTTTGGCTTAAAAGCTTAATGACAGTCAGGATACACCTCAATAACTCTCAGCAGTATCAATTTTCTCCTGCTAGCTGTTGCACAATCCCAGCGTCTCCGCACCAGGTGCTTACATGCACTCGGCGAGAAGAGCGTCTTCTCTTAATCAGCTACACACTCGATGATTAACGACCGAACATGCCGAGAAATGATAAACGAGGCTCATGTTCGCACCAGAGCCCTCACGAAATTCCACAGTCTCGGTAAACCAAGTCGTAAAAACCCATCACGCTTGCATCTATATCACGGTGCTGTTGAATTCTAATAATAGAAGGTATCGATTAACATCTCGTCTCATCTTCATACGGTCAGGCCGTTTGCACCTCGAATAACAGGACTATGTTAACACACTTGTTTTAATATGTTTGCATTTCTGTAGTAAAGGCTAACTCACTGGACACTACACATAGCGCAAGTTTAACAAGATTTCGAAAAGTATTCTCGTTTGTTAAATCGCAAACAAACCGATCATTGATGATGATTCTTCAGTGTCAGTGCTTCGTAACAATCTGATTTTTTTCCGATCACATAAACAGTAAATAACTTGTAGATGTTACACAAAATTAAATGTATTATATATTGTTAAACACCGTACAAAGAGTTGTTGTTGTAAAGAATCTACTTTGTCAACACTGTTGCTGATTGTTTTCCAATAACAGCACGACCTGCCATGTGCTGTCCTTTATTTAAGTGCATCCTGTATTGTACAAAAAATAGACACGGCAGTGCACCAGATACCAAAATTTACGATGATATACAATATTGTCAGTGTCTGTAAGTGAATGTATAAAATGTCTAAAGTCTGGTATATTGTATGTGTGTATGTGTGTATGTGTGTATGTATGTGGGTGTGTATGTGTGTGTGTATGTGTGTGTGTGTATGTGGGAGAAATGAGTCGACCTCACCGGTTTTAATGAATCAGTCCGAGAGCACGGTGATAGAAAATATTTGTCCTGTAAAGCTGTCCTGATGGTAAATAATCCAAATTTTGGGAAATCCTTGGGAGTTCACAGCCCAATACAGTGTAAAACAGCTCAGAGAAAAAAATGGCGTCCGGGTTTCCCCTCACGATATAAAGGCGCTGAAACAACACTGTTAGATTTCATTTCCTGAGGCGCGGTTACGGTGTGAGATTTAGTCAAGTGGATTGGTATGTTTTATATTGTGTATCCGTGTCAAAGGCGTATAAAACTCACTTTGTCTGACTTAAGAACAAATCCGACTTATGAACGTGCTCCCGTAACGGAACTCGTTCGTAAGTCGGGGACTACTTGTGTTTTTATTTTATCTTCTGCTTCACACTCTAGTCCTGTAGGTGGCAGTATTCATAAACGACCCATCACTAGTATGTTGGATTTATTTTCTGGGAATGCATCTGGTGTTAAATTGACTCGAATATAGGAACGTTTAGTTAACATTCATCCATATTTATTTTAACGATAAAGAATGTTGTCACATTCCACGTTCTAGCAGCACCGGATATCTTCCCGCTTCCCTGACACAAAATGGCACAAAAGTTCAGCTCAGTTACTGGCTTTTGAGGCATTTGAGAAGCAGCCAGCTTTGGTTCCTGCGACAGGACTTCATTAAGGCAGGAAATGACAGTGATCTGAGACGGAAACGTCTCTTCAGAGTGCACGGCTCAGTGAGCAGTGTTTAGCGGAGTGGCCTACTGGGGACACAGAGTCTCCACAACCCAAACACACTGCCACAGGAGACTGTGCTGGAGCGCTCAGCTATTCATTTTAACCCCAAGCTCGTGTATATGTGTGTGTGTGTGTGTGTGTGTGTGTGTGTGTGTGTGGGGAATGGACAGTTGGGGCTCTTTGGATAGTCATAACAGGTTTTACTTTCCATGGCTTTCAATAGAGGTCTGTTTATGTGGCACCTTTACACTTCCTGTACATGTAGACATATGTGTGTGTGTGTGTGTGTGTGTGTGCGTGTGTGTCTGTGTTTGCATGTGTACAGTGGAGGGTTGTGTTTTGGGGAGATGTAGAGGTGGTCTTCCCAGTATTTGATTTGTCTTATATATGTATATAAATGTGTGTGTGTACGTGAGTGTGTACGTGAGTGTGTACGTGAGTGTGTACGTGAGTGTGTACGTGAGTGTGTACGTGTGTGGTCTTACTTAGTGCCACTTGTCTGGCATTTCCTGTCTGTCCACTGTGTATGATACACAGAGACTCCTGCGCCCTGTCATGGCACGAAACATACACAACTCCCAAGACCTTTTGCATTTGTCCCTGTGCGTGCATGTGTTGTGTTGTGTGTGTGTGTGTATGTGTGTGTTGGATTTATTTAAACTCTACTGAAAGGCACACCGTTAAATAAACAGTCTCTCCCAGTTCATCTTTTTCTTCCACTCACTCATTGCAGGTTTCCAGCGTGAGGTTTATTTAACTTTCATGCCTCATCTTTCCTGAGCTTCCTAAAGAAGACTTGACAGACAGAACGAACTGACAGTGTGTGTGTGTGTGTATGTGTGTGTGTGTGTGTAAGTGACTTTGGGAAACTTATAGGTGAAGCCATGTCACGAGGTTTGATCATTTACTTAAAACTGACGTTCATGTTGTTTTGGTATTAAATAGGTTTCATTATAGTCTCATGTGGGTTTTTTTTATAGTAGTTTTTTGTTGTTGTCTGTTTTACCCAGAATGCCACGTACATCGTTCTGGTTTTACGCTCTTGATCCCCCACAGTATTTATTACGCAGGGGTGGATAAATCATTAGCCCGGGTGCCAGGGCAGGGACAAGCAGATTACACATCTGGGTGGTCAGATTTTTTTCTTTCCTCTTTCTGGATGGACTCGGGTGACCCTGGTGGTCTCCAATGTTTTTTTTTCTTTTTTCAAGGGAACCATGCTCTGATTAAAGGAGATGAACCTTGTAAAAAAATTATATAGCTAAACAAGTCAGGATTTAAGATTTCTTTTTTTTTATGTCTTGACTCACCCAGTATGGGTGGAATACTTGGAATACTAATCTCACAAAAGTGAGCTCATAGTTCAGTAACCACTTTATTATATGTTCTATAATATAATATAATATAATATAATATAATATAATACAATACAATACAATACAATACAATACAATATAACAGACAATACTATAGAAATGAAACTTGGATATACTTTAGATTAGTCAATGTGCAGCTTGTATAGCGGTACAGATTTACTGTCCTCTAGCAACAACTCAACACACAGTCTAAATAACTGGCAACGGAAATGAGTACACCCTAAGTGCACATGTCAAAACTGTGTCCAAAGTGTCAATATCGTGTCTGTTATCTAGTACGGCCTTAATCCTCCTGGGCCTGAGATTCACCAGAGCTGCACATGTTGTTGCTGGGATCCTCTTCCACTCCTCAGTAATGATGTCACGGAGCTGCTGGATGTCAGACATGTGGCGCTTCGCTACCTTCCGCTTGAGGAGATGTTGATAGAGTAACTTAACTCAACATACACTACCAGTCAAAAGTTTGGACACACCTTCTAACTCTACGCTCTTTAATCTGAGCTGCTGTTTGTTAATTGGTGATTTCTGAGACTCTGGATCGTTTCCGAGGACACTTGACCCCAAAGTCTGGTTCATTTGGATCAGTGGGAACACAATCGTTCCGCACTTGGGAACCGTTCCCAAGTCTGCTGGCAACAGGTGGAATACAGCGTACTCGTGCACGGATCGAATCAGATACGGAAGACAAAGCGTACCTGAAAAGGGGAGTGGACGCGACTTCATTAGATTGTTCATTAGCATGTGACAATCTCATCCTCTGTTTTACACGGCCATAGCTGATAAAGTTGGAAGATACATGAGAAAAATGTCTTTCACGTTTTTTTTCTCGAAATATTAGCACCAAAGTTAATTATTACAGTATCTTCCCCTTTTGTGTTTAATGGCAGCTCACAAACCAAGACGGTGCTTACTGTCTTCAAATAACAACTGATTGTTGTTTTAGTTGTTTTTTAAAATCTCTAGTATTACTGAAAAAAATTTAAATAAACAACCAAAAAAAAAACCCCACTGAATTAGAAGGTGTGTGCAAACTTTTGATCGCTACTGTACAAGACATGCGTTGAACCCAAGTCTCGAATTCTCTTTGAAAATCTCATGTGTCACAGTTGATGGTCTTGCAGTCAACTTTTAGTCTCTCGTTCGTCTTTTATCTGACTGTGCAAAGAGTTTCAGAGAGTTCCCTAATACTTGGCTTTTTTCCTCATGTAGTGTTTGCCTTAGAGAGAGAGAGAGAGAGAGAGAGAGAAAGAGAGGGAAAGACAGAGAGAGAGAGATTTATATGATCGATTGTAAATAGTGTTGTTGTGTCCCGGCCCTGTTGCCATGGCTCGTAATGAGGTTAGAGAATACAAGCTTCTTGGCGACGTTGTGAGCAAAGCAAGCCGGGATATTAACACAGCCTGCCATGTCCCATCACACCAACTTTTACTAACACACACCAGGCCAAGCAGCGGGACGAGAGATGGGCCCTGAAATCAGCACGACAGAATGAAAAGCAAGAGAAAGAGAGAGAGAGAGAGAGAGAGATAGGCCGACTATCAAGGACAGGAAAAACACTGTAAGACACACATGCGGACGCTCATCTACATAAATAGGTGCAGGTTTGCCACAGACAGGTCTTTATACAAAAACACATACACACATACACATACACAACACAAACACACACACACACTCTTACTGGAAGGTGGTGAGACTCTCAGCTTTGGGTGGAATGTGAAACAGCTTCCCAGAAAACCGGGTTTGTTTGGGTTCACTACACACTGAATGCCAGTGTGACACACACACACACACACACACACACACACACACACACTGAAAATTTAGTGAAATAGTTTTTTATTAATAAAAATAGTGAAATTACTATGTTTATTAATAGTACTAATAATATTGAGGATAAATCCTTGTGTCTAAGCACAATTTTAATTGTCTGCCCCTAGTGGCCATATATATTTTTTTTTGGCGAAGCAACAATGCTTTAGATTGTTACACATATGATAGATGAACATAAGGTGCGTTCCTAAAGTACCCTACGAAGTACACTACACAGGGTGTTCAGCCATGTTAAGTGTGATTCCAAACCGCAGGGAGGAAAAATGTTCAGTTCAAAGGGAACTGCGGACGGTGTAGGGAACGAGTGGACAATAGGTCTTCACTTCACCGGAAAAGTGAATTTTGGAAAAATTTCCCATTAGTCATTGTGTCTCGCTGGAGCGTGAAAAAAATGGAGCTCGAAAAATGATTTATTTATTTATTATCGAGGACGACATCATATTAAAAGGATACAAAAATGTATTTTTTTATTTAAAACTAATCAAGAAATCCTTAGTATTATAAATGCTAGTAATTTGTAAAAAAAAAAATAATAATAATAATAAATAAATAAATCTGAGTGTGTCTTTAATCAATTATTATTATTAATCAATAAATTATTATATACGTTTCAATTATAAAAAAACAATTATAATGGTGTCAGTTTATGTTTCAATGAATATTGAGTACTTAAGTCTGCAGTGTGAAATTTCCACAGCAGCAGCGACAGGTATCCGAGTTGTTTATGTTACCATGGTAACTTCACAGCGTGTTCCGAATGGTGGAGTTTTGTCGCGGGAAGTTGCCTTCAATGACATTCCCTGCAAAACAGGGAGTAGGGAGCACCCTGTGAAGTACACTCCGGAATGGAACGCAGCTCTAGCGTTTAGGTTTTGTAACAGCGGCTCACTGATACCCCTGTGAATGTCACAGCCATATCTTATATATTTTTTGTTCTATAACAATCCGGTCCTCATTCAGAAAACGTCGGGTAGCGTGTTATTCATTATCGTCTAACGACGCAAGAATTCTAACCCGTATACTGGAAAACCATCATACCCATCATTGTTAACTCCAAACACACCCAGGTTAATGAAACACGAAGCAGAGCCCGGAGTATTAGAGGATTATCATCTATCTATCTATAGATAACTTTACAATTAGCGATGCCAACGCATGGCACACATTAAAATACTCAGCTTGTCAGGAACCTGTTCTGAAATGTATCACTGTGGAATGTGCCAACACCCATAAACGTGCGCGGTTACTATACGCAGACGAGATGCAAGACGGTGCGTGCCGTGCAGCACACGAGACGTGCAGGTTAGCGTTCATGATTAATTGCAGCTCTTGACACCGAGGTATGTGAAACCCCAGCCACGTAGCATAAACTAATCGAGAAATAGATCGATCTACTCCAGTGTGAAGCGATCACGTTGTCCCTCTCTAAACTTGAAGTGGTTTATTCCTTTTATACAACATATTTGATCACGATTACCAGTTTGATTTCACAGTGAGCATTGAAACGCAAGACAGCTCGGGTTCCTTTTATCACTTACGTTATAGCAGTCGTACCTTTCGTCTCATGACGTTAATACACAGCTTGTCATGACGCGTTACGAGTGGAGGCCGGTCCTGTTAATGTTAAACACGTACTAACAGAAATCTTCACTATTTCTCTTTGTTGAATATAATTAAATTTATTATTAGGTGGAGATTATGTGGAGGATGTGCTGTAAAAGGCTTTGGGGTTAACTCGGTCACCTCGCTTCTCCAGGGTTCAGGGTTTCCTCCAGGTATTTCCAGTTTCCTCCGACAGTCTGAAGACAAGTGTATAATAGAGTGTGTGTGTGTGTGTGTGTGTGTGTGTGAGTGATGACTTGGCAACATATCCAGGGTGTGCCCCACCTTGTGTAGTTCCCTAAGGACAGGCTCGAAAACATTAAACAAGATAAACAATATGAAAAAAAAAATGGATCTTGAATAAGTAGAAAAGAATAAGTCTTGACTCCCCCTCATTTCCCTCCAAAGAGCCAGACTTTCTTGTATTTTTACTTCAGACTTTAGTAATAGTTCTCCAGACTTTCATTTTCAGTCCAGTTCCTGTAATTGAGCGGTTTCAGAGGAATGTTTTTTGTTTGTTAACCCACACAGTGAACTATAAATCATTGAAAAAAAAACCCATAAAAAGCTAAATCTACCTTAAGGCATGAACCAGTGTGAAACAGGTACAGATAATCAGGACGGTGACAAGTACAGTAAATATACCTTGGATCGCGAGCATAATTTGTTCTTGTATATCAAAGCATTCGTCTATCAAAGGAATACTGGAAACTCCGATGATTCGTTCCACAAGCTAAAAATATTTGTATAAAAATAAATAATACAAAATATGAAGTAAAAATAAGACGAATTAACCTGCACTTTACCTTTGAAAAGAATCGTGTGAGGGAGAGGAAAGGTGCAGGAGGGTTTCTCATGTAAGATGACTTTCTCACACATACACACACACACACACATGGAATCACTGCTCTCTGTTGGAATCTTTTTTTTTTTGTGTGTGTGACTTTAACAAGGAACCTTTACAATAACACTTTATTTTGCTTCCTTTTGAGAATTCCACGGAAATGTAATGTTGCGTTGTCGTTGTCAGATTCCCTTCCCGCACTGTTTCACACTTTTTTTTTAAATATTTTTTTGGGTTTTTCCAATTTTCTCCCCAATATTAGTGGTGTCCAATTCCTCCCCGCCGCTAGGGGGCTCCCACATTAAGGCTACCACTACCACTCAGTCGGGAGGGTGAAGACTATCCCGTGTTTCCTCCGAACC
>JAQMYJ010000023.1:6817432-6852795 GCA_030014305.1 Clarias laeviceps | reverse complement strand
GTACTTGTAGATACTTCCGAAAATCAGTGGTGTATACAGGAGTTTCCTAGTACAGATACACCTCTTTTCATGCAGTGCTTGTTTTATTTGTTTGAGGCAGGCCATTAATTTGACCCTTCTGAAACACAATAAGATTTGTCCTCTGACATGATTGTTTAAGAAATTTGAAACTTTTTGCTGCATCAGTTAGGCTTAAAAAAATGTTGCCAGCTGAGACATATTCATCACTACAGTAATTATCCAATCAAGTGCTTTTAAAGGTTTGCTTATTTAAATCCAAATGATATTTATTTTTCCGGGCAGTGTACAAGAAACTTACTCAAAATGCTCATGAGTCTTCCTTAACAGCATGAAAGAAAAGTTACAGTAATACCCTTTTTCTGTCAATGAAGTGTTTAAAATTGAGTGTGTAATAGCATTGCAGGTTTTCATTTACCTCTAGGAATCTGTTGTGTAAATAGAAAGAACATTACTCTGATCATGCAAATATAGCATAGATGAAGTCATTTTTAACAATTAACATGTCAAATTTAACAATTAAAATGACTTGCATCTATGCTATATTTGCTTCATCTATGCTATATTTGCATGTTCACAGTAATGTCCTTTCTATTTAGTCACCCAGCTGAGTCTTATTCCAACTATTTCTGTGAAGGGGGATGCTACATCACTTTCACACCACTTACAGAATGACAAATCTCACAACCTGCAAATGGCTTTACCCTAAGGACTGGAATGCTGGGAAATTACTTAACATATTTTCAGACTAATAATTCAATCTATTTAACATTTCCAAGGAAAATAAAGTCATGGAAGCTACCATTTTCAAAATCAATTACTGGTGGAAGGGCAGGATCTGTACTGCTCTGAAACGACATTAAACACTAAAGCAAGCTATAATAGTAGAAACTGTATTGATGAGTGGAGATTGTGAGTGAAACAGCCTCATTTGTTTTAACTGATTAGATCATGATTTATTTGTCTGCATATTTTGCATGAGCAGTGGTACCCAGATGTGTAGGTCTTCTAAATTAATGTAGACAGATTAATTAGCATACAGATGAATTAGTGGTGGCACAGTGGCTTTGTGGTTAGCACTGTTACCTGGAGTTTGAATTGTGCTTGGTGAGTTTCCACTGGATGCTTTTGTTTCCTCCCACAGTCCAAAGACATGCAGATTAGGTTAACTGGTGTTCCCAAATTGCCCATAGTGCATGAAACCGCGTGTAAATGTTGACCAGAGGTTCTACCACAGCCATAAAATGGGAATAAATACAATGGTCATCATTGGCCTCTATGGTCCCTAGTTGGACTACAGAGGTTCTTGGATGGATGGATGGATGAATGGATGGATGGATGGATGGAGATTAATTATGCATGTATATTTTTCATGTGTTGCACTACCCTCTTTTATTCATCTCTTCTAAATGAATGTAGACAGATTAATTAGCATATAGATTAATTAGTGGCGGCACGGTGGCTTAGTAGTTAGCGCTGTCGCCTTACACCTCCAGTTTGCATCGTGCTCGGTGAGTTTCCTCCGGGTTCTCCAGTTTCATCCCACTGTCCAAAAACATGCAGATTATGGTAGCTGGCATTCCCAAATTGTCCGTAGTGTGTAAATGTGTGCATGAATGTTGATTGGAAGTCCTACCACAGTTGGAAAAAATGTCTGTCAGTCCCTAGTTGGACTTCTGATATTTCTAGACTGACAGATGGATGGATGGATGGAGATAAATTACTAATGAGCACCAACGCAACCTATAGATGCCTGCTTAGCATTTGGTCTGTGTTGTGCGTCACCATGAACACTTAATCACCATCAACAAGTAGTAGTGCCACAATTTTGACCTCTAATGAAATATTTGAGAAGTATTAATCATATGAAGGTTAATGGTTCATGCTATATATATTTGAGTATTATAGTGCAAAATAAAGCTATACCAGTGTGCGCTGCTCTTTCGTATGTATTTTTTTTTCAAGCCATAACCAAGCCAGGTTTTTTTTTAACTTGGACGCACCACTGACTTTAACGCGGTCTGCGCTCGCGCTTCGTCTCGAGCGCACTTCTCACGCGCGCGCTTCAAAAGCAGGAGCCTCGGGTCACGTGCCTTATCGAGTGACGTCATACTGTCGGATAAAAATGAGAAAGACAAGCCCTCCTGTCCATTTGTACGTGGTGTTACGGCGGTAGGACGGGACGCGCTGTTGAGTGACCGGATAAAGTGGTACACCGCGGTGTGCGCACGGGGCTCTCGCGCGTCTAAGGTTTGCGAGGCAGCACGGACGCCGGCGCGCATTAAACAGACCGGGTGTCGGTAGGAGAGAGAGAGAGGGAGAGAGCTAGAGAGAGAGAGAGAGGTGTAAACAACGCAACTCGAACCGAGAGCTATGGAGAGCATGGCGAACGTCTCAGCGCATCACCTTCACCTCTCCAACACCAGCGCATTCTGCAACAACGCCACTCTCCTGGAGAACAGCACGTGTGTGGAACCCGACCAGATCAAAGGCTCGACCCCCGTCATCATCGCCATCATCATCACCGCGCTTTACTCCGTCGTGTGTGTGATGGGGCTGGTGGGCAACGTGCTCGTCATGTATATGATCATCAGGTAAGCGCTGTTGGGATGGCTCAGGTCAGCAGCACTTCCCTGACCGTGACACCCCACCATCCCAAAACAAACACATGTTTACACTTATTATGCAATTCAATACCTGTTGAAAGTCTTACTTAGTATAAATAATATGCACTACAAAACCCCCCAAAACAATCAGAAATAAAGGCATCAAACTGTACTTTTTATTGCTTCCATCAAGGTTAACATGTTCAGTATGCATCTTTGGTATGCCTATTGTACCTGCATGTGGGACTTTAACTGTGAAGATACTTCAGTGGACCTCGAGGTACTGCAATCATGTACCTTCAATTGTTTTCACACATATAAAGATTCTTACTAGAAGAACAAAAGCTAGAAAGAAGGAAAAGTTACCATTTGGATAATATTAATATCATCGTAGACAACTGGTCACATACTTGTAAAATCAAATTTACATTTAAAACATTTTATATGCATTCATTTATTGATTTTTTTCTTTTGGGAATGAAAATCTCCCTGGTAGTTTAGTGACATTCAGTATTTTGCATAATATTCAGTGCCTTCAGTGCTGTGATTTTTTTCCCCCACTGATAATTGTCTGTAGCTAATGTTTGTTCCTCACACCTGCTGAGTGATGTTAAAAGCTAAATGGTTCGTATTATTTAATGCTGTTCAGTGATTTTTAATGATTTAACATGACGTCATGGACGTGGTTGCTATCTATTAGTAAATATGTGTTTTAAAATGGCAGGCGTTCTGCTCATGGAGTGACAAAGCACATGTTCAAAGATTTACACAAGCAATTAGAGCTGTTTCATGCTATTCACTGATGAAGAGTACACTTGCAAGAGATAAAGGTACCAACACTGTCCTGTACTGTTTAGAGTATAAAAGGCCAGACTTGAAAATGAACATGAGACTTGAAAATTAACCCTCAAAGTTATTTTGTCAGTACATACAGTGCCTCCAGAAAGTATTCATCCCCCCACCACCACCCTCTTCATCATGATCTCTCTTTTTGCTATATTACAATATCAAACTAAAATATAATAAAATAGGTATTTTTAAGTGATTCTCTACAGAAATAAAAATGTAAAAATTATATGGAGGAATAATTCCTAAGTATTTGCCCTGCTCCCCCTTTTCTTTTGGCAATCTAATATAGGACTAAACCTGCTACACAATGTGAACTTGTGCTATTTTTTAATATACTTGTGTCCATAAATACAGTGTCTCTGACTTTGAATAGTTTCACAACCAAAACCGAAGATCAAATCAGTCCTGCTGTCAAAAAGGCATGATTAAAGCTACCGGTTCAAGGTTATTATGAATTGCCAATTCTTTGAACCTTCTTAGGAGTAATGTGAAATCCATTATAACGAAGTGACAGAGAGAAACCTAGCATAACCCAGACACTACAAGGCTCAGGTCGAACTGTGCTCAGACAAGAAGGGAAGTGCAATTCAATAAATTTTTAGAGTGAATTTGAAACTGACCAAAGTGCTTTATAGCTGAGAGGAATGAAGGTTAAAAAGGTACCACATTTTAGCGTAAAAAAGGGCAAAATAAAGCTAAACACACTGAAGATAAAAAAAAGCACAGACAGTATAATCCCCTGAGATGACTAACTAGATGCATGACTTGCCAGGGTATTGTTCAAGAGTGCAGCTACAACACTAGATGACTTACTGAGCTCACTGGCTGAAGATGATTGAACAGCCAGACCTCAACAATATCATCAGCTCTTCCAAGATCTGGCCTTTATGGGAGAGTGACCAGAAAGAAGCTGAGCCTGTTTTAGACCATGTTTATAAAATCTGAGAGCTTTTGAAAAAAGATTTTGTGGTTTGATAAGCCCAAAGTTGAGGCCAAAAGGGCCAAAAGCCAAAGCATAATGTTCCTGTGATCAAACACGTTGGTGCTAGGGTTGCTTTTCAGCAGGTGGAATCGCACAGCTCATTGCTATCACAGTCACCATGAATGTTGAGAAGAACCTGTTCCAAGCAGACAGATATTTGCATTTAGTGTGAAAATGCAGTACATGTTCCAACAGGACAGTGAGCCAAAGCATATGGCAAGAACTACAAAGGAATGAGAGTTTGTGTTTTGGAAAGGCTGAGATAAAGCCCAGATTTCCAGACTTTTATTCAATTGAAAATCTGTTGAATGGCTTTGAAAATTGCTGCCCATCAGCATTCTCTGTCTACTGTAATTAGGCAAAATTTGCATGAAAGAAAAGTGGTAAAATCAAAATGTTCAAACCTCATAGAGACACACTTGAGGATAACTAAAATCTGTAAAATGTGTAATTCTTGCAAAAGAGCTATTCAAGTTAAAGGGCTGATTTTCTGAACGTTTAAATTTTTTAAAATAATTATGATCTAAACATTGTATTATATTTTATGTCTGTTTGTTGGTGCAATACAGCAAAAAGAGGAATGATTTGGGGGTATTGGGGGACAACAGTGTATTTATGGAGTTCTGATATACAGTATGTGAGGTAGGTTTACAGTTGTATTTAATAGAACACAAAAATATGCATATACAGTATATTTTTCAGAACCCCTAGGAGGCTTAAATATTTAACAACTTGAGGAAGCCTCTGAAGGTTCTGTCTAGAACAGCACAAACAGCCAGCTGAGTATTTTTCTTTTAAAACCAAATAGAAAAGAGAAAATAGATAGAAAAAAGATCTCCACTAGTATGATTGAGCCATGCACGATGTTCAGTTTATTTCTGTTATTTTTGGTGCTGTTCAGGATCAATATTCATGCACCTGTTTAGAGGTGTTAGGTGATGATGCTCTGTTATACGTAGCACCTTTCAGGGTACCTTAATGAACTTTAATGCTGTTTACTGACTTACACTAATGTGCTGTGTTAATTAGCAGTGAGCAGTGATGTGTGTAAATACAGCTGGCTGATTGCTGTTGGTAAGACCTTTGTGTCATGGGCCTTAAACAAAAGAGCTACAAAGCAACTTGTTTTTGCAAATATAACTTCATGACCTGTGTTGTGGTATAAGAAAGAGACTATACCTGTACCATGGTGGTGAGACAGGTATTCTTTTTGCCTCAAAGCCCCAGAGTTCCCAGTTTGTTACTATCTGCATGGAGTTTCACATTGGTCTCTGTGTACATTGTCTGGTTCCCTGGTTCTCTCCCACCTCTCTAAAACATGCTTACGGACTAGCTAACCTAAATTTTCCCAAATGTCGATGAGTGGACTGACCTTGGATATAGAGTATATTCCCACCTCATACCAAGTACTCTCTGGTCCCTGGATTCATAATGAAACAAAAAAAGCCTCAGTGTGTTATCTCTAATTTATCATGGGATCGCCACTTTGATTTAAAGTTTATGAAAGCACTTCAATTGATGCACCCTGCGAGGAAGTCAGTAGCACAGGAAATTGCAAATACAGCAGCTTCAGATTTTTAAAGGTGTGGAATTTCATTATTATGATTTTGCTGCTGATACAGATTCACATACACTGATCAGCCGTAACATTAAAAGCACCTGCCTAAAACTCCCAGGAGAATATTGCCCAGATCATCAGCTTGCCTTCTTCCCATAGTGCATACTGGTGCCATTTCTTTCCCAAGTAAGCAACACACATGCATCTGGAAGCCACCATCACATGAAAGGAAAATGTGATTGATTTGATGGAGCCGTCTTTTTCCACTCCTCCCTAGGCCAATTGTGGCACTCATTTACAAGCAGATGTTTTTGGCAGTGGACAGGGTTCAGCATGGGCCTACTGTTCAGTCTGAAACTGTACAGTCGCATGCACATTAAGCTGTACTGTACTGTAAGATGCACTTTTTTGATGCACTGAAGATCCCCTTACATACAGTAGTCATCTACCCATCACACTTTGTACCTTGTCAAAGTTACTCAGATCCTTACAGCTGCCCATTTTTCCTACTTACGAAACATCAGCTTTGAGAACTGACTGTAAATCTGCGTAATGAGATAATCATTACAATATAATCTTATTCACATTGCCTGTATGTGGTTTTAGTGTTATGGCTAATTGGTGTACATATTTCCATTGCAATACAATATTACAGCATCCTGGTATCTATGCACTAATCAGTGACATGGTTGTACATATAAAGTGAGCATTTATTAAACACTGATTTGAGTATCACAATTCAGAATGACCTTTGTTTTTTTTTGTTTTTTTTTTCAAAAAACAAGTGTTTATATACATTCACTGCTCTTTATAGCTCTTTCTATTTGGTGCATTACAACTGTTTTTGCCAAGAAATGCTGTGGGTCATGCTGTGGATATAGCAAACAGCATACCGGTTTTATTTATTATTTTTATTATTTATACATAGGTCAATCCTGATATTTATAACGGCAGGATAATGTGTTGAAGGACAAGAGCATACATTGGGGCAGTCAGGAAGAAATAGGCTTTCCATCATATGTCAGAATTTTATGGACCGTTATTATTGGATACTATGACGGTTGCCAAGAACTCCCAAATCAGATGTCTGAATCATTCTCTTTGGCTTACTTGTTTGCTGAGGGCAGCATTTATACATTCTAGTTTCTTTTCCAGGTTCCTAAAATTCCTGCTCCTTTTGTTTACATTTTCTAAAACAAAAATGATTCTTGCTCTGTGAAGCAATTTTTTATCAATTTTTCCAATTTTCTGAAGAAATTAATCTCAATCTGTGCAGCACCAACTCAGCTTGCATATACAACCTGCGTGAGATTATTAACAATCTGATTGTAGGTTAATACAGGCTTACTGTCATGTATAATATAACATTAAAACACACCTTACGGGTAAATATTGCACCGATACTACAGAAGTGTTTTAAGGCAATGTTTTTGCTCACTGGCGCAGGAGCTGTGCTGCACTCCTGCTGTCTCGAATCACAAACATTACCTCTTCCACATGCTGCTTTCCTCAGGGGCAACTCCTTGCATTGTAATAATCCGAACATTCAGCGAGCAATAAATTGGACTATAAGGGAGCAAAAACAAGCGTGATCTTTCAATGAGAGTAAAAAGGTTAGTAAATGTAGCATACTCGCTATTACCATCTCGCTTTTGACAAATAAAGCATTGAATCCATGTCAAGGAGAAATGAGCATCACTAAGAGAGGGTTATTATTATAACTTAAGGAGATGGAAAATGTGCAGTTTGTAAACTGGGAACAAGAAGTGTTCGATTACAGATTATGTATTGAATATAGAAAATTGTAACGTGATTTATCTGATTAGACAACCATTTGTGTCCCACTGATATTACGTTCACATATACTGTATGTTCATGAAGTAAAGGGCAAAAGACAATTTTATACATAAGCAAAATATGTTTTATAACAACCTGCAGATAATTAATCATTAATAGACATGATTAAAAGATCAAGAATAACAATCAGCACAGCACTTGTGCCCAGTCTGCTCTAACTAAACTTGATTAAACATCGTGACATTTAGTCATTAACATTAACACGCTTCAAAAATTGATGAATCATCCATTAAAGGTTATGAAAAACGTACTTTTTTTTTTTGTAGTTTTATAACAAAGAACTAACACTGTTATATGATCACATTCACCCCTATGAAATATGTGGAATATTCCAAAAATCAAATGTTCAAAAAGAAGTTTATCATCTAAATTTCTTGAAGCTCATGGGAAGAAGAAAACCAACCTTATTGTCATTCCTGTTTTCTTTATTATAAGTGGTAATAAAGATTATTAGACAACAGTTAGTTCTGATTGAGTAATCTGGTTGGATGAGAGATGGATATCAGGAATGTTGATATAGGGCACAACAGCACTGGGACTTTTATCTATATGTTATGTCACAAGTGTTTTAACAATTGTTGATTACGTTAACTTTCAGACGCTATTAGTGCTGCACAATTATTCACATCAAAATTAAAATCTCAATATGGACCTGTGCCTAGTTGTGCCTATTTATTTACAAAAGGCTGCTATTTGAATACAAAATTGTTGATTTAATACTTACACATCTGACTGTGTGATAAAATTATTATTATTATTTTTTTATCAAACTGCACAGTCCGAATCAGCAGCATGGATGTGTTGTTTCATCTTAAAAAACGCTTTGTCTCTTCATTACCAAGTCCACCATTTTCAGAAGAGTAACCTTTTAAAAACGGTTTGAATGGTGAAAGTCACGTTTTCTTCCACTTAGCTTTGTATCTTTAAATGAAATGCAATATGATTTCTTAAAATGAAAATGCAATATGATTTCTTAAAATGAGGTTATTGGCCCTATAATTACGGAATCTCTTATGGAATTATAGAATTTCTCAGAAAGGTATACACTGACATACATCAATCAAATGAATCAGAAGCAGCTATAAGCTAGTGTGTCTTATGTCTATTATACATCATGAATTATTCAGACAGTAATTCCACCTCTCAGCTCAATACTATCAAAATTGAATTCAAAGATGTCAATGCCACCTTATGCAATGGATAATTGTATTTAGATCCTCACAGCTTTTAGCCTTCATAACATCAGCAACTGGTCTTTAGGGGAACCCCTTCCACATCACAAACAGGAGGGGCTCTGCACAACCATGTGGAAAATCAATTTTTAGTGTGTGGAAAGGGAAACAGAAGAGAATTCTAATAGTGCTTCAGCTCTTTGTTGTCATGGAGAAGCTGGAAGAGGAGCTTAGTTTTTGCACCCAGTGTCCCCTCCTCCATCAGACATGAGCCATCAGACCATGCATTCAACAGTAACGAAGCGATGAAGGGAAACCATAGTGCGATGATTAGAGCACCAGTGTTCATGTTCAAGGCATATATAGGTTTGGTTGAATGATACAGGACAAAGATTAATGTGACTCTTAAGAGATTTCTTTTATAATGGGGCTTTTAAAGAGAGACTAATTATAGATTAGAGGACTGTAGGACTTCTTGTATGTTTCTTCCTGTTTTGCTCACTGATTTATATGCTTACTAAGTGCTTTATAGTTAAAGGATGTTTGTTTTAGGACAATGTTCCTGTCCTTTATTTGATATCATTTTATGTTTGTCCTGTCAACTAAAGCTTCAGCTATAAATATAAGTCTCTCAACAATTCGCATGACTCTGAAAGCCAGAAAGCCAGCGGCTAACACGAGCCATAACTCAGCTGTGGGTAACTATTGGTGTTACTCTAAATAAAAACTGGGGCTTTTGATTCTTGATTGTCAGGTGACAAAATAAAAAAGTAAAAAAAATAAAAAAGTAATAAAATATAAAACTGGATTCAAAAAGAAAACATGGCTTGGAGTGTGTTCACTTTACAAGTTAAATTGCACAATTCACTTTTTTATTCACATCAGATCTGTTTCATTGAGATCAATCTTTACTATGAGGCGTTTGTGATTGGGCAACTGTTTGAAACACTTGGTTTCGCTTCTAGACACTTCTAGAGTTTGGTTCATCAAAGTTTCAGATTTGCGCATAGTCACTCTTCCACTGAGTATATTCACTTCTGTTAACTTCCATTAACGCTGAAGGATGATGCCAACATCCCCTTACGCTGTCCATCTGTCCATTCATTTTGCAAGACCATTTTTAAATCCACTCTGGATGAAGTTGGCTTCCTGAAATGCTTGGATGTCCCAAATGTAGAAAGAGTTAACAGTCTGGATAGATATTTTATTAACATTTGATTATAAAAAAATTATGGTTGGGGCCTCCGAGTGGTGCAGTGGTAAAGTGCTCGCCCTATCATCCCCGGGTGATGCTGTAACCGCTCGCAGCCGGAGGTCTAGAGAGAGCTAATTGGCCGAGCTCTCTCAGAGGGGAGGGATGAGAGGTACTTAGTGCTCCCACATTAATCACGGCTCTACAAGCCAATCAGGGGCGTCTGTGAGCTCACACAAGTGGAAGGAGCGGACAGCGCTGTCCTCCATGTGTGTTACGCCACCTCCAACTGTGCCTGAGCTAGCAGTTCAAAAAGATGCGGTCGGTGGCGTCACATGGGTCGGAGGAAGCACGTGATAGTCTGCTACCGACTGAGTGGTAGTAAAAGCAAAACGTGGCAGCCCCCTAGTGACTTGGACATGACTAAATTAGAGAGAAAATCGGGGGGGGGGGGGGGACTGGTTATAATTAGGGCAGACACAGATAAAGTGAAGACTTGATGAGGAGGGTCTACGCATAAGGTCTATACATAAACAGACTCGCGCCATTAATTATTCAATAGTACTGTATAGAATTTGGACATGTTATAAATTTTCTAACATGCATTTTCTAACACAAATTTTCATGTCCCTCAATCTAATAGCAATTCATCTTGAAAAAGCAATGAAAAGGATCTGGGGAGAGGAGACTTGGGAGAGCGAGTGCCTTGAATACCTGTAAACTCTCTGGTTCTCGTCCAACAAACCACAGCAGTATATTTATGTCCAAAGCCCCAGTTCTCGATCAGTACGTTTTAATATCTTCAGAGTAGTGTGTCATCTGCGAAATTGGACTATAAAGCTGTAGATTTCCTGCCGAAATATAAAGCTTTCTCAAGAAACATAAGTCAGGTAGATTGCACATTTGGAATAATTACAGCATGTACTGTATATTGGCTTGTGAATAGTGAAAGTAAGATGAGAACACACAGGATTGGGAACTGTGTCTATAAGAAAACTGCTTGTTAGTGAGAATAAAGGCATGAAGATTGGACTTGCAATGAATAAAGGTCATGTGGTCTGATTGGCCGTATTTCAAACGCATGAAGCGATTCAGCCATCATGCATAGTGGCCAATGTGCAAGCCTCTGGAGGCAGGTTTAACCTGGGGTTTTTTCAGTTGGTCAGTTCTAGATTCAGCATAATCAAATAAAGTCAGCTGCTGACCTTACAGTAATTGACTGATTACCCATAAGTTTCTTTCCTGATGGCATGAGAATATTCCAGGAATCAAATTGAGAAAGATGGTTCTGGGAGAATGAGGAATCTTTTTTCATACATGAATTGCATGCTCACGCCATTCTATAATAAATATAAAGGCAGGTGAACAAAATGCCAGTATATGTAATTATGTGCACGTAATGGTAGCTTTTTTAGAGCCTCCTGTAGTTTTTTTTTATCTTAACAGTAGGTCAGTGTATAAGAATAAGATTGCAAAGCAATGGTACTTTGGTGCAGAAAGCATCATAGCCAGGAAGGTGAAAAAAGAACAATGATCCTATTTTTTCTGACAACATAGAATAGCTCCTTTGAGGATTTTTTAACAAATACAAAAATGATGCTTTAGCATAGTTTCCCTAATTATTCACCTATAATGTTTAACAAGACTTAGTTTGCAGTCAGCTCAGCAAGTATGACATTATAAATCTCCAGGCTTTGAGAGTTAAACGGATTATTCAAAGCCAGTCAATCTCAGCCTCTTTTTAATAATGTTTGCATAGTTCTTTATGGAACATCAAGTTTCAATGTCATTGAAATTCCATTATCATTATCCAAAATGTTTCAAAGCCTAAATAGACCAGAATTTTTACTGTCCTAAATTTTGTGTTTGTTTATTTGTTTATTTTCTTTATGTGTGTGTAAAGCCTGATATCATGCATAAGAATAAAAAAATGCATGGGCAGCGTAGTTGGATTTCATTGCATTTTTGTGTTCTTCCAATTGACTGCACCTCAGTGTGTGGTTGGAGAACTCGATGTGCAATAACAAAACATTACTGAGCACGAATAATAATATTTTGCAGATTCTGGTTTAACACTATCAAACACATATTACTGCAAAGGCTTTCTGATCTTGGTGCTAATATCTGAAATCTTATGAAAAGGCTTTCCAACTAGCCACAGAGAGCGCTATTCAATATGAAAATAATAGCTTTCCTTTCTGTTCTCGTTAATGTTAATGTTCATTTGTAGATGCAACTTCTCCTCATTTCTTCTGCCTTATTCGTTTGGCTCAGGTGCATTGTTAGGTTTTCTCTCTCTATGTCTATGTGGTGTTTGCAATTGTGGCTACATGGTGGCAGCTTGTCGTGATGGTAGATGGGGGGAAAATCTATTATTTGTCAGTTGCCTGACAGCAAAGCTATTAGGGTTGAGCAACGCATTATATCAAAAGGTCTCAAAGACATAATAAGACCTATGTGAGTCAAACCACATGTACTCACCCCACACACTCATGTTTCAGAGCTGTAATGTTCTACTGGGTGCATGCTGTATACTGTACTAAACATGATACATGCTTACTGACACTGCTGGATTTCATGAATCTATAGTCTTGGCTGGAAAGAAAAAGCCCAGTCTTGCTTGTTTTTTATTTGCTTTACAGGATTTTACTTGCGACCACTGGTGGTGCTGTTGCACCTGATTTGATTTGATTCGATCATCATAAAATCTTATATTTTTAACTTTTTAACTTTGAATGGGTTAGTATTGTGGCCTCAAACCTCTGGGGTTGAGGGGGTTGGATTTCCACTTCGGTTTTATGTGCATGTTCTCCATCTGCTTGCCTATTCCTCCCATAGTTCAAAGACATGCAGGATAGGTTTATTGGCATTCCAAAATTGCCCATAGTGTGTGAATGTGAGTGAGTATGTGTGAGTGTGTGTGTGTGTGTGAGTGTGCCCTGCGATGGATTGGCACCCTGTCCAGGGTGTACCCCGCCTCATGCCCTAAGTCTCCTGTGTCTCCCGTGACCCTGTGTATAGGATAAGCAGTGTGGACGATGAATGAATGAATGAATGAATAGCTTTGAAGGACTTGGGGAGCTTAGGCTTCCTAGTGCATTTATGTTCGCTGGCTCCACAGCTGATGCATTCTATGTGGTCTGATTGCTTTAGATTTTGACCCCTGCATTTGTGTTCAAGTATTTGGATGGTGGATTAACTAGTGCTAAGTGCTTCATGGCCCTGGTCATGCGGTCAGAAGAGTTTCCTTGAAAACACTTTATGAAAACCTGCAATTACAAATTAAATTAAAAGCTGGCCTTTGGCATTTTCTTATTAGTTCTTGACTTATTAGGTGCAACAGCTGTATTCATTGTGAACATCACTACTGTGACACTAAATATCATACATCATATATCAGTCATTACCCAGAACCTTCGTACAGAGCTGGAAAATGACAAGGCTTAAAAGATAATGGTTATAGAGAGTATGTTACTTTCCAGCCCTGCTCTTAAAGACAGGCTAGATAATAGGATAGTTTTACTCTTGTGTAATTCCTGGTCATGCTGTCACAGTGCTTACTGAAAACCTATTACAGTACTCAAAGCCTTTTTTTTTTTTTTTTTTTTTGCTTGATTAGGCATGACATTTTATTGATTCAAATGATTAGGCCATTTTAGACACACTTCCCTAATTATAATAAAATAATTATATTTTAGCACCAGCTAGTGAAACTGTCCTCCATTCTAAATGCCCAGAATGACATCATTTAATTATAAAGTATTTTTTCTCCTCTAGGATTATCAACAAAACATTACAGCTTAAATAATGATATTTCACTGCAAGGACCGCAATTTATTTTAAGAATTATTACCCTACATTCCATGTAATTTAAGACCATTGTTTCAAATTCTTAATCGCTGGTTCTGTTTTAACCATCAGGGTTGTATGTAACATCTGGACAACACGACAGGATAAAATCACATGTAGATATGTAACTAGTGTTTTTAATCTCCTGCGTATAGGAAAATCGATGATGGAGCAGGTCTATTTTTGTATAATCCATAAAATAAGAGTAAAAAATAAAGCCTGACTTTTGTTGGCATTGAGATGAGCACTTATAATGCATGACCACTAGGAAGGTAAATACTTTCTCCCTTTATATTCCCCTAATGTTAGCTGTGCAAATACTTTTCTATTGTGTTTGTCCTGGGACTTTATTTATAACCACAGTATGTAATAATACGATTAGCTATTTTGATGGCTAGGAAGCATGTGTGCACTCCTGACTACGTCTGTATGAATGTATTATGGTGTATTTACAAGTGTGTGCATTACAACCTTGATCCGACTGAATTAACAAGAAGCCTGAATTACTCATGACTCATTACTCACACCAAAATACGGGTTAGGAAACAGTTCCATGAATCACTCTGACACATTGCCAGACTTTATTATAATGTTTGTATTTTAATTAAACAGATCTTAAAGGTTAAAGAAGGAATATTTAGAAGCATAATTTTCATGTCATGAGGCTGTGATGCACATTTAATGTGCGTTAACGGTGCAGCCATAAATGTTAATCTATCTGCATGTGTGTTTAGTGTGCAATAAAATATAGATAAATTAAGACAATCAGGCTTGCTCAATGTTCAACTAATCAATGTTCTATGACATGAACTCAAATTTCAGGGAAAGGAGGCTTATCTGGATAGACAACAAACATCGATAGATGATCACTGATCTGAAAATGTTGACATGGTGATGTGGTTGCTGAAATACAAGCGGCGTTACTGATTGTGTGTCATAATACAAAATGTACAAATGGGTTCCACCAACTTTGTTAGGAGCTATGTGTAAATCTATATGAAAAGCAATAACCACTTGTTGCATACCTCAACCTAGCTTTTTTATATAAATCCTAAATTTTCATTCTACTTGTGCTTGTGCATGGGAGGACTTTTACCAACTTGCATTTGTAAGATCTTGTTAGTTTGACAGTACGGAGTTGGCAGTAGGGTTGGGCGATATGACAAAGATTCATTAGGAACATGGATGTTGTTTTATTGTCTAAAAACCTATTTTATTCATAAAATTCACACTGAACAAACCGTATTTTTTTAAACATCAACCCATGTTTTCGTCTATTTTTTGGAGAGATTTCATGAAAAATATCATGATATTTATAGTACTGTATATCAGCAAAGCATATTGTTAAGCAATTCGTTACAATATCAATATGATATTGTTATATTGCCCAGCATAGATGAAAGGCTAATTGATTAAAAATTTTTATTGATCCATTCTGAGAAATATTTATAAAATGAGTGGGACCCAAGACTTGTCCTCACAATGGCGCCTCAGGGCACTGACCATGGCCTAGTATTTATATAAACCATGCACCAAGCCCTCTTCACTGATTTTATTCAGGCTAGGCATAAACTCTAACTGTTGGCTATTTTTTTTTTTTCATTCTATTTGTTGGTTTTAGACAATGAGCCAGCAAATTTGGATTAGTTGACTGTGGAGCTCAAATAATTGCATGTTGTGGCAATGAAAATTATCCACACTGAAAGGTCATAAAATAACAAAATAGTCATAATTAATTACAGACACAAATCATTCAGCTGTTTATGTCTGAGTTCACTTCACTTCCTAGCTCTTTTGCCTAAACTGCTGTATGTATGAGATAAGGACAGAAATCATGCGGGACTACCCGATCTGATATACAGTGGAACCTTGTATTACGAGCATAATTCGTTCCGGAAGCAGGCTCGTATTCCAAAACACTCTTAAACCAAATTTTATTTTCCCATAAGAAATAATGGAAACTCAAATTATTTGTTCTACAGCCCAAAAAAATAAATACATAAAAATAATTAACACAAAATATTAAGTAAAAATAAAACAAATTAACCTGCACATTACCTTTGATAAGAATTGTGACAGCGCAGTGTGTAGAGCAGAGCAAAAGAGTGTGTGTGTGTATGTGTGCGTGTGTGTGTGTGTCTGAAATGGTGGTTCTAATGAGACTTTTTTTTTTTTGCTTTACACGTGCGCATACAGACACAAAATAAAATATGTTTTACGTGGTCACAGTGTTATAGTAAACAGTACATGTGCACGGATATTGATTATACCAGTAAGAGACACGCACTAAGACCCAGCAGGGGAGACGATTACCCACAATTCCGCAGCACAAGAGAGAGAAATACGGTGGGCTCAGTTGTGATCACGTGACGCTCGGCGTCAAAACAAGAAGCGCATGCGTGATACATGATACTCGATGCTCGTAAACCAAGACTTGTTCGTTTTTCAGGTCAAAATTTATTAAAAATCTTTGCTTGTCTTGCGGAACACTCGCAAACTGCGTTACTCATAATCCGAGGTTCCACTGTACATTTTCTTTGTCCGAGTCTGTATTTGGAGCTTAAGGAAAAGAATTGAGTTATAAATGTGTCAATATTAGAGAAAGCAAAATCAACAGAGAGACATTAAATGAAACCGAGATGTGGAGGAAAATCTCTTTATAAACAGAAAGGTGCATGAATAATAGAGAGACAAAGAATAAGAATATATATAAAACTGTAGGGGGAAAAAGTTCACAAATTAAAAGGAAAGCAAGACAGTGGACGAGCAGTACTGTTTTACAGAAGGAGAGAGACCTTGAGAGAGACAATTGTAGGGAAACAGATACAAATGTAAACCAAGAGAAATAGAAAGTTTCAAAATGAGAGAATCGAGATAGAGGAATATAATAATTGGCAGTTATAAGAAAAATAGAGAGAGAGAGAGAGAGAGAGAGAATGCGAAAAGGGAAGACACTTCTACATTTTTGTCATGCTGCTACATGCTGTACCACCTACAAGCTGTGCGTCGCTTCTCAGAGCCTCAAAGAGAGAAAGAGTTACAAAGAGAGAGAGAGAAGGAGACGGGGGAGGGGCATGTGGATCTCACGGCCTTTGTCAGGGGTGTAATTTTGGTCTGCGTAGACCCTCGAGTTAGTGCAGGCTCTTTTGAAACGCGTGAGCTGCATTCGAAACGGAGAGAGGGAAGCCAGAGCGATGTGTAACGCCTGAGCACTTCTGATGTCATACTTGCATGACAAGAAGAAGTAGATGATCGTGGTACAGTATCACGGAGCAGCTCAGTGCCAGCGATCACGTCTCCGATAAGCTCTCGTTTAGGATTCCTTTCTATTATTGTGGCACGGCTTCTTCATCTCAGCCGCTGATCTGGAATCAGGACTTATCTGTGCTTCCGAGCATAACCCTCTTCAACATGTGAATCAGCTACATCAGCTTGAGGAGGCAGGCTGGCCTGGAGCTGTATCTGATACAAATGGATCAGATGGGATGGAAGTGGGGGATACAGCATGCTCACCCACACACACACACACACACACACACACAGAAAACATGATTGAAGCAGTGATTAGACATATGCACATCGGTGTCAAATGTTATGCTTGAGATTTAACGAGAGGTGTGAAAGAGAGTAGACCTTAAACATGACTATCTTAGTTTTCTTGCTTAGAGCGGCCGCCATCTGATTTTACTCACATATCTGATCTTTTGCTTGACGTCTAAACACCAAAGCAATTACATCTAACTTGTTTTTTTTCTGCTGGATTTGGAGGAGACTCAAATACAGATGCAAGCTTGTAAACAAGTCGTTGCCTACTGAATGTCACATTAAACAAGTGGAAAAAATTTAATTGTTGAGTTGCAGTAAATACAAGTACATGTTACATGAGCAAACTTTTATGGACAACTGACCATTACAGCCGTATGTAATTTTTTTCCCCAGATTATATTCTTTGTATGATATAGCATTACAAATTTCCGTCACTGGAACTTAGAGGCCCGAGGTTGCTCCATAATGTCAGTGCCCCCTGTGCATGAAGTGAGCTGCACAAAGGCATGATTTGTCAAGGCTGGAGTGGAAGAGCTCCGCAGAACACCATTGAGATGACCTGGAACATTGACTATTCTTCTCACCTAACATCAGTGCCTGACCTCACTAATGTTCTTGGGACTGAATGGACAGAAATTCCCAAATCCACCAGTAGGAAAAATTAAAAATAAATAGTGGAAAGTCTCATCAGAGAAGCAGAGCTTGTTATAATAGCAACTACATCTGGAAAAGAATGTTTAAAAAGCTCATACGTATGTGACAGTCATGTGGCCATATAAAGGTAGTCCCCGACTTACGCGCATTTAAGTTACGAATTTCAGCAGATACGGACAGACCGCGGTTCTACTTCCGGTTCAATCACGGAAGTAGCTCACGTGTATTGCACAAAAATAGACACTGCAGTGCACCAGATACCGATATTTACAATTATATACAATATTTTCAGTGTGTGAAATAAATGTATGAAATGTCCAGAATCCGGTATATTGTATGTGGGGGTGATGATTATGATAGAAAATGGCTGTCTTATAAAGCCGTCCTGATGGTGAATAATTTCTATTCTCAGAAAATCCAGAGTTCACAGTCCAACACAGTGGAAAACAGCTCAAAATAAAGAGAAAATAAAACAGAGATAAAATGGCATTCGGGATTCCCCATTTAAAGGCGCAGAGAGAACATTTCACTGTGAGATTCATTTTCTTAGGCACGATCACATTTTTTGGCCACATGATGGCAGTGTACGGAAAGGGGACAGAGATTTAGTCAAGTGGCTTGGTATGCTTTACATTCTATATTTATGTCAAAGGCGGATAAGACTCACTTTGTCAGACATAAGAACAAATCCGACTAGTTGTATATCCTTTTTTTTAGTAATAATTAATGTACAGTGGTAGGGTGGTAGCTCAGAGGATGAAGGCACTAAGTTACCGACCGGAAGATCGGCGGTTCGATCCCCAGCTCCACCAGGTTGCCACTGTTGGGTCCTTAACCCTGTCTGGGGCGCTGTATCATGGCTGACCCTGCGCTCTGACTCCAGTTACCCTGGGATTTGTGAAGAAGGAATTTCACTGTGCTGTAATGTATATGTGACAAATAAAGGCTTTACTTAATAACATATAGTCAGTACAATTGTTTGTGAAGCATTAATCGAAATTTTTTAATCATTATACCCCTAGTTCTGTGGCATTTATTTACTAGACCTTTATATTCTAGAATTTTCCTTCTACAGAAAATATACTGTAGTATGGTAGTTATCTGAAACCTTTTGTATCATGTAAATATAGATTTATATATAAATCGCGAGGGGAATCCCAAATGCCATTTTATCTCTGTTTTCCATTTTGTTTTCTCTTTATTTTGAGAAAAAACTCTGGACAGCTTTATAAGACAGCCATTTTCTATGATCATCATCACCCCCAAACGCACGTACATACAATATAACGAACATTGGACATTTCATACATTCCCCTCACACACTGAAAATAGGTATGTTACAGTTAAATTTGTGACATTGTTTGTTTGACATTTGTCGAGCTTTAAAACCAATGAGGCAACTTTGAGACCTGTCCCAAGGCAATGCTTTATAAATAAAGGGCAAAAAGAAAATTAGACAAATAATCTCTGCTTTTTGTCTTTTTTCCATTTTCAGATAGTCAGTTACATTTGTCCCCTATTGTGACCTCATACAAGAAGATACCCCTCCCCCTGATTCGCTGGTCATCTCTTTTGTTCTCTTTAGTGGACGTGGCTCATTTACATAAACACTGAAACAATTAATTTGGTGGAGGAGTGTAAAAATAAAAGGAATTTAAAGTATGAAAAAATAAGGGGTATTTCAGCAGGAGCATTAACACACACACACACACACACACACACACTTTGGGGAGCTCTGAGACCTGTGTTAACTTTAAAGAAATTGTAAAAAAATATGAGAATTATTACACATCGTTTTGTCTGGAATTAAATCATAACTTGAAATTCCAGACGAGCTTGAAATGAGTTAAAGTTTATTGAGTATTAAAATGGATTTAATAATTATCTTTGGTTTATTGTAAATGAATCGAAAGGGTATTTTCATCTGTCAAGGAATTATTCAGTGTTTAGAGCAGTGTGCTGGTGTAGCAGTGTAGCTCTCTCAGGTCTCCACTGTCCTCCAGTTCTAATCCCCAGGTTGCAATCAGTAAATGGAGTGTTTTTTTTCTTTTTTTCCCTTCCTGTAGTGACCTCAGCATGAACAACATCACTGAGCTGCCTGCCAATGTATTTAAGAACCTGCCGTACCTGGAGGAACTGTAAGTTCATCATGAAATGTTTTTCCATCTTTCTTTTCTCTTTTTCTATCGTTTGTCTAAAATGTCTTATTTAGAAACAAGACATTTGAATGTGTTAGGTTTTTCAGATGTTCTTTCATTATCATGTGGAATTAAAAACCTTATTTAGTTTATTTTAATATATTAATAATAAAAAATCTATAATTTTATTCTTTTATTTGTACTATACCCTTACTATTATTATATATAGACATAAGAAACTATTTCTATATGTCATATACATTAGGCAAAAATAATAATCTGTATATAATAATACAATATTAGTTTAAATGTTTGCATTCTCCTTGTTAGGGGCTAGTTACAAGACTAGTTGCATTTAATTTAGCATTATTAAAAAAAAATACTAGCATACATCAAGTTTTTAAACACGATGGGAATGCAAACCTTTGCATTCAGCTGTATTTATTATCTGGTTACTGTGGCAACTGTAAACAAAAGTGAACAGTAAGCTCTTGAAGTGTTTGAATCTGAATGCCTTTGACACGGGCTACATTGTGACGACTAAACAACTGGATCAGAGCGTTTCCATGACCAATGGCAGCTCTTGTGGAGTGTTCCTGGGATGCACCAGTCAGGAACTACCAAAAGTGTCCTAAAGAAAGGACAGCAGGTGAACCAGAGACAGGGTCATCCGTCTGATCCGATCCCACAGAATAATTACTGTAGCAAGTACGACATCATGGCAGCGGTATTCCCAGATGTCACTGTCCTCCTCCAGCAGGATAATGCACTCTGCCCTGCTGCAACAACTGTTTAGGGACATGATAAAGAACTCACTTGGCCTCCGAACTCCCCAGATCTCACGTCGATCGAGCATCTGCAGGATGTACTGGACTAACAAGTCCGATCACAACTTAGGTTATGCTGCTAATGTTTTGGTGATAAAGACACAGTGCACCTTCGGAAGTTTAGTGGAGTCTGTACCTCGACCTTGACAGCTCAGCGCTGATTTGATGACACAAGAAAAACAATATTAAACACCTGGTTTTTAATGTTTTGGCTGTTTAGTGTATATCTACAGTATGTGGTGCTAAAAGCTTTAAGATTATCTTTACAATTTTAATAATGACCATTAATACCCTCAATCACTCATCGTCTGTACGGCGTTATCCTGTGTACAGAGTCACGGGGGGCCTGAAGCCTATCCCAGGAGACACTCTGGACACACACTCATAAACTCATTCACACACTACAGGCAATTAGGGAACGCCAATTAGCCTAATCTGCATGTCTCTGAACTGTGGGAGGAAACCGGAGTACCTGGAGGAAACCCACCACTCCATGCACACAGAGCGGGGAATCGAACCTGGACCCTGGAGGTGCTAGGCGACAGTGCTAACCACTAAGCCACAATAATACAAATAAAATAAAATTGTCTACGATGTAATAAAAGGTTTTAATAAAGAAAAAGTTGATATTTCAACAATAAATGTTTTTTACATGGTACCTTTCTTTGTAATAAAAGATTGTAATAGCAATAAGAACAAAATAATGATAATCCATTTTAATAATATGAAAGAATTTTAAAATAATGACATTCTGAAAAGAATAGAAAACAGAAATTATGAAAGTATTTTTACGGTGGCCGAGAGGTGCAAAACAAAATAACAAAACTGAAAACAAAATAACAAATTCAAAAACAAAATAACTAGACCGAAAAACAAAACAACAAATCAGAAAACACGACATAACATCTGTTCCTCAAAATATATAGGAAGTACTGCAGCCTCACGGACATTTAAATATATTTTCATTTAAGGATTAATTTCAGTATTTTTGGATTATACAGCACTTTGGTCAACTAAATAGTGTTAAATGTGCTTTTAAAATAAATTTGACCTCACTTGACAGTACTTCTTGTATGTTTTGAGTGACAGATGTCACTTCCAGTCAGCGCTAAGAATTTATTTTGCGAATTATACCTACCTACGTTGTGTTTTCTAATTTGTTATATTGTTTCCGGTTTTGTTATTTTGTTTTTGAATTTGTTATTTTGTTTTCGGTTTAGGTTTTTGTTTTTGTTTTTGTTATTTTGTTTTTTGCACTTCTCGGCCACCGTAGTATTTACTTAAGAGAAAGTATCTTTGAATAAGCATTTACTGAATTACTGATGTTTGTAAAATAACGTCTTTTCACTTTGTGATAAAATGTTTGAAATATAACTGATTATTGTTAGCAAATATTTCTCTAACTTGAATGATACTTCCAAAAAAACATTAACTCTAAGTACATAAAAAAAAATAAAATTCCCACGTGTATGTTCTGACGCACACTCGTGAACTTTGCACTGATGTGTGTGTTTGTTGAGCGCATGTGCTGATGCGTCTGAAAGTGCATCGGCTAGATGAGTCTAATCTCCCAGCATGCATTTGGCTCTCCCAGTCGCTCTGCGTCTGTCCGTCTGCGCCGGCCGTGTGGGAAGCGCGCCGATATCATCTGTCTACCTGATAGCAGGTAGCCGCACTCCCAGACGGCCCTGATGACCAGCTCCTGAAAGCCGCCGCATTGTTATCCTTCGCTTTTTCTTCTCCTCCCCTTTTCAGAACAGGAGTGTGTTTTCTTACGCCCGCTCACGTCTGTCAGCCACCCCAATCTCTGCTTCTTCTTTCCCAAACACGAGGCCTTCAAGCGCTTTGTCAGAGAGCAATTTACTTTTCAGCGCTTTGTGCCGAGGAATGTGAGGCAGGAAGGAAGAGGGCAAAACAATGGTTCCTGGGACAGACGGAGTTCAGGAGGACAGGGTTTTCTTTTTCTTTTTCTTTTTTAATACATACATTTCAGTTGTCTTCGGTTCAGCGGGTCCTAAAGGGCTCGACAATCCTGGGTCGCAAGTTCACGATCGTTCGTCTACAGCGCTGGATTAGTGAAAGACAGACGGGTTTAATGAGAGAAAGATGTATGAAGAGCCCGTGCGTTTAAAGAGTGCTTTCTGGCGTTTCATTAGTGTAGTCATTAGTGCAGCACTCATTATATTATTGTGTGTGTGTATGTGTGTGTGTGTGTGTGTGTGTGTGTGTGTGTGTGTGCAAGAGACCTGAGGCTGGTGTCCTCCAGGCAGACTTAATGAGAGGGAGGGACAAACCCGCAGCCCTACAGAAAAACATTCCCTACCTCAGAGTCACGCAACACACACACATATATGCACATGCGCCCACACACACACATACACACACACGCACGCATCCCACTTGCAGCACATTCGGCCATTCAGCCTGACAGATACATATATAAAGCTGTCAGGTACTAATCCTCCCCAGATGTGTGTGTGTGTGTGTGTGTGTGTGTGTGTGTGTGTGTGTACTAAAAACTACTAGGTTTTAGTATTTGTCGTGGAGCAATAAATCAAAGTACTAGTCAACTAGTCATCTTTTCCTGAGTCAAGTTAGAGCAACAACTGAAGCAAAGAACTTGTGCTTCAAACAGCTAAAAAAGCCCTTTAATGCTTCCTAAGCCCTGCTGTTCACAACCACAGTAAATGTGCAAATCGTGCAATAAATGTGCATTAATAACCTGTTTATAACTCATACCGAATATTTACATCTTGCATAGACAAACTGGCGAATTAACTGAAATCATTGAAGCTCATAAGCCGAGTGCGATGTGCTGTGAACCCGCGGCTCTTACATCACTCCATCACGCGTCATTATTACAATTAGATTTAGCTTTGAAGGACAACGAAAAAGACCTGAAGCAGAATTAATAAACAAACACACGTGCACATGCTGTTCCACTTCATGCAAAAATGCTATTAAAGTCGTAACTAGAGCTGTGCGATTTAATCAATTATGCAATTTCATCTATCTTTTGCTGAATCGTTAATTAAATTGATGCATCAGTTTGTTAGATTCAGACTCAATTCAATTCAGTTTCTGAACTAATTAGATAAACTTTCAAATTTTCTTAAAAATATTCTAGTCTGTATGCAGAAACCGGAAACTGCTTTCATCTTCCACATTCTAGCGATTCATCTTCCAATTTTAAGTGTAGTGCTGGTTGGTGCAATTCTGCCACCTACTGGTTCGGAGTGTGGCGGTATTTCAACAAATAGCAGTTTTTTTCACATATGTTACACATACATGTTTACATTTGTTATGATATCATAGGATAGGTGTGTGTATTACCAGTCAAAAGTTTGGATACAAGTTTGAATTTATTTCCTACATTGTAGAACAATACTGGATTTTTTTTTTTTCAAACTTTGAAATAGCACATATGGACCTATGCAATTAAGTAACATCAACAACAACAACAACAATCCGTTGTTATTTTAGGACACGAAGATCAGCTGTTCTGGAACAGTTCTTGCAAGAACAGTATTGTCAAGTGCATTTGCTAAACCCATCAAGCACCATAATGAAACTGTCTCTCATGAAGACCATCCCAGGAAAGCAAGACCAAAACCTACCTCTGCTGCAGAGGAGAAGTTCATGTAGAGTCACCAGCCTCAGAAATCACCAATTAACCTCAAACAGCACCTCAGATTAGAGCCGTTATGAAGGATTTACAGAGCATAAGTAGCAGACACACCTCAATATGAACTTTACAAAGGAGATTATTGCGTATTTTGGACGCCTTTAGCATTTGAATTAGAAGATGTGTCCAAAATGTAGACTGGTATTTATAAAAGCGTAAGACTTACACAATCGCAATACAAATAGAACGACCACCTAGGCATCGTGATAATGTCGTATCGGGTGGCTCCACATGATTCCTATCCCTCGCATATGCAGTATCACAAAAGTCTCTTGCATTTTAATTTCAAGCAGCAATTGAAATAAAAATCCATGAGACTTTTGCGTTCTTGCTTTTCAAGTAAATCCCATTTAAGAGTAAACTTTATTAGTATTTATGTGAGAATTGTCATTCGGGCCCTCAGTCTGAACCACAGCTGCATCGTTATTTCTACCCAAATATGTAATATGATTCTATAGACGACTTTAATACACAGCAGAACAGAGAACTCAGTGTTCATGAATATTAATTACAGTCCTGTCTTTACCACAAGAAACACAGACTCAGGCTGTTTAAAAAAAAAAGAAAAGAAAAAGGGTAATTATTTGAAAACAGCTGTAATTTGCCATGTTCAGAATTCTGCACTGTGAAATGTCAGACTATTTTTAAACCCCTTTCTCTTGAAAGTCTGCTGCACTAGTTTAGGAACGAAGTGTGATTTGCTCGCAGCGTTTCCCCGGCGCTGACTTACTACACATCTGTTCCCGAGGACGGCCTGTACAGCTGAGCCTGCGACCGCAGAACCCAGATTACATGCGCCGGAGGCAAATAAAGATCAGGGATGTCGTCTCCAGAGCCCAGAGAATCCAACCGCTCTGCACAGTGGAGCGTGTGCACGCGCATGTGTGTGTGTATGTGTGTATGACCCTAAGTGGTGGCTTTGAGACTCAGCCAAACCAGAACGAGAGTGAAAGGCCGTGAGTTGTGTTGTTGTGTAGCTCGTGTGTATAGAGAGAAATACTCAGGACTACCAGATGTATAAGCGCTCGCTACTCCCACATACATAAACAACAGCTTTCAGGCTTTCATGGAAAGCAAATTGGAAAGTAAATGTGCATTTGATTGAGGAATCTCTCCACGGTCTTGTTTCTGTGTATAAGCGTGTGTGTGGTACTCCGCGCCTCAGTGCTGTAGATCTGCACCCCTATGATCGTCCCAGCTGATAAGATGCTCCTGTCATGTTCTCAGCCTCAAAGTTTAACTCTACTATTCACTCTCTTTCTTCTCATCTTAACCCTCTGTCTCTCTCTCTCTCTCTCTCTCTCTCTCTCTCTGTCTGTCCGTGTGTGTGTATGTGTGTCTCTGTCTCCTTAGCTGCAGATGGAAATGAGGCTTAAAGGAAGGAAGGACTGATTTTTATGCTCTGTTAAGAAAAAGTAGCTCAAGCGAATAATACTGTGCGTTAAGCCCCAAGCATCACTTTAACGCTCGGAAGAGTCTCCGGAACACCCAAGTTGGACTTTTTAAATGTAAGAGTTAGTCACACACATATTATATTAGTATGCATGTACACCGCAAAAAAAAAGACATCTTAGCAAGTGACATAATCATGAATCGCGCCATACCTATGTATAATTTCTTAAAATAAGTTTACAAGAAACCAAATATATTATGTAATTATTTTGTAAAACACACACACAGACCTACTTTCGCTTTCACAGACACACACAGACACACACACACACTCGTTCTCTCTGCCCGACACAGAAACACTGCTCTGTCGCGATTCTTTTCAAAGGTAAAGTGATTTACAGCAGTGATTCTGTTAGTGTGTCGCTCAGTCGAGTGTCATTAGAGAGATTTCTTGTTTATTTTTCCGATAAAACAGTGTTTCCGTTGTGTGTGGGTGAAAAGAGTAGAGGAAGGGTAACTGTGTAAGACGAGAAGTGGGAGAGGGGAGCTTACTTTAGATTCACACACACACACACAGCGCCTGCGCGCACAAACGGAAACACTTACTGTATCTGTAAGTGTTTATATTTATTTATATAAAGGTAAAGTGCAGGTTATTTTTTTTTTTTTTTACTTAATGTTTTGTGTTAATTATTTTTATGTATTTATTTTTTTTGGGCTGTTGAACAAATAATTTGAGTTTCCATTATTTCTTATGAGAAAATTAAATTTTTCGAGTATTTTGGAATACGAGCCCGTTTCTGGAACGAATTATGCTCGTAATCCAAGTTTCCACTGTAATTATATAATAATCTATTTTATTTCTATTAAAATGTTCCTAAAATTGTAAGCGGAAATCTTTTTGTTTATTTGGAAGATAATTTTGCTTCTTTCAAAAAATTTATTATAAAAACTAGTAAAATTATTTTGATGATGGAAAATAATGAATTAATAATAAATAAGTAATGCACTGCACGAGAGTGCTAATACATTTTGCATGTGAAACACAGCTTACACAGAATGTCAGAGATCGTGTCCTTACAGGTCTTTATGCTTCGGTTACAGGCTTTACTGAACATCCTCATAGTCTTCAGGTTTAATAATTTGGGGTTTCTTACATGCCAGAACAACAACAACAAAAAACACAGATTTATGGTATTGCACCATCTGTGTGTAAATTCGCTTTAAGCCCAGTTTTGGCAACCTTGTGTTACAACATGTGCAGCAGTAAATGGTGCTGTGCTAACAATGCAACCAAGCATTTCCACACAATTATTAGTTTTACAACTAGTACCAGTAATGGCACAAAAAATACAAAGTGACCAAAGTAACAGACTGATTTGCATCTTATCATAGCATAATATAGAATAAAGGTTTGATAGCTGAGCTCTTATCTGTTCAGTTTCAGACAAGAACTGAACTTCAGATTCCCTAGAGCAGATGCTAACGGCTAGTACGGCAGCGCCATTTTCCAGTGTTTGCCAGGATGTAAGCAGTTTGTTTATGAGTTTACAGACTTTTAAAAGTAAAAAACTTAGATTTTTCACTACTAAGTTGAGGTACGCGACCGTTTGTAGATAAATAATGCAAGCATTTCCGGTTTACTATCAGCACTCGCTACATCATAAATCACACTCCACGACACATCATTCATAGCAGAATATACAGTACGTAGTAAACAACACTGATTAGACCTACACTAGATAAATCATAACTTCTGTGACGGGTAGTATAATAATAGGACAGGTTTATAATGATTGCCTTATTTATAGATCCCGTGTTAAAATAAGTGATCAGTCTTTCTAAGAGAAACACACTTATTCATAGATTTAATGTAAAAGAAAAATGCCAGTAAGAAACAAAACTGTATACAAGGTTTTCTTTCATATATATATATATATATATATATATTTTTTTTTAATCACTGTATGAGCACCAGACTCTTTTATTAATTCTTGCCACTCATTTCTTTTTAAATGATCTAACATATTATTGGTAGTATTATGTATGGAAAATATATATTTTATATTTAAATAATCCTGAAAATAAATACATAAATAATAATAAAAATCTTTAGACTAATCATATATACAGTACATATACACAGTATATATCTGCAGCCCTACTAGGCTGAGTTGTGTTAGGACTCCATTTGTCTCTGGGCACAGCTGGCATTCAGACATGGAGCTCGACATGGCTTCTCTAAACACACTGCACCCTCGGGGCTGGGAAGTGTGTACAGCATAACATGGAGATATGATACGGAGTCTTCAAGTCTGGAGCCCCAAGAACTTCTTCCTATCACGCAGAGGAAGGAAGGAGAGAGGGAGCGGGCAGGTGCACTGAATAAAGAGAAGTGGCGGTCATAAAAAGTAAAGGTCGAATATTTAAGTTAACAAACTGTAGATCTCAGAGGTCCCACAACGTGTATCTGCTCCAGCTGAAATACCTCACAGATAATCCATACCTAAACCTCTTCCAGTTTCCACACACACTGTTTTAGTGTTTACATAAATGAGAGAACAGGTTGTGGGGTTGAGAAGAGGTGGGTGGAGCTCAGTGACGAGCTCCTATGAGGTCACATTGAGGAGAGAATCTATTTGGCTTATTGAAATCCCGGCCAATACAAGGAATGATTTTGATCAAATTTTTTTGCTTGTTTAAGTCAAACCGGGACTTTTGATCATGAAGAAAACCAGAACACGGTTATGCGAGTAAAATTTCCCTTTAATTCTCTATATAATCCTGTGCTACGCTAATGCACGTATCCCAGCATTTCACTACCATCAAGGTCGAAAGTTTTCTCAGTACTCTGGAGCCATGATCAGACTGCCTGGTTCACGTCTGAAACGCTGGCCTCCCAGGAACTCCTTTAATGGCACAAACATGCGGAAATGCCTTGGAGTGAGAGGTCAGGACTGTACGAGGGATGTGGCAATAACTCCCAGCCGAGTTCCTGTAATGTGCAAGTGGTGTTTGTGAATGATTGTCTCACTAACAGATGCATCACTTCTGGAAGCTAGTGACAAGTTATCCAGCAATTTACAAAGATCAGGCATTCCAGTCTCATCACCGTACTGTACTTGAAGTCTTCTGTAAATGTCAGTTTTTTTTTTTTACACCTTCGTTCTTCTCATGAGTCCTGGTTTGACTTGAATCCCCCTCCAACATGCACACTGGAGATCTATTTGAATGCCTAAGAATTATAATGAATGTTTCTCTTCAAAACATGATTGAATTGCTTCATGCTAAATTAAATTTAAAAAGGTTTTTAATTAATAAAGGTTTAGAGTGAATCTGATCCGTTCACATGGTTTTAACACGATCCAATTACCTTATGAAATCTCATCAGGGTCTTAACGCTGATTGGATCGCTAATATTCAAGTGAACTTAATTAAAACATATCACGGTGGGATCCACTGTCACAGGTTCCATCCTCAGCTCATCTTCACCATGCTGACTCTGGTTTCATCCAGGGCGTTCAAATGACGTGAGCAAGTCATGTTAGACGCACAAAAGCAAACTGTGCTAACGTAGATGGCATTATTATATTTCAGGCTGTGCATCCTTAAATTCTTAAACCACAAAAAAAACAAAGCTTTGAGAACTTATAAGTGGAGATAGACGAGAGAATTCCTCTTGTCACACTCCCACTGTGATTAGCAGGTGTTGCTGCGTGCGTGCATGTGAGCACACGTTTCTGTAGGTGTGCGAGACGAGAGGGATTTTATTAGCTGCCAGCTTTTTGGCCTCAAACATGTCTGCTCGCACCGATCCACCACATTCTGCCACCTCGGAAGGTATTTTGGTCGGGAGGGAACTTCAAGCAGAGAGCTTATCGTCCACACAACCGCTTCCAGACACACACGTACACACAGACGCTGACAGCAAAGGCCTGATAACAGGCATGGAGGCTCAGCGCAGAACAAAATGTATATCGGAGCAGAACAGGGGCTGATGCTGGTGTCTGCTTTTCATGTGTCCTTCATCATGCCTTTACTTTTTACCTGCCTCTCTTATGGTGTGTTTGATCTCCTGATCATAATTATTTTATGTTAACTCCTCTTGGGTGGATGTTTCTGATTATGTGGACTGTTTTTTGGATGAGATTTAGGAATATAAAAACAAACATATCCTTGCTATAGTAATAACTTTTTCCCTCTCTCTCACTCTTTGTCTCTGTAGGAGATTGGCAGGTAATGATCTTACTTTCATCCACCCTGAAGCTCTGGCCGGTCTGCACCAGCTCAAAGTACTGTAAGTGTTCTAGTCACACACACACACACACACACACACACACACACACACACACCTCAAAAGCTTGTTATTCGTAGTGACAGACCGAGCGAGTCTCGGCATTGATGGAGACGTGTTCCCCGGCGCCACGTCTCTACCCGCTGATCACAGGCTGCAGGCCGAGTGTTGAGTTTGCTAATAGCTCGGAGCGACTAACAGGAATCTGTCCACTACAGGATTTTCTGACTGTCAGCGGGATGTAGAATGGCATCCCAGCATGCCTCAGTGCAGATTATGGCTAGACTTCAGGACAAGCTCTATCTGTCTATCCGAATCCATCTATCTATCTGCTTTTCTCTTTATCTCCCTCTTTCCTGTCCTTGCGCTGCGCTCTGGTATGTGTCTGTAATGATGTAACGGCTTTGTACTTGAGGTGTTTTGAGATCCAGTTCTCTCGAAGCTTATCGCCTCTGCTTGTCGCCTCGGCTCTGCTTTGCATAAAACACTCTTTCCGCCTGCCCGTCCTCCTCGCTGACCCCGCGATGCACCCAGACGCTGACCCCGCCCACAGTCATACCCGTCTAATCACCTCAGGTAAACTCACTAGTTGTACAACAGCTTCGGCATCAGGAAGGATTTCGCTATGGAGCTAAGGCAAGAATGTCTGATTAGTCACAGGAAGAAACCCGTGAATCGCTGCTTTAGGAGTATTTGCAGAAAATGACTGGTGTTTACTTTCGTAAATGGATGACAATGAAAATTGGGAAACATGAGGAACAAGTAATCTTTGCTTTTAAGAGCCTGGATCAAGTTGTTGAAAAAGGGGGAATCTATGTGTAATAACTACTGAGAGCAGTGAATCAGGGGTAGACTGTGGTTCCAACTGAATTGGATTTTTGGGCCGTCTGATGGCCGTCTGATTCAATTCAGTAGTACTGTACTAATGTTTACTCTCCGATTTCTACCAAGTTTCTTATGGATTTGTATAATTAAAAACTCCACAAAATATTGAAAATCCTGTGCAGCTTGTGATGCTGATTGTTGAAACGTCATATATTGTACGAAGCGATAATCTTCTCCTCAACACCCCAATCCAGTAGGTGGCAGTAAGGAACCAATCGCCCATAAACATTTACATTTCGTTTAGGTATTTGGCAGATGCCCTTATCCAGAGTGACTTACATTTTTATCTCATTATACATCTGAGCATTTGAGGGTTAAGGTCCTTCCTCAAGGGCCCAACAGTGGTAACTTGGTGGGAGGGGCGTGAGAACCTGGGACCTTCCGAACCATAGTCCAATGTCTTAAACACTGAGCTACCTCTGACCCTATAAACTAAAAAAAAAGAAGCAATATAATGTATATTGTAAATCAATTTTACACCAGGTACTTAATGGTTGGAAGTAGTTAAATAATTGTGAAAGTCTGAAACAATTCTGAAATGAAAATTTAACCATTGATTCAATAAATTGAATCGACAGACAAAATATAGATTGAATTGCGAAATCCATTTAATAACATGCCTCCAGTAACAGCTCTGAAACGTGTGTCTTGCTCCAGTCCGATGTGTGAGCTAAAGTTTCAGTTTGATTTATTTATTTAGTATTTTTTTTACATTATGATAACCTAGACAAACAATTTTACTGCTATCACAATATCAATCAACTCACAAGTCAACAAGAGAATTACTGGTGTAACGGTCTGTATCTAAATCAACCATGGAACTATGAATCTGTGAAATCTTTATTGTGGTCGTTTGTTACTTCTGGAAATGCAAGCTCACAGTGGACAAAGTTGAAGTTGCTAGGCAACTGGGAAATCCATGACGTAGCTATTAACCGAGGTGAAGGTTTTGCTAGCTGCCCTCATAGCCAATAAGTTTATTGTATGGATACTTGCATTTTAGCATCGACTGTAACCGTCGCAGGTTTTGCCCCATTAGAAATTTTACCTTTACTGTATAGGTATCATGGTATTTTTGCTGATAACAGCTAGCTGTGTATGAGGCTCAAAAGGCAAAGAGTGCAAGGTTGTTGATTTGGCCTTCAAATTCCTCAGAACTCAATCCAATTGAGCATCCATGGATTGGGATGTGCTGAACAAACAAGTTCTATCCATGGAGACCTCAACGCACAATCTACATCACTTAAAACGCCGTCTTGTAGTGTCACAATATAGGTTTGAGTATGAAGTTTTTAATGTTACGACTGATAATGTCACAATTAATGTATGTTAAAACTCTTAATTCATGCGGCATTCTAAGATTCAGGTGCATGTTATTGTACACTGAATGTAACATACCATTGGACATACAGTAACATGACTGTACCATACACCCACCATTGCTATACCGTACCAGTAGTATGTCCTAACAATCCTAATGTGAAACTGTTTGCATAAACATACCATTTTAGACACCTGCTAAACTGTTGTACTTAATATGTACCATGGTATTTACTAAAGTATTGTGGTACTGTACACACGATGGTGCTACCAGGGTGCCCACTGAAGTGCCATAGTACCTTCCCTGGTAATTTATAAAGTCCTACAGTATAATGACTACCATGTTTATGTTTAAAGCTCCACAGTAATACTATGGTACTGTATGTAATATGGTTTTTCATTGTAAATTAGTTTGGGACCATTTAATAAACACCACACTTCTACAATGAACGTCCACAAGCATTGATTTGTCTGTGTAAATGTTCTGTGCCGTGGGTTTACTCCAGGTTTGTCCCAGAAATACAGTAAGTTTGGACACACACTCTAATTCAATGTTTTTTATTTTTGTAAGAGTAATTAGATAATTAAGTAACAACAACAACAACAACAACAGTCAGTTGTTATTTTAAGACACAGAGGTCAGCTGTTCTGGAATAGTTCTTACAATAACAAAATAAGCAGCAGACACATTTTAATATCAACTGCTCAAAGGAGATTATTGCATATTTTGGACGCTGTCAGCTTTGTTTTACAATTTAGAAAGAATTAAAAAAAAAATCAGGATTAGAAATGTGTCCAGAATTTGACTTTTGTCACAATTTGACTTGTGGTGTTTTGTTGATTGGTGGACCAGCTACTGAAGTGTGAATGATTGTGAGTGTGTAATGGGTAGAGTGTATTTTCTGGCATAGTCTCCAGACCCATGTGTCCCGCTGACCAGGATAAAAACACTTGCTGAATTTGTATGAATGATAAGTTGTAAAAGAGATGCAAACTTTTGCACTCGGCTGTGTACGATGTACGCTTTTGCTTCAAATGTCGCTGCATTATCTGGGATTACAATCTTAAGTCCTGAGAGCATTTGGAATGATGTTTTATTGAATAAAGACATAACAAAATACAGCAGGATGTAGAATCGAGTTTACTTCAGGCAAAGTGCTTTTTGTTAGCGTGAGTCTTTCAGGGTAAAAGGTTTTGTGCTCGTGGCCCGTGGCACTTAAGTGACGCTGAAGTGGGCTGTTAATATGAGAAAGGAAGAGAGATGTGGACTCTGATTAGGACATTCTGTACAAACACACGCACATTCCTATCCGATGATTCTACAGCTATGCTTTATTACATATTTGATAATCACGTTTTTCACATACGGATCCAAATCACGTTTATTCCATAACCCGGAGTTTTGACTGTATAGAAAATAATATGATTTAATCCACTTTTTGTTGCACTTCAGGATTTATGTGGCACATGTTCATGCTTCCATTCATCACTGACTTGTGTTTTACAGAAAATTGGAGAATTAGGTTAGCAGGATTTTTGAAATAAGAAAAATAATCACTTGTTGTGTTTTTTTTTTCTTTTCTTTTTTTTCCAGCATGCTTCAAAATAACCAGTTGAAGACGGTTCCTAGTGCTGCTCTCAAGAGTCTCCATGCACTGCAGTCTCTGTAAGTAATATACACACCTAAACATGCACGAGTTGTGTATTTTAACATGTAGGTTCTCTGTGTCAGTATTTACTTTTATGGATTCAGGTGTGTTTGACTGTGAGAGCTGGGACAGCTGTGCATTTGGAGGGAAGAAATGGCTCTTTCTGCTGTTATCACCTCTCCAGATCCCACCCCCATTCCCTTCTTCCCTCACTTGTTTTTTTTTTGCAGCTGTGTGTCCCCGCGGGGCTGGGGCCAGTGCACCGGACCTGAAGTAATGCATTCTGGCACAGACACTTGGCCCGCTTCTTAGATCAAGATTCTCCAAACAATCTGTACATCAACACGCCTTCTGCCCTTAAGCACGATCTAGTCTGGGTGAAAGGATAGACGGATAGACAGACAGAGCTATACATTCATAAATTCATCTCTACATGGCTGTCAGAATTGCCAATACTTTTTTTTCCGTGTACTGTTAAGTAAAAAAACATTCAAATGTTTAAATTCCGATGATTGTTTAATCACTTAAAGGTGCAGAAGGTAAGATTCGTAGTAGTTGTTGTTGTTGTTTTCCTAAGATTAGGTTTCTAACAGTTAGCTGGATTTGACAGTTGAATGTTTCTCGTCTATGTACAGGAAGCTCTGCCCCCAGGAGCTTAGGTGTCCCTTGGTCCTAGTCTGACTTTCGATTTAATACAATTTCGGTTGGACTAACATGTTTACATGTTTTTTAAAAGTATAAAGTTTTAGGCAGGGTAAGACAATTAGTCGGATTGACACAACGTAAACATGTAAACATACTGACTGAATCAGATGTATACACTACCGTTCAAAAGTTTGGGGTCACTTGCAAATTTCTTTGTTTTTGTTTAGTGATTTATTTTCTACATT
>JAQMYJ010000023.1:6782216-6817332 GCA_030014305.1 Clarias laeviceps | reverse complement strand
GCAGAAGTAGCAGAAACATCTCACAATTAACTGTTCAAAGGAGATTAATGCATTTTTTTGGACGCCTTCAGCATTCCAGAGTTAGAAAGTGACCCCAAACTTTTGAACGGTAGTGTAAATCAGGACTCGCTGCTAACTACCTTGTTTGTCAGGTGTTTGTTGTGTGTGACATAATACAGTATGTTATCCAGGTCTGATAAGCTGAAAAGGGAGCATATCGCCACCTACCGTAGTGGAGACGTAATTGTGCTTGTGTAATACAGTAGTCCAATTAAATGTCCTATTCGAGCTATAGCCATAACTCAACTTAACTACGCTTGAAAATATATTGAGTGGCTATAAAATGACTGACAGGAAAAACCAAAACAAACTGTTTCTTTAAACTGATTCTCTCAGTGACTTTGTAAATTTTTGCTACGGCCAGAGTTTAATCAACATTTTATTTTTTTAAATCATGCTTTACATATCTTACAGGTTATTTTCACAATTCATTTAATTTTTAGTTAAGATAAAAAAAAAAACTGTTGCACCTTTAAAGCAGGTGTGTTAAAATATGTTTCTTAAAAGCTTAATCACGGAACCCAAAATTTTAAAATATGAATAGATTTTCATATATGTATTTTTCATGTATCTGAGAAATAAAGCTCTTGCTGTTCTAGAAAAATAACCAACAGCATGTAGTGTTATACATTTCAGGCCACCATCACATGAAGTTTATTCATTTTATTACATTTTTTAACCTTCTTATACAACTAGAATTTGCTCATCATTTGTAAAATAGACTTTTTTATTTATTTATTTGAAACAAACTTTGGAGGAATGATCGATGATGTCATAGATATAAAAGCTAAATAAAACATATTGAGATAGATTTTACAATGATAAAAAGTTAAATTTAATATTGAAAGTGATGATAAATAGATAAATGGATAAATCGATGGTGGGTAAATTGTTGAATGGTGGTACAGTACGGTGGCTTAGAGGTTAGGGTCCTGGGTTTGATTCCCTTGTCGGGTCTGTGTGCATAGAGTTTGCATGTTCCCCTCGTGTTTGGTGGGTTTCCTCCCACAGTCCAAAAACAATTTGGCGTTCCCAGATTGCTCGTAGTATGTGAATGAGTATGTGAAAGTTGATCGGAGGTAGGTCCTACCACAGTCGAACAAATGGGAAGAAATACAATGGTTCTCATTGGCTTCCACTGGACTACAGAGGTTCCTAGATGGATGGATGGAAATTGTTGGATGGACAGAATAGATGGATGGAAGAATGAAGAATTGAAAGTGGGTGGTTGGATGAGAAGAGGGTGGATAGATATGTAGATAAATAGATGAATGGATGGGTAGTTGGGTTGGTAGGTGGGTGGATAAATGGATAGGTGGATGGATGGATGGATAGATGGATGGATGGATGACTAGGTGCAGGGTCAAATGGATGGGTTGGTGTTTGCATGGATAAGTTGGTGGATGAGTGGGTGAATGGATTAATGGATGGATGAGTGAATGGACTTCCCCCAAGAGGAAAGAAGGGGAGAAGTGAAGTAGAATGTTATTAGAGATAGACGGAAAAGTCCTACAGGAATGTCTTTCCCCTGCAGGTTGGTTGCTGTAATCAGGCCGCTTCCTAATTACAGCGGCATCAGCGCAGCCTGCAGCGTTTATACACACTCAGAGAGCAGAGGAAGCTCACTACACTACTTCCTTCCAATCCCACCCTCAATTCATTCTTTCTGCTTAAATCAGCAACACGCGAGGGTCCGACGCACTTCAAAGGTTCCTACCGGGCTTCTGCGAGCACGCCGAAAGGGCTCCTGCGCTACTGCAGGGAAAGTTCGCCAGCCGTTTGAAGCCACTCGCTGGTCTGGGCGCTGACAGCTTTCTAAACCACAGTCCTAATTACACAGCCAGCTGTACTTTGAAATTCTTGCACATGTCACAAAGCATGAAGTGAAGATCTTTTGCTCAGAAAGTCAATATTGTGACAAGAAGGCAATTACGCTGTATCATATCCTGTTAATTGCCTCTGTATATGTGGCTATATGACAGTCATGTCAGTTGCAGTAATAGCCGTCAGGGGTGATGAAAAAAATTGATGAAAGGAAAGTGCAATTTCTGAGAGAATGTGCCTTCGGTTATTTCGTCTTCCTGTCAAACGAGTGCATATCGAAGTGTGTTTATGATGTTTGTGTGTGTGTGTGACCCTAAAATAGGACATGTCTAGATCTGTTTCTTGTGCACAAACTGCTTATCCAGCTGGTGCTACCTGATGTTCATCTCCACTACAAATCTAAATTAGATTCAGTTTTTTTTTTTTTCTTTCAGGTTTGCATAACTGTAACCACAGTTACATAAAATACAGAAATACCAGCTTTCTCAAGTAACACCCAAGGCTACTAGTAGTTTACTGTATTTATCAACTCTAAACAAGCTGCGCTGGATTTGTACTGTCCTACATGTGAGGCTTGTGCCTCGGGTTAGAAAGCGAGCCAGAGTTCACGTCCAGTGCAAATGTCACCGAGATCATTTCTCACATAAGATAACAAATGTCTCAGAGAGGTTCTGTCGAAAAGCATGCATTAATCAAACACGCGCCTCGACACCAGACGAGCGCACCTGTGTGCGCGTACTTTCTTTGGCGCTCATCTTGTTTTGAGTCGTCCTTTCCCAGAATGCTTAGGGTGAGCAGGAGAATGTGTTTGACCAAGGTTAGTACATGGCTCTATAAAGGTCTTTTAACAAGTGCAGGTTGTATTTGTGTTTACTCAGAGTAGGAAGTGGATACTGATTAGGGTAAAAGCCTTAAGGGTTGTACACTCTACTTTTTGATAACATTCAGGAGCGAGGAGTGGAGTGTGAACTACATTGTGTGAACATTTTAACTCAACTCCTAGATATCATAAGTAGATATACACGATCTAAACAACATGATTGAAATGTAAACACAGTCCAAATCCCAGCCCAATTCATGTGCAGGTAGCCAGTAAACATTTCAGTCTGTTGAGTTTGCTTTAAAATGTTACAGTTAGACAAAAACTGCCAAAGCTCTGAAACACCTTCCATAAATGTTAAACAAACATCTAACTCAAAAGAAGTTCCACCGTATCGTCTACTGTGTTTAATTTTCGTATAAGAGTGCCAGGATATTTATTAATCCATGTATTATTAGGCTTAGATTAAGTCAAACATGCATCATACAAGTCCCTGTAATTGCGCTGTTACTATAGAAACTGACTAAAACACAAACCTGTTACTTGAATAACAGCCAGAACTATCGCCAAAGCCGCTGTTATTGAAAATGAATCAGCACTAGGTTCAAAGTTTCAGCAGTGATGCAGTAGAAGTTATAATAACATTGAGGGGCAAATTATTATTACAGCAGATGTTTTCAGAACATTGTAGGAATGTTATTTTTGGAATTTCACAGCCTAACCTTCTTTAAGTTCCTATTTTTCTTACTTTCTTTCTCTCTTCCTGTTTTTATTATGTGGCGGCAGGCACAAAATTGAGGTCAGATCATGGGATTATATGTTCCCTGTATTTTTCTGAAATGTGGGAACTGTTAAAATATATTCATTCAGTGCCCCTGAATGTGCCGGATGCCCACGAGCTTGCCGTATCATACGAAGATCGCAAGTTTAAATGCTGTAGCTTTTGTGGCCTACTGCACCCTGGGGCCTGGAGAGACAATTGGCCGAGCTCTCTCGGCGGAGAGTGATAGGAGGCAAACTAACACTCTCACCACAGTCGCCAGTGATTAGCTAAAGAGCCATTCACTGTGAGTTCGTTATTGGCTCAATCATTGTGAGCCAATCTGTGAGCTCGTGCAAGCCAAAGGGACACTCCTCAGAGTTCAAAAATATGGGGTTGGTTAGCGCCATGCAGTTCCCTTTTTTTAGGGGAAAAAAAAATCTGCAAAATCCAATGAATTGCACTATTGCAAATATCTAATCAGACAAATACATTGCAGCAACTCATAAATGCATTTAGGTGTTGATGTAGATAGATTTGGTCAAGACAAGATCTGCTGAAGTTCAAACCAAGCATCAGAATGGGAAAGAAAGTGATGGCTGTTGATGCCAGACATACTGGTCTGAGTATATCTGATACTGCTGATCTACTGGGATTTTAACTCACAACCATTTCTATGGTTTTCAGAGAACGGTTTGAAAAAATAAGAAAATATTGGGTGAGGAGCAGTTCTCTTGGTGAAAATGCCTTGTCAATGCTAGAGGTCAAAGGAGACTGAGCAGACTGGTTCAAACTGATAGAAGGAGTAACAGTAAGTCAAATAACATCTCGTTACCACTGTGTATGCGAAGGAGCATCTCTGAATGCACAACACGTCAAACCCTGAAGCAGATGAGCTACAGCAGCAGAAGACCACACCAGGTGCCGCTCTTTTCAGCTAAGAACAGGAAACTGAGGCTATAATTCAAATTGTCTCACCAAAATTGAACAATAAAAGATTGGAAAACATTGCCTGGTCTGTTAAGTCTAGTTTGGATGGCAGGGTCAGAATCTGGCTTAAACAACATGAAAGCATGGATCCATCCTGTCTTGTAGCAAAGGTTCAGGTTGGTGATGTTGTTGCTGTATAATGGTGTGGGCTGTATATTCGTGGTTCACTTTGGTCCCCTATTTACTAATTGCGCATACGCTACCCGACTATTGTTGCTGACCATGTCCATTCCTTTATGACCACATGATAACGCGCCATTGTCACAATGCTAAAATCATCTCAGATTGCTTTCTTGAACAAGGTAATGTTTAGGAACTGTACTCAAATGGCTTCCAATGTCAATATGGACCAAAAACTTTAAGGGATATTTCCTGCACCTTGTTGAATCGATGCTGCCATTAATTAAGGCAGTTCTGAAGACAAAACAGGGTCCAACTGAGTATTAGCAATGTGTGCCTAATGAAATGGCCGGTGAGAACATTTAATTAAGAAGCATAATGTTGCAGTAATATCCGATCTTCATCAAATCATCTTCGCTCTTTCCATTTAGCTCTTCCCTATTTACATAATGTTGTACAGTTAGATTACAGATGCAAAGGTATAACTGACTGGCTGACCGAAGTCCAAGTGTGTTTTCTGTCTACCGGTTCTACTGTTTAAAAAGTAAAGAGGTAGACAAACATGCCAAAAGTTTGATACAAGTGCAAGCAAACAGTCCATAATCCAAAATCGAGCAGCACCACCAGCATTAGATCAGCGTTGGCATGAGACTAGAGCTATAGATCTCTAAAATGCAGCCTGTATTTGGAGCTGCTCCCTCTGAGCTTTCCTTCAACCTGACATGTTTTTGAAGTTGGTTTTAGAGCTGGGTGTAGACCCATCTAGTAGTATTACCTATAGACGTCTAAGGAAATCCCCCATAAGGATAGCGTGTGTGTGTTATGGACTAGCAGTGACGCTCATACAGGGTGATGGATGTCAGCTGAAATCCTGTCTGAACACAACCCTTCGGCTCAATCCTGCACTGTTCATCCTTCCACACCAACCACGTGATCATCCAGACCGAAATTCACCGTCATTCATGAACAGGATGTTCCCACCCTCTATTCTTACCCATCTCCCATCATCTGCCTCGATCTGCAGCGTCCGTGTCCATTCACAGGTCACCACTGAAGGCAGAGTGTATGTCAAGAACACTTGGGAATTACATCATATCTCTCACACTAGTAACAATATTGTAGCACAAGGTCTCCTTCGCAGCAGAACAAAAACAAACAGATCCTAACACTCGATGCTTTGATTTCACTATCAGAGCTGAGGTTTAATCAGCACTTTAAAAATTCCCGTAAACATTTTTCTTCATATAGCTAATGTTTTACATGCACTCCCCCCCCTTTTTTTTCTGAACACATTCTTCACCTCTTAGCTCAAAACCTCCCGGTTGTGCCAGCGAATACACAAACAGTGACTCAGATCTGTTAAGTGGCTGCAGTATTTGGCGTATACTGTAGCACAGCTCGCTTTGGACCCACGCTGTACAAGGTGTGGCCTCCGACCCCTCATAAGGCATGTGTGCAAAGTGTAGGATTAAGGAGCAACATACATGTGATGATGTTAGAGCAAGTTTGAATCTTTTTCGCTTTCTGTAGCTTAGCAGCTGGGCAGGTGTTTTTTGTGTGCTTGTTCTCACTTGATGCTGTGTGTAATGGGTGTGTGAGGTAATGCAGAAGTGCGTGTATTTGTGGTGTGGGCACTTGCAGGTTATGTTTACTTTCCATGTTCTTGTATGGCTTGAGTTCATCCACCCACAGTCAAGACACCAGTGAGAAACCGGTGTTACCATGTGCAGTGACTAGCCAAAGCATTGAGACTCCTATTGTTGTCGCATACTGTGTGTTATAGATTTAACAAAACGGATTACGTTAAAAAATGTTTTCTTGTTTTAGACATTTTTGCAAGGAATCAGGTTTTCATCATGTGCCTTTCTGTATTTCACTCTTTATCCATTTTTTCATAACATTTATCTTTTCCTCATAACCAACCCGACATACAGTATAATGCTGCCACCACCATGCTTTACCTATAGGGATGGCATTAACCAGGTGATTAGCAGTATTGTTGTTTTTTTTTCAGCCCAAAATAATGTTGATGTGGATTATTGTATGTCTCACACTCTCTCATTCATATTCTCTATATCGCTTATCATGTACAGGGCCACCGGAGGGCATGTAACAGGGGACTCAGGGCACGAGGCCCGGGGTACACTCTGGATGGGCATTGCCAGTCTATTGTTGGGCAAAAACATTCAAAAACAGCATTGTGAAGGATAATCTTGTCTAGGGGACAAGAAAGTGGTCAAGAAAGTGGACGTCTTAAATTAAAATAACACATGTCCACTTGTAAATGACCTGGGCTAATTTCCCTTCTCTCTGTTTTGCTTTCACTTTATCCCATGATGTGACTAGAGTACAGCTGCAGTGTGGATTTCACTGTTTGAATATTATTCAAAGTTGAATTTATAATGTTTACATATGCAGAAGCAAAAAAGTACATATTCAAATATTTTAGGTTCAGCATTCTATGTTTGCTTTCCAAATATATGGTCAAGTAGGTTTTTCAAAGTAGTTAATTTAATAAACGGGACTTAAATGAATCACTCTTTTTCTTGGAATATAGTCCAGTGCCTTGATTAGGGGACTTGTTATGCACAGTTAACTTTTAAGTCATTTCTAGACATTCAGATGGGTGTATTAAAATACAAATAAAAAGCGTGAGAAAAAAAAATATTCTATGCCTATCTATCTATCAGTCAGGGTTTAAACAAGCCACTTAGATTTTTCCCTGTTGTGACCTCATATGAGACGATACCCCTCACCCGGCTTGTTGCCCAGCTCTGCTGTTCTCTGGTGAGGACGTGACTGAGCAGTAGCTTATTTAAATACATTTAAATAATAGGGGTTTGTGGTGTGGAAAAAAATTATCCGAGGAACATTTCAGCTGGAGCATTACCGGATACACTTATGGCAACACTTTATGGAAATAGTAAAACCTGGGACCTTTAAGTTCTTCAATACCTTTATGTTAACTCCTACTTGCTGAGCATATGTGGGTAAATAGATAGGCAGCCAGTAGGGATTTACCCAAATGTGTAAGGACCAAGTAAATACAGCTAATAAAATATAGCTAAATATCAGCAAGACAAAAACATTACTCTGGCTCAATAAACAAAGCTGCATGTACTGTAATGTCTTATGATAAATGATGAGATTGCCTTCTGTCGTATTCATTTATCATTTCTTAATTTACATGATGTGACATGATGTAAGTCTAGTTAATGGTTGGAATGGTAGGCTCAGTAGTATATCAATATATTTTTTGTAAAAGAATTGAAATGTCATTTTAAAGGAAGCTTCCATGGCCTCATAATATTTCCTCCTCTTGTATTCATGTATTTAGATAAGATGGCAGTAACAGTAGATTTGACTTGAACCTGTCTCTCTCTCTCTCTCTCTCTCTCTCTCTCTCCTATCTCCTATCTCTAGGCGCTTGGATGCGAACCACATCACAGTGGTGCCTGAGGACAGTTTCCAGGGCTTGCAGCAGCTCAGACACCTGTGGCTGGACGATAACAGTCTGACCGAGGTTCCAGTCGTGCCTCTGCAGCATCAGGGAAACCTGCAGGCGCTCACGCTGGCACTCAACCGCATTGGCCACATCCCGGACAATGCCTTCGCCAACCTCTCCAGCCTGGTGGTGTTGTGAGTGCAGTTTGTTTTCCCAAAACTTTACTGTGGCTTTTGTGCATTTAGTGTAGATGTTATAAACGGTGCGATATATACAGTTATGCTAAAAAATAAATAAATAAATAAAAGGAGTAGCACCAACTCTCTTAGAGAAGGATGTCACCACTGTTTCTGCTTTGTAATAAAATTGGTTACAACTAATTATAGTTATCTTAATAAACCTAAAATGTAGATCTACTTTGTGAACATGCTTCCCAGCTCTTGTTGTTTTTGTTTTTGACTGGCATCAGGAATGCAAGTAATTACTTTAGATGTTGCATTATTACTTATCAGTTATCAGTGTATTTCAACTTTTGACATGCCAAGCTAGATTAATAAAACTAATTTATAGAATATTAGCTTATAATTAATTTATAGTCAGTATTATGTAAACCAGATGTGGAAGCTTTAGTGAAAAATCACTTGTCATACAGTACCTACGTTTAACGATCTGTAATCCACTTAAATTTGTCAATTTGTTGTTCATCAAATAAGGTCAGTTTAACTTGAGTCACAATAATAATAATACTAATGCGACGACTCAAAATAGCAAGTTAAGTTGAAGTAATATAATATTAAGTCAAAATAGGTCAAAATAATGACACAGGACGTGAGCATTTTGTAATTGAGTTCAGGGACTGTGTATGTTTCACCTCTCTAGTGACACACTTAAAATTGCCGTCAGCGTGACTGCAGAGATGTGTTTTATTTCCTCAGGAATCAGTCACTCTTGGACATTTCTTGATTGTCCTCTGACTGTGTTTACATCAGCTAAATCTATCAGCTTCCTGGACCAATATGGGGCCTTGGCAGCTCAGGAGCTGAGGAAAAGGCCACATGCTTACACACAAACACACACATACATGCACAGGTACACTCTGTGTTGACAGGGAGTTTTGAAAACAGTAAAAGCAGAATCCCAAATGTACCCAAGTGTCTTGCAATCTCCAAAGGAACGCAGAGCCTCCGCATCTGTTTCTCTTTCTGTCACTCTCTATCTCCCTGAGCATTTCTTGGTGACTCTGATTTACCAGTTCCGTTCCTGCTTCTGGAAAATATTTGTCTAAGGAGTGTAGGTCAATTAGTCCGTTAAATAGGCTGAACAAACAGGCAGACGTGCCTGCAGCCTGATGAGTTCTCCGCTCCGAGCCGGCCCGAGTGTTTGGATTGCTCCGCTGAACCGTGCCTCTTTTTAATGACTGGAAATGTACAGGAAGGACAGCCATGTGAGTTATCTCAGAGATAATACATTAGATACATGGATTTTACAGCACAGGGTAGGTCTGACATTTTTTCCTATATCAGATGTAATTCCTAAGAGCACTGTTGTCATTAAACACACATGCGAATGTGCTTATTTTTTTTTTTAGAAATGCATAGCAGCTCAGTGTGGTGGATGTGTGTTTAGAGCTAGCTGTATGCAGCTCTTATGCATTTGACACGTTTGTGTTTTAAAAGGCTTTATAAGGCTTTCAGGTACCTTTGTGCAGTCAGGGAACCGCTAATAATGGTAATAAAAAAAAAAAAGACTATCTGACAAAAATTTTGGATTATCTCCATGTATCTAAAATTTATATACAAAAATGCATTCAGAATGTCAGAACACAGTTATGAGAGTAAAAACTACCTTTATTCCCTAATGTGGTCCCCTGCTACACTAATGCACTTACCCCATCGAGGTAGAAAGTTTTCTCAGAGCCAGGATTGGACTACCTGCTTTACGTTTGAAATGCTGGCCTCCCAGGAACTCCTTAAACGGCTCCAACATGGGGAAATGGCTTGGAGCAAAGTCAGGACTGTACATGCAATATAAATCCTGTTATGTGCAAGTGGTATTGGTGAGTGATTGTGTGAACAGTTCCCACAGACAGATGCGTCTCTTCTGTTGGCAACAAATTATCCACCAATTTTCAAGGATCAGATGTTCCGCTCGCTGAATGTTCACAGGAACGACTACAGTGGGCTCTGAGCCACCTCAGAAAGGATCTGTATTCACCAACGTACAGCCTTCTTTAAAACTTTGCACGATTTAAATGTTTTACTGCGGCTAAGAGTCTCATCACCATACTGTGCTAGAAGTCTTCTGTAATGGTCATTTAGTTTTGCTCCTTCATTCATCACAAGTCCCGGTTTGACTTGAACACCTTTTGGAAGCAGCTTTGTGACAGTGATCCTTGTTGAAAGCACTATATAAATAAAAGTTAATTGATTCGAAATACAGATTTATTTAAAAAATGTTTACTTTCCAGTAGTTAGTAACTTTGATAAAGATGGATTTCTACTATAATGATAATGGTAGTTTCTACCAACTGTAACACCCTGGACTTAGGAAACCCTGGGTTTAAAGAGGTCACTAGTCATGCAGTACACAGCTGTATGTGTAGAACATAAAAATTTCTAGTTTTTCTAAATTATGTACTTGTCTGGCCAAATTTGTATGCAACTATGCAGCCAGAGGTATCTTCATGGTTTAGTCTATCCCACACACACAGTCACAACACGGTCATTTCATGTTTAAAATAAAAACAAGCCACAATCCTGCAACTACACGTCTAAACATCGTAGTTATACCGCATAAGATATTTTAATCTAAATGCTGCAGGTAGACAAACATGTATGCGACTGTGTGAACAGACTGATGTTGACAAGTAGATGTTAGCTCTGGCTAAATCTTCTGTTAGTATGCTAATTTCTTTTTTAATTTGTTTTCAGTTATTAATATATTTTTAGACTCATGGTTAATACTATATGTTTAATATCAAAGCAATTTAAATTATAAACTGTTAGTAATGCTTTTTTTGTACAAAATATATTGTTAATGATTTATGCTAGTTATGCTAGTTACTTTATTCCCACTGGTTTGCAATGTCTAACTTTTTTGCAGCCTTATAATTAAAGATAGAGGAAAAATAGATTCAGTTATGCATCAAGATTCTTGATGTGGCATGTTTTTTTAATGATTTTGTTTTGTTGTTGTTATTTATGTTTGCATTTAAGGCTGCAATATGTTGCAGTTCATCTAGGATCCTACAGGTGGTGCACTCTAAACTATTCACACATTAACAGCCCAGCACAGCATACTGTGGGAGGAGCAAATTATGTGCTCAGTTTGTTTAGCATTGTAATAATATCTAAAAAAGTTTAATATAGAATCAGGATATTTATAAAATCATGATACCCACAGAACCGCAATACAAATTGAATCGACACATACAGTAGGTAACATGGCAATAATGTATCGGTTGGTTGGTCTGTCCCTACTTATAATAATCCTTTTGGAGTTCATCCACTAAAAGTGAACACATTTTTGGTCGTAACAGACTAAAAGTACATTTACATTTACATCATCCATTCTCCATCCCAAGGAAGAGGGCATGAGTGGTCAAGAAGGAGGCATATATAGTTTACCCATTACTTGTGTTTTTTTGAAATACTTTAATATGGATTTAATTATTTCTATGTTAAGGTGTATACTAAAGATTTATTTATACGTGTACATATACAATTTTTTTTTTTTTTTTACATATTTGGCTGCTGCAGCAATTTAAATTTAAAGTTGAGAGGGATAGAAAGTCATTAGTTGAATTAAACAACAGGTGGCAAAGCAATTTTAAAAAGCGTGGAGGTGGTGATATTACACATCTATTTGTTCTTCCTTCCTACCCACGATGATGCATAGATTTTGCCTCAATAATTAAATTCCAGACGTATCTGACTGACCTAAATTACCCCGGGGGTATGTATGCATATGCATGGTGCACTGTGCAGAATTGGCAACCCATCCAGGGTGTATTCTGCTGCCTTTCTCCCTGTCCTCCCAGGCTCCAGATCCACCATGACTCTAACCAGGACTGAGTAGTTGCTCAATATAAATGGATTGATTGATTGCTTCTCAATTTATTGACCCAGTGTAGCACTTTTTGTATTTGAATTAGTGATGTTATCTGCATCAGGTATATGCATCACCTCACTAATGCTTCATCTCTTTTTTCAGGCATCTGCACAATAACAGGATTGGGGAGATTGGGAAGAACTGTTTCAGTGGCCTGGACAATTTAGAAACACTGTGAGTTTCCAGATCATAAATCATGACAAACATTAATTTCCTACTCAGCTATTTTAATCACACATTTTGTTAAGACATTAAACAGAAACGGAAGTCTACTCAATCCTAAATCCAGATTACTGGATAACTTGATAACTTGACTGGTAGAAGCAGCGTAATGAATTTGCTGCTGTTGCTCCGGCGCCCTCTACAGCCACATACCAGAAGGTTCTAACCTTATAAATGCACACAAGAATTTCCCAGACTTACCTAGGCTTAAACAAAGTAATAAAATAAGCATGACTGACTTACAGTAGGTGCTCATAGAGAGTAGAAATGCAGACATTCTGGAGGAAACACTTCTACATGTTCAGACTATCCCAGTGCGCCAAGCATTTATTGGTCTAGTCTGTGATTTATCATTTTTAAAAGCACCACAGTTGACACATTCTGTTTACCTCGGTCCAGCCAACAGAACGTCATTTGTATATGTTTCTGGTCATGCTACTTGTTTTGTGTATATAAGGTAGAAGCTGTGCTTACACTGATGTCGGGGTTAGTTAGTTTACCATACAGCCATTCGCTCGTCTATATGTGTCTCACTCGCCGTGTCCTACTCTGTGTCGAAGAAACGCCTCCTGTTTTTGTTTCCCCCGCTCACTCCGATGGTCTTAGCTGGAAGGGGCTTGGTTTAACCTTTTGTCTATTCATTAACTTGAGAGACCAAGAATGTTAGCGGAGACCGGAGGAAGTTTATGCTGGGACTCCTCATCTCTCTCTCTCTCTCTCTCTCTCTCTCTTTCTTCCTGTCTTGCCCTCAGCAAGTGGAGGAAGAGGGGAAGGCAGATAGCTATCGCTGACTCGGCTTTATTTACTCTGGCCGCAGTTAGGACAGGAAGAGGGCACGCCAACATCCTCCATCCCCTTGGGGGTATCAAGAGAAGGGAAGAGGGCATAAGTGGTCAAGAAGGAGGCAAATTGCCAGCGAGCATCATGTGGCAATTACGGCAAATAAGTGGAAATAAACGTTTTTTTTTTTTTTTTTTTTCAGCGTTACCTGATGTGCAAGGTTTCCAACGTGTGTTGCAACAGCTGTAGACAAGAAACTGTGTTAAATTTAATATCACTCATGTGCAAATGAAATCCCGGATATAAACCTGTAATTGTGTGGTTAAGTTATGCTGACGCTGTCCTTCCGCACTCTCCTTGAATTGTATGAAACATTCAGGAAACCGAAAGGTGTTTCATGTTTAAATTTACAAACCACATCCCATCCACCGGTGTCTGGGTTAGCTGGCCTGATATTTTTTTTATCTGCTATTGAAGGCCCAGCTTTCTTCATTCATGGTCAGGCCATAAATTTAGAAAAAACGTGACGGTGTCTGTTGCTAATACGTAGCTACGCAGTGCGGTATGGTGTGCAACACCACAAGAGATTTTCAAATAAAAGGAAGAGTTTTCCAGATAAAGTTAAAAGTGAAATTGCTAAATGTTTTTCGATTTGAAGCGTAATTTTGTGCTGCACAGGTCATAGGAAGCTCACAGCAGCACTCACCCTGCTTTAATGACGGTATTGCCAACTCGACTTAGTGTATCCACATTTTTGAACAGCTGCAACAATAATGAAGAGGACGAACTCAAATCCAATAACCTGGTGGAAAAGATACTTCACTTCAGCTTTGACTTGTTACTGCACAATCCTCATGCAAGTCCTTTGAGCCAGTAGAAAATATCTGGGCATGACTAAGTTTTATTTTAATTGATATAAAAAAAGGAAGTGCTTATTAAGTGCTGCTTAATTTTTTGTAGCACCCACAAAAAGTTCATAATTTCATATAAGCTTAAACACCTCTCCTGTTATACTGAACTTCCAGCCCCCCTAACACACAGTAGTCTGGTTCTTCTCAAGGTTTCTTCCAATTGCCATCTCAAGGAGTTTTTCCTTATCACCATCGCCCTCAGCTTGCTCAAAGATAATGATGATATACATATATAATATACATGAATGCAGACTATATATAATCCACACAATATACATTTCCTCACACTTTTTCAAAGTCAATTCCATATTTTTTTAATTCTATAAAGCTGCTTTGCGGCAGTGACCGTTGTTAAAAGCTCTATATAAATAAGACTGAATTATATACAGTATGTTTTTGATTAAAAAGTTCAACATAAACCATTCCATTTATTATTTGTCAAGCATATAATTTTAGCTGTGTTAAAATTCTGCCCTTATTTCAACATACTTATCTAAGACTCTTTTCAGTTTTTCACCGTGGTTGGGTTTTTATGATAATTTATTCTTTTTTTTTTCTGTTTCTCAACACTAAACACTGGTTGTGCAAATCAATCTTACGGCTGTGTCTTATTTTGACATTTGATTAATGTGTATTTTTTTCCCCCTGATGACTTGGTTATTGGGTTATTTAAAAACTATATATATATTCGAAATGGTGATTTTCACACAAGATGTATGAAAAATACATGTTTGTTAGGAAAAATATTTTTAACTACGTCATTGATTCAAATGGATTTGCATCTTAGTGATGTTAAGTGACGGTACCTCCACAATGTGAACCTAATCCATAACAAACACTGCTTATTATCAGATTTTATTCATTATTGGTTGGTTTTCGTGGGTCTCTTGGAAATTAAGAGTCGTACTTAAAGTTATAAAATATATATGTCTGAATTTTTTCAGAAAGTCATTTCCATTAAAATCATGTCATTGACTTTAACTCGAACTATTTGCTTTAAAAATATTTTTTTTCCCTCAGAGATCTGAACTACAACAACCTGAAAAGCTTCCCTGAAGCCATCCAGACTCTCCCCAAGCTGAAAGAGCTGTAAGTAAAATCAGCACTCTTTCTTCCTCTCTCGTTCTACTTTCTTCCTTCTATCTCTCTCTCTCTCTCTTTGTTCATTTTTAAAGACATTATAGAGCGAGGGGTTGGACCCATTACCTCACAGATCAAAAGCAAGCACCTTTTCTCCATTTCCCCCTGACGAGAGACAAAAGAAACTAAATCGAAGTACGCACCAGGTGTGAGTTTACTCAGGCCAGGTGCATATGCCCCGCCCACCTTTTCACAACCTGTCAATCATGCAGAAACTAAAGGAGACTCTGTAGTTTTTTGTTTGTTTGTTTTATATACACGAACCTGCTCCTGGAGCACATCTGCACTGCATTTTTCCTACTTTTACAATTTGATTGAAATAATCAGCTAATGAGAAGAGATTTTCTGACTCGATGTGTCGACTCATGGGAAAACACATTTAATACGTATTACTGAATAATTAAAAATAATGCACATTCCTTCCCATTTTACACAATTTTGAATTTCATCATAATCATAAAGCATTTTTATTTTACTGACACTTTTACTGTTATAAATTCAGAATATTTATTTCTGTGCCTATTATCTTTTCAATATTAGTGATTTTTATATAGCATATTAATGTCAAATTTAAATCTTTTTTTATATACAAATAAAAAAAACTATTTTAAAATTTGAAGTGATTTACATGAAAATATGTTTAGAATTTTTTAATATATTTTGGCTAAAGTCAAAGTAATAATAAATTAGTGTGAATTGTGAGGAATTGGGACATGCTTTTAACAAGATTAAAGACTCTATAGCTAATATAATTAACATAAAGCTTCGGTATGGTTTGTACAATATAACAGATAAAACAGCTTTAGGGTAATTTTATCATGTCTTATTGGAGATGCCTTTTTTGTGCTTTCATTCCTCCTCAAATTCTTTCTGAAGTTTTCTGATTTTGTTGTACACATGCAGTGTTTTTCATTAGGCCTATTTGATAGGGACAAATACTTCTGTGGGTATACAGTGGACAAAGAAGAGTATAATATACTCATAGGTAATATTACAGATGAAAAAAAGTCTAATGAATTCGACTGGATCTTTAAAGCTGAAATAAATTAAATGTACAGTGTCACTCAAAAGTTTGGACACAGAACGGTACTGTATTCCAGAACGGTACTGAGCTATGAAATAACACTTATGGCATAAAGAAATGAAGTAACAACAACAACAACAGTCAGTTATTATCTTAAGACACGAAGGTCAGCTGTTCTGCAAAACTTTTTGCAAGAACAATATTGTCAAGTGCATTTGCGAACCCATCAAGCACCATGATGAAACTGGTTCTCATGAAGACCATCCCAGGAAAGCAAGACCCAAACATACCTCTGCTGTTCAAAGGAGATTGTTGCATATTTTGGACGCCTTTAGAATTGTTTTACAGTGTAGAAAGGAATAAAAACCAGTAAACCATGGAGTTAGAAGATGTGTCCAAACTTATGAATGGGGGTTTAAATAAAATGTGCAGGGGATCATCTATACTGATGCAAAAAATATAATAATGAGTTTTTTTTTTTTTTACTTTAAACTTGTGTGTACAATTATTCAGTTAGTGCTGGGCAATATCACAGTCTAATATAGATAGTATAAATAATTTGTCAGTACAACTTTGAGATATTGCAGACATCACAGTATATATTTATAACATTACTTAGTTGCTTTTAACAGTTACAAACTCTTAAAATTGGATTTTAAACCTGTAGGCTTTTTTGAATCTTTACAAAGTTTTACAAACATCTTTTTACATTATTCCTTCATTATAATTTTACATACTTCCTTCGTGGAAAAAATATTCCTGCTTTTCGGTGTGAAATTGATTTTTCATCAACAACAAGTGTAGAAAATTTTATATGTATCATGATGTGATAGTTTTGTCACATAAATCTATGTTTAGATTCGCTCAAGACACACATAAATACTGCAAAATATTACTTGTTAACAAATGAGTCAATTATTTTAATCCCTATTAGAATCCCTTTGGTTAGTCTTTATTATAAACAGTTTTTCAGTGCAAAAATATTAAACTATTATTCTTGTAGAAGTTAAGTTGCTTGACAGACAGTACAGGGTTCAGTGTTGGTTGTCAGTTTTGAATCAGAGTGCCATCTTGTGGTCAGACTCAGCATTGCTGCATGACTCATCACTATATTATATATGAAGGTTTGTGTGTGCCAAAAGGATTAAGGATTAAAAAAAAGTATTAAGTGACGTTAATTAATTTTGTGGGTTTTTTCCACAGTGGCTTTCACAGTAATAATATCGCTGTCATACCTGAAGGAGCTTTCTATAAGAATCCACTGCTACGCACCATGTGAGTGCATTGTAACACAGCTTTATTATACTCTCTCTCTCTCTCTCTCTCTCTCTCTCTCTATCACTCACATAAATGCATATGCACACTGCTAGAGAAAAATATATTTTATTCACACTATTTTTTTTAATTCATGACTGGTCTGAAGAGCAACGGCTCTTACAATGTTTCTGTGTGTGTGTGTGTGTGTGTGTGTGTGTGTGCAGTCATCTCTATGACAACCCTCTCTCCTTCGTGGGAAGGTCGGCTTTCCAGAACCTATCAGACCTGCACTCTCTGTGAGTTTGACTGCATTTTACTGAAGATCATGTACTGTGTCTCTTCCAGCACTAACAAGAAATATTCTGAATATTAGTCCTTGATTAATCTTAACAATCTGCAGGTTATACAGTTATAAAGCTTTTTTTATTTTATTTTTATCTTGAAACAGTTATTAAGCTTGTCAGTGATCACAGAGACTTGGTGGAGTGAATAATCCAGGTTGTGAAATACATAAGTAGATAATAAAATTGGTATTAAATAAATTAAAATCTCAGTCTTTATACATGAAGGACATTTATAATTGTTATTTTTTGTTCTTGATTGCAATTATTTGTAGATCTGTCCCTGTTATTACAGTATATAGTCATCTAATCAAGGCTGCACCACATTACTGTTGACTTATTAATTCTAATTAGTCAGATGATGTTGATTAATTATTAGTATTAAAAAGCAACATGCAACCTATAAAAGTGATGTCACTTTTATACAACTGTTCTGTGAACAAGAAGTTAATATCCGGTAAGTAAGCGACATTATGAAGTGAGGCACAATATGGAAAATATTGTTTATTTTAATATGGAAACAATATGTTTATTTTTATTTGTAATAAGTAAAAAAAAATCTAAAGATTATCAAAAATAAGTTTTTGTAGATCTTGTTTGATTGAAGCATCTGATAAAGAGAGTTGAATTCGCTGAAGTTTAACCTGATATTTTACTTGATATCATCATTATGCAGTTTAGTTACTTTATTACACAACACTACCAAATATATGTGTAGGAGCAGCTCAGCTCAGTGGTTGAGGCATTGGACTACTGATCAGAAGGGGCCAGGTTCAAACACCACCACCTCCAAGTTACTACTGTTGGACCCTTGAGCAAGGCCCAGTTTAACCCTCAACTGCTCAGATGTGATAAAAAAGTCATTCTAGATAAGGGTGCCTGCCCAATGTCGTAAACGTGACTTGACCATCACACCCATGTGTCTGTCTTCCACAAAGTTAGAAGCACACACTTGTCTTGAAAGTCTTTGTCTGCTGTAGCATTAGGTTTTCCATTGACTGGAACTAAGAGCCCCAATCCTGTTCCAGCATGACGGTGCTGCTGTGCACAAAGTGAGCTCCGTGATGACATCATGTGTTAAGATTGGATTGGAAGGACTTGAGTGTCATTCAAAGAGTTCTAACTGAACTCAACCCCTCTGAAAATGTTCGAGATGAACTGGGTCATCAACTGCAGTCCAGATATCCTCCTCGTCTAACATCATTGCCTGACCTCACTAACGCTCTTGTGGCTGAATGACCTCAAATCCCCACTCCACAATTTGGTGGAAAGCCCTACCAGATGTGTGGAGTTAATTATAAAAGCGAAGAGGAATAACTCTGGGATGGAAAGTTTAAAAAAGCACATACAGGTGTTATCATAGCTTTGTCTTTTAGAGTATTTAATTCCTAGAGTAAATTAAATAGCTTTTATGAGAGTAAGATTAAGTGGGCTATGATACTGTTTTTTTAAACAATAATAATTCTTTATGTGTGTGTTTGTGTTAGGATGCTGCGTGGTGCAACTATGATACAGGACTTCCCAAGTCTGAGTGGAACAGGGAATCTCGAGAGCCTGTGAGTTTTTCACTCGAACATGTACACAGACAATACAGCACGATATAAAAATAATAAATGAGAGACGCATTTATTATTTGTAATCAGGCTGGTTTTGAGAATAGCTTATTCTTGCAGATGTTACAGTGCGGCTGAATTTTTAACTTTTTAGCACACTCAGTCTCGTATCTTTATTTTCAGTCTAGCACCAGCCAATCAGAGGTCAGAAATGAATAGGGCTTTGGTATTGATTATTAAAAACTAAAACGTACATACTGACTTATGTGATTACATTACAGTAATAAAGGAATTAGTAATTTTTAATCACTATATCATGCAACTCAGTGTTTGATATAAAAGTGTCGGAGATTGAGTGTTTTTTTTTCCTTTTCCCTCTCTCTCTCTCTCTCTCTCTCTCTCTCTTTCTATCTCTGTCTCTGTTCCTCCAGCACCATAACAGGCACCAAGATCAGAGCTGTACCTGCAGATCTATGTGAGGACCTCGCTGTTCTTCGGACTTTGTGAGTTACATTACAATCCCAAATTATTTGTGTGTGTGTGCTTTATGTATGTATACACTATGTATGTATATGTATGTATACACTAGGCTTCTTTCTGTCACGCTCTTCTGTTACAAGTTTATATTTAGCGAACTGATTTACTAGCTAACACACAATCATGGACACACACACTCTCTGTTAGTACTTTAGTGACATAAAATGACACAACATGAGAACCAATCACAGACCCACTGATCCAGTGATTAGCACTTGCAGAACAAGACAGAACAGAAAACCTATAAACATGTCAGTCATACTGCTGAGGTGTATAATTAAACATGACTCAGTAGTGACACATAATGGCTATGTGAGGAATGACACGCTTGGAGGCGTGCTCTTATAAGAAGTGAATCAACGATGGGGTGCTGTGGGGACGTAGTGTCAGCCAAAGAGAGTTTGTCCTGCCTCTTTTCTCATAACTCAACTATTTGCTAACGATTACAGTTTTATACAGAGAAAAGGTTTCACTCTTATTGTGTGTTAAAGAGTGAAAAATAACGAATCAATATGCAGAGAAACTGGAAAGTGCAGTTGTAAATAAATCAGAAGTGTGGTGTGATGTGTTGCTCAGGACTGAAACAGTTTAGGACATGATTTAATTGGAAAATAATTAGCATTAGGGTGGTAAAAGTGACTCCACTTCATGTCAGCTTGCATTAAAAAACTAATAATGTTTTCTTCCTGTCAATATTGATGAAGAAGGTCTGATAATCACAACCATTCTTCAACCAAGAGATGGCATCTGGCATTGATTTAGCTTTACATGACAACCTCCTGATTGGCTGTTACATAAAAAGAAACGTCCTAAAAAAGTACACAATATGAGTCGATTATTCTACAGAACTCTTAAGCACTCATTAAAGGATACAGTAACTCGACACCGCAAAACACACTGCCAAGTCCACAATCAGGAAGAAAGACTACTCGAGCCAAGTCACTTTTCCAACTTTTATTCAATCATGCCCTTAACTGCCTGCTAATACGTTTGAAGCTTTCCAAAAAAAAAAAAAACCTTGTTAAAGATTCTGCCAGTGGATAACAGACTTCAAGTCATTATAACATGCATTTGAGCAATTTAATTTAAGAATACAATATTTTAGAGCTATCATCTTCTACTTATTTCATTTGAGACGCAGTATGCGTCTGGCTATATGCATATTTATGCAATGAGCCCAGCAGGAAGATCATTTTAGGAGTTCACTAGAACAGCCTAACAGACTCTAAACCACTGATTAGGTTTTTAAAACACTGCAAACGACACTGCGGAATCGACCGCTGATTTTATCATGAGGAAGAAGAGAAGAAAAATAACTGAGGTGCCCCAGGATTACTGGAAAGCTACGCTACAGTACTTTCACCTGGACAATATTTCTTTAAGCTGACTGAAATCATTCTGAGAAATTTACATGGACGCTGATCCGTTTAAGACTTTTCATCAGAATATACCTTTTTTTTGACCTGTGCTTACTGTTTTCTATTAATCTGACAGAAATTTAAAGGAAGCACAAGTAGCGTTTTCTCCAGCATAGGCTTCTCATATTTTTTTCCTGACAAATCCCGCCTTCTGTGTCCGGATTGGTTGCAAGAATTCAGTCTTGTCATACATCAGAGCATTTCCTCAGTGGATGAAAGTAAAGACGGGCGTTAGAGATTGTTGTTCTCACAGTTTGGCAAAGGGAAGCAAAATTTACCCCCATGTGGGAAAACATGAGAAGAAAAAATATATTTGTTCAAACGATTGTCACATTTTTACTTGGCTAATATTTACCTATTAAACAGATTATTAAAAGTGTACACCATCCCTCTTGATCCGACTAAAAAAATCATTCCGATTTGGTCGGATCAGGTTAGACTGATTGAGGTGTTTATATAATGCAGATTTATTTCATTTGGGCTGTTATTATTCTGATTATTAGTCTAATATTAGGGACAGTGTAAACACACCAGCTCATGATACAAGTTAACGAAAATTAACTTTAATGAATTTAATTTAATTGTCTTTGTCCCATGTTTAGCTGTCCAGTTTGAGTGAGTCTGTGTCCACTGTAGCATCAGATTCCTGTTCTTAGCTGATAAAAGTAGAATCTGATGTGGTCTTCTAACCCTAACCCTAACCCTAGCTCTTCCACCTTAAGGATTGGCAGGTTGTTGCTTCTGAGATGCTTATCTGCTCACCAGGGTTGTAACGAGCGCTTATTTTAATTACTGCATCAGCTTCATTTTTACAATTGCTTTATGAACATGTTTCTGCCTATAGTACACCCCCGAATGGCCATCCAGCCCCGATTATTGTCAGGTCACGTGTTCAAACCACTTTGGACATGTCGTAAATAAATGTTTGTAGGATTTCTATGAAATAGAATAGATTTTGGAATTGATTCAAATAGGTTCAAGGTTTCCAAAGTTTTCATGACGATATTTTAAAGTCAAGTATAATTTATATTTTTAAGCTTGCAGATTTATATCAAGAAGGAACAGAGTTGTTGAGATCATCTATGTCATGTCCTATTTAGTCTTCAGAAAATAAGATATTGCTAATTACATCATGAAGACTCCCTAAAGACGACTTTAGTATGAGGACTTAGTAAATTAGTCCGTTGTTAGGGCTTTAATGGATCCTGAAGACGTCCTGGAGTCCTACCTGTGCCCACTGGGTTCATTTCGTTACCGTTGAGAATGATGGGGTTGCATTGAGAGGAAAATAAAACCCTCATGACCAAAATTACCCTCATGGAGAAAAAAAAGAATGAAGGAATAAAATCCACTTGCCTAAAAATAACCGAAACTAAACAAATAAAGAAAATACAACTCACTGGATGTCTAACACAGTTCCCATCAGCCTGGAAGGCACTGTGTATGTCAAATGTGTAATCAAACCCTCTGCTTGTGTGTTGAGTTGAAAATCTTCATATTTATATACACACACACACACACACACACACACACACACACTGTTGGAGATCGTCACTCTAATGGGCAGTGTGTAGTGTGTTCTGCTGTAAGACGGTTAAAATCTCAGGTCTAATGATCTCCCTGAGGAGCTAGGCACCCACACAGAGACACACACACACAGAGTGTGTGAGAGAGAGACACACACATGCTCTACTGTTTTGTTTTTATGAAATGTTTAGGCTGACACATGAACTGTGTGTAATTGCGTATAATACGAGAGAGATTAATTCTGACATTATAAACTCTTTGTGTGTGTGTGTGTGTGTGTGTGTGTGTGTGTGTGTGTGTGTGTGTGTCTTTCTAACAGGGATCTTTCCTACAACGAGATTGAAAAGCTGCCTTCCTTTCAGGGCTGTGTGAGTCTTCAGGACATGTGAGAATTTCTCTCTTTCTCAACTTTCTCTTTTTTTTAATTGAAAGAGTTTTGATGAACAGCATAATTTATCTTCTGTCTGTCTGTCTGTCTGTGCAGAACCCTACAGCAGAACCACATCCAGCAGATCGAGCAAGACACCTTCCATGGCCTGGCAAACCTTCGCATTCTGTAATTATCCTTCAAACGAACATTTTTTCAGAATATTTGCGGGCAGGACGAACTCTTCAGCTTCTTGACGCTTGTTTTTGTTTCTTCGACTCGGACGACTCACAGCTTAGTGACTAATGTGTCAAGTACTGCTGAGGAGTAGCACTGTATCCAATCCTCATGTTGAGCCAGATTTTTTGTGATAATTACTCAAAAATGAACATAATACATACGAGTGTGTAGGTGGAATCTGGCTCAGATGAGGATGAATCAACCTGCTGTTGCAGGATTCTATTATTGTTTTTATCATTTTTTTAAGTTTTAAGAATTATGACCGCATGGTTAGCATCGTGGCCTCGCACCTCCAAGGTAGGGGGTTCGAGTTCCACCTCCGGATCTGTGTGCATGGCGTTTACATGTTCTTCCTTTGCTTGGTGGGTTTCATCCGTGTATCCCAGTTTCCTCCCGCAGTTTAAAAACATGCAGTGTAGGCTAATTGGTGGTTCCAAATTTCCAGTAGTGTGTGAGTGAATGTGTGGGCTTTGGAAATTGCACATTTCACTTACGTATTGATGACAGAGATTCTAGTATTTAATTAGGTTTGTTAAATTCTTTTAATTGTATTATTTAATGTTCAATTGATATTTAGTTGCCGCAACAATAATTTTTTTCCAATTACAATTTTTTATTATAATTTTTTAACAAAAAGTAATTTATTCAGCTGTGTTTAGTTAGTACTTGGTGGAAGTACAGAAGCATATATGTTTGGTGGTTTGACAATATATCACTAAAGTGATTCGGGAATGATGTATTTTTAGTCCTGCTGTAATTTTTTCTAGGCTGTAATTCCCTCTCTCACTGAAAATGCTGCATCAAACACAGCGGTTAAAAGCAGTCTGCCCAAAGATGGCGAAAAATCTTTCTAGTGAGATTTAATCATATATAAATAACGGCTATGTTTACATGGACAATATTTCTTTAATCCAGTTTAACAGCTTAACTGTTTATGCTGATCTGATAAGATGTGTTCTTACATGCTCAGAGCATTTAATCAGAATATAACTTCTTTGACATCTGCTGTGAAGTGTTTAATCTCCTGCAAAATAACAGAAGAAGAGAAAGAGTTTTTTTTTTTTTCTCCGACTTTAAGGTTAGGTCAGGCCTCATGTCTTTTCTGTTAAATGCCTTTTTAATACTCTTCTGATTGCGGTGTTTCCATGATGCATTTTTTTCCATGATTGGGTTATTATTTCCATTATTACTGAAATATGAGGGCACCTTTTGCCATTCTTTGGTTAAGTGATTATAGAGTTCCATGATGGAGCAGAATGGTTATACTTTAAGGCCCTGTTCATGCCAGGTGTTAACATCCATTTCAAGTGATCTGATCACAAGACATTAGCCACAAGACACAGCAGAATGCTATGGGTACAGACTAGAAGCACAGCGTGATGGGAAATAATTGCACTTTAGGAATTCAGTGATGTGCAATGGCTCCATCTAAGAGTTTCCTGCCAGTGTCAATCATTCATGGCTATCCAGGAGTATGATTGTGTTCACAGTACTAATGTGATGTGGCCATATGCATCCAAGAGCCAGGATGCTTGTTATTGCAAGGTGTGAATGAAGCTCAGGTTCAATCAATTCATTTCACCATTAGACACTGGATGTTGCTGGATGTTGAAACTTTTATCAGTGTAGCTTTAGTTATGGTTGAGATGCATTTAAAAAAAGTTAATCTTTCAGTTTAGGAAAGCATGTAGGTTTCAGAACTATTTGTAGAAAATATGAGCAATGTTTAAGCAATTTCCCATACCACCACACGTTTGTGTTAAAGTGAGTAGACATAGGCAGTGCAAAGTCAAAAAGAAAAGAAAAAAAGACACTTTGGCCTTGAGTCTACATTAAGAGAGGTGAAGACATCTTGCAAGACTGTTGCCTAAGCACCAACTGGCACTTTTGGACTGAAAACCTGGAAATAAAAGGATTTGAAGAGACCGCAGCATTGGTAGATTTTAAATGTCACGCTCCGTGTTGAACCTCTCCGCCTACTTATGTTTATTTGCGACCGTGAAATCTTTTACCAACAGTAAAAACAACTAAGCAACATGCCAACGTTGCACAAACAAGTTATGCATAACAGTTTCCTGGTACAGCCGTTGCTTAGACTTGGATTGTATTTGACTGTATGTATGTGCTTATGAATATCAAAATCACTTTGGGTAAAGAGTCTGCTCAGTGAATAAGTGGATTAAATGTATTTAAAGGTATAAGTCCTAATGTCATGCTGTTCATTTAACTTTCCTTAGAGACCTGAGCAGGAACGAGCTGAAGTTCATCCATCCTGATGCTTTCCACTCTCTCAGTGCCTTGACCAGCCTGTGAGTCCAAAACCTCCTCTCACTTACTGTAGTGCCAGTGCTAAACTAAAATTAGAGGCACGCCAAATAGCATTAAAAAAAAATTAATTAAGGTATCAGGGTCATCTCTGTCACTCATGATGAAGATCTGGTGTTGTGCATGTAATCGCACTTTGAATGAGTTTCGATTGCGACAGTAGGAAATATTTTAGAAGATGCATTGCTAAACAAATTACCTCCCTTATGTACGGAGATTTTTGCAACACCCTGCAGTACTAAAATAAGAGCTTTATTATTTATGAAGCAAGCAAGATTTTGGATTTTCTATGCAAATATGTGAGTGTGCATGATTATAAGGATCTGTTTGCTTTGTCCAGGGATCTGAGCATGAATCTTTTAGCCAGCGTACCTACAGCTGGATTAAACGCCCTAAACCAGCTTAAACTGACAGGCAACGTGGACATAAGGAGCAGCCTGAGCGCCGTCGGCCTTCCCAAGCTCAGGTGAGCCGAGCCAAATGACCGTGACTGATTGCAGGTCATTCAGGGCTCTTCAGCGCCCCACTTCAGCTAGTTTGAATAATGTGTTGATAATTTTACCTTCATTAGAGGTTAGCTTTTATTACACCAGCGATACACGTAGAAGGACAATTTCAATATTTAAACTCCAGGTTAAGTTCAGTCCTTATTCTCTCTCTCTCTCTCTCTCTCTCTCTCTCTCTCTCTCTGTAGGTCTATATCAGTGCCATACGCATATCAGTGCTGTGCTTTCATTGCCTGTGATGGCGCACTGACTTCCCTTGAAAGAGAGGACAAGAGGAAAGGCATCGGTACGACACACTTCTGATCCACACCATTACTTTTATCTCTTTTTATTTCTGATTAAATGCCTCACCGCCTCATGTGTGCAATGGACAGATTTGTCCTTCTGAATGACAGAAAGTTATGTTTACATTTCAGAAGGTGTCTGTGAGGGCTTTAACATTATATTGGCTTTTCTGTGTTTGTGTCTGTGTGTTGTGTAGGTTTGGATGAGGGGATGGAGAGGCCCCTCCTGCTTATGCATTGTTCTCCTTCCCCAGGTCAGTACACAGACTCTAAAGTAATTTACCAAGCGAACATCTATTCCAGATCTATTGATCTTGTTTTTTTTTCAGCCTATGAGCTTGTATGCTAATTATGTGTCACCTAAGGTACAGTTTATAAATAATGTAACAAGAGAGCAATAATGAGAGCTAGGACAGTACGCGCAGGCACAAAAGAGGGAACATGAATTCATTTTGTGTTTTTGTACATTTTTATTATTTTTCATTATACGTTATTCATCAGTTTCTCATTATTTACATGACAAAAATCAGTTCGTGGAAAAGGTTGTTCAGGCGTAAGGAAAACACAATCAACGTTTATAATGTCTATAACGATAATATATGTAAATATAAAAAAAAAACAAGTGTACATTTAGCTATACTATGCGCCGAACATGTACAAATATTACTTTGAATATATTATGTATAACCCAAAGTCATATATAAATTTATGCTTATAGATAAGTTCAACAGACACATAATACTATATTAAATCTATGGATGAAAAATTATTAATATTATTAGTAAGTAGTAATATTATAATTATTAATATAATTAATAGCTTAAACTAATTAAATGTCTTCACTTTGACTAAGAATATTTTTAAAATAAATTATAAGTGAGATTTTTTAAAATAATCACTGATATTACTATCGAGTTAATCACGATTGTTTGCGGTACTTTCAAAATTGATGATCCAATCAATAATTCAATAATAATGTAAATTCAAGTTATTTCAATGAACCTAAGTAATCCTCACCAACTCAAATGATTATGGTCAACATCAATATGTCAATTATAATAATTATTATGACTCTGGCATTGGTACTCAGTACCCAAACTCACACTACTGGATGCAGTGCCAGTCTCAAGATCAGATTAAATGATAGGGTTGCATCAAGAAGTGCATCTGGTGTAAAACCTGTGTCAAGTTGTGTGCGGAACGGATGGTCCGCAGTGGTGACCGAAGGAGATGGGATGGGAGATGCTGATAGTCTCCGGTATGACTAAGCAACTCAAATAATCAACTCGAAAGGGTCATGTCAAATAATCCTGACAAACTCAAACAATTCTAACCAACTTAAATGATTGCTTTGAATAATTATTATGCAGAAATTCAGAAAGAAATTATAACTTCTTTGTTAGTGTTTAAATTTGAGAGAGAATTTTGTTAGAGTTAATGACAATACAAGCTCTTTTTTCACCCTTTTTGACCTCTCTCTAGTAGAAAAAAAACATTTATCCAATAAACCCAATGTCAGACAAAATTATTTTTTTATACCTTTGAATTATAGTGAGTGAAATGAAATGTGGGTCAAAGAAAAAGATCTATCTAAAAAGATCATCTAAACGATGGAGCAGCACCTAATATATAATTATAAACTCTTCAACAGCTTGGTTAAATAAAAAATGAGTGATGGCCCAGTGTTGCACATACTTTCATCTGCCCCATGTTTCCCTGTGGGATGATGGCAATGAACTCTAAATTGGGCTTCCAGAAAAGCAGCCACAATTCAATCTTGATGAAACTGTATCACAAACACGTTGGACCACTGGTGACTGAAAATCAACTCGCAGCACAAACATCCAATGTGATTGATTGCATGCGGTTCGTATTATGGCCCTGTCTATAAACGCTACAAAAATGTGACAGCTGGAGTTTTTTTTTTTCTTTGACATATGATGTGCTTACTTTCACCTCAACTGACCTTTAGGGACATAATTTGAGTGAGAACAATGTTTTACGAAGGTTTACACACACACATACATACCTAAATGTAAAAATTACACAAAATTACACAATCTACATTAATCCATTATCATAAACCTTACTGGCAAGTAAAAGTGCTAATGTGCTGCCCATCTTTTGGTTGACTGGAAATCTAGTTGACTCTAATAAAAAACGGTAGTTAACGGAACGTATAATACTATAAACCAGTGATGTGCAACCTTTTTGCACCACAGGCCAGTTTTATGTGAGGCAATTTTCCACGGACTGGGCATCGTGCTCGTAACAAAGCATAATAAAATGCACAATAACTACAAAACACCATAACGGACCAATGAGCTAGTTTTTCCATCTGGGAGTGATGGTAGACACTCACACCTGAAGTGTATTCCTAATGTCCAGTCTGCCGCTTAATCTCAGTTGTTGGAAATCAGCAGAGTAGAAGTTGCCTCAACATTTATAAGGCCGCATTTTTTATACAGAGTGGGTTTGGAGCATGTGAATCACCTGTTGTGATAAACCCGTAATTTAGGTAGGACGCTTTTTGTTAGAGTCTGAGCTGCTGTCTCAACATTTGGGCATTTTAACTTTTTCCAAAAGTGCTCCAAAGACCTTTGAGTTTTTTTTTTTTTAGATAGTTAGATTGTAACATTCATTAGCTTAATTTTGTCAAGCTTCAAAACTGATATAGAGAGAAGTGTGGGAAAGAGGTTGCGGATGAGAGATGATCTGATCGTTTTTCAAAGTAAAGCAAAATGCAGATTCAATGCATAGTCAATAAAACTGTCAAAATAAATAATAAATTATAAAATAAATAAATATACATATTTAAATTCTGTGTGTGCGGCCCGGTACCAAATCATCCACGGTCCGGTACAGGTCCGTGCCCCGTGGGTTGTGGGCCACTGCTATAAAGTGTTTGTTTAAGTAAAATGTAATGGATTGTGTTTTAGCAGAAGGGTAATATGACATATTTATGCGGAGTTTTATGATCCAGCACTAAAAATCCGAGGGAAGGTCACATCAAGCTTTGATTTTGACACAAACCATTGTGCCAGATACCAACCACAGCTTGTAAAGCATAGCCTTGTGTCCTGAAATTTCATACCATGTTCCATATTTGTTCGGGTTTAGTTCACTGTGCCATCGCTAACGTGAAGTTCTACTTTGTTTCTCTTTCTCTCCCTCTTAGGAGCATTTAAACCGTGTTCCCACCTACTTGGCAGCTGGATGATTCGACTGACTATATGGTTCATCTGCCTGGTGTCTCTCCTGTTTAACATCCTCGTCCTGGCTGCCACACTTTCTCCACGCAGCTGCCCGCTGTCACCCACTCGCCTACTTGTGTCCGTCCTGGCGTCCTCTAACCTGCTGACAGGACTCTACGCGACTGCGCTGGTAGTCTTGGATGCTGCCACCTGGGGCTCGTTCGCATCCTATGGCGTGTGGTGGGAGACAAGTGCTGGGTGCCAGGCACTCAGTGTGCTGGCCGTGTTCTCGTCCGAGTGGGCCGTTCTGGTGTTGCCTCTGGCCGCTGTGGAGCGCAGCCTGGCTGTCCAGGCGCTGATGGGTAAAGCCGGGGCGCTGAGGAGCTGTGACCGGAGGGGACAAAGACGGAAATTTGGACTAGCTGCAGGACTTCTGGGTGTACTGGCAGCTGGGATGGCATTTTTAAGTTTGTATCAAGGAGCAGTAGAGGGTTCCCCGCTGTGCCTACCCTTCTCCGGAGGTTTGACACCTGAGCTGGGTGTAACGGTGGCACTAGTGCTCCTGAACACCCTCGCATTCCTGTTGAGCGCCGTGATATACACGAGGCTTTACTGTGGGCTGGGCCGAGCGCAGCTTGCAGATCCAGAGCAGGCAGGTTCCGTGCGGCACGTCGCATGGCTTATTTTTACCAACTGCATCTTTTTCTGCCCTGTGGCAGCGTTTTCCTTCGCCCCACTGTTGACAGGAATGGGTAGCGCAGCCGGAAGCCCAGACATGGCCAAATCAGTTACGCTGATCTTCTTCCCTCTGTCTGCTTGCCTAAACCCGGTGTTGTACGTCTGCTTCAGCCCCGCCTTCCGGCACGACTGGCTCCGCCTAAGGGGGCGGATCAGACTCGGGAGAGGCGGGAAAGCCATCGGGACCGGTTCAGCGGGCATCACCGGGACAAGTGAGGTCGGGGTTCCCAGCGAACTGGGCTACGAATGTGGCATGTGCGAACGCTGCGAGGCAGCTCTTCTAGCCAGGGCATCTTCATCATCTGCCTCCTCTTCTTCCTCCTGCACGTGCAGGCATTTAATAAAGTGGCACAGTTGCCCGGCGCTGACAGCAGGCGAGGTTCCGTGCTCGCGTCCCGAGGGCGACTGGGCAGACTGCGGCACTCTGTCCACGCACTCAGAATATGCAGACGAGGGAGACTCGTTTGTCTCGGACAGCTCGGAGCAGGCGCAGGCCTGCGGACGTGCGTGTTTCTGCCAGAGTCGTGGTTTACCTTTAGTTCATTACTCTTACAACGTGCCTGGCATTAAAGACTGAGAATGAGTCACTACACACACACATACACTCACACATTCACACCTCTGCTCATTCACTTCAGAGTGTCTGCTGATGGTAGACCAGTGAGTGTCTACCATCACTCCCAGACACACACTAAAGCACATTATGCAGGGAACAGTGGGTGATTTGAGACACACCCTGAAGCCAGAGACGTTCGACTGATCTGGAAGCACTTTTTTTTTTCAGACTCATCAGTTCGTGCGTGGTCGCACGTGAAACGATGCTGACACCTCGTCTGTAAATTACAAGGGAAACTGACGACCCGTAAAAAGACTCACTGAGCCAAATTTCAGCAGGACTCGACCCGCTTCTCTTCGCATTTTATTCGTGTCCGCATGGCTGCAACGAGCTAACTAACTTCTTTAATCCTTAAAGAACGAAATCCGCGCGCCCTCACTCTTCGACAGGACACGACTTCAGTTCGCAAAGATTTTTTTTTTGCTCAGCAGGGATACACGTCTCCAAGTCGAGAATATTTTCGTCTTGATTTTGTTCTTCAGCGTTGGCATTCCTTGTTCCGTTGACCTCAGTGTGTGAAACGGAAGTGTGGGATCTTTTTTTTCCCATGTAGCTGCATTCGTGTGTGTGTGTATGTATGTGTGTGAGTGTGTTAGTCAAGGGGAATGTAACGTAACAGAAACTTTGAAAGAGCGAGTCTATTTTTTACTGCCTCATTTCCTGGAAATTCTGCTAATATTTAGCACTGGCCAGAAGCCATTCCCTCACACTGTTCAGCGCCGTGCAGAAGCCTTCGGCGTGAAATAGTGGTTTGAAGGCACAAAAGATAAGACGTGAGCTCCAGTTCTGTTTGCGGCTCTCGTTAAGATGTAAGAAGTGTTGTTTCGACAGTAGCAGTGGCTTTATCATACACACGGTGCCCTAATTTATGAACAGAAATGTTATGTAAAGTTGTTTCGATTATAGATTGATGTAAATAGTTCAGAGGTTATGGTACTGTATATGAAACATGCTTTTGGACCTTCGTGTTATAAGTTCTTTAGTCTCATTCTATCATCACTTAGAAACTCAGGCTCTGATTTACTAAAAAAAAAAGAAATATCATGTTTAATCAGGTTTGTATGTAGATTCTACGCATGTTTAGTAAATATGGAATAGAAAATCATAATGCATCCCGTATGTCATGATTTTTGTTATAATAAGAAAAGTGAGGAATAAAACACAACAGGGTGCGCTGTTATTGGAAAATAATCAAAACCTAAATGATGGATTTTTCAAAAGCGCATGCCTAGAAGTGTTTTATTTAATTTTTGCCATTTGAATGTCATTGATGTCATTTGAATAACAATTACATTGTATTATTTACAATTACACACATTTATTCATGTTTAAGGTTTAATTTTGAACATCGACAAGTTGCCACTTACATTCTAGCAGCTATAAACAGTTATCTCGTTCACTCACCAGCACTCTGTTGTGGTTAATAAGACACGACTAAGAAACAACACTGATGACTCCTTCCATACATGTTAAATAAGCATCTGTGTAGAGAAATGTGTAGTAAAGAACATTTTCTTAAAGCATGTCATCATGATCAATATTGATTATAAGCACATCCAATTTCTTTCTATTTTTAATGCTCTACCATCTGTTATATCCACAGAATTGACTTATTAAACTAACAATGCCATCTTAAGTTACAGTTCCTCACTCCTGGAAGCTGTTTTAATCCAAACTCCTCGCCCCCGCTATCCATTTACAATTTTAAATAAAAATTTCATGTTGTTATTACATTATTTGTAAATCACCCACGAACTCTGAGGGTGAGTTAAAAATGATCCGCACTCTGGCTGTAGAACTTATATAAATACATAATTTTTTGGTTGCAATCTCCTTGCTTTTCAATGCCATCTTGTCTATCTGTCAACAAGTTTTGGTATTCCCGCATAAAAAAATAATAATAAAAGTTCTAGGCTGAGCTGCAAGCCACAAATCATGGCTTCATCAGAAGTGAATCTTCATCTTCGTAGGGCTGCTTTTAGAGGACCAAACAGGTGAAAGTCTGGTGGCGCGAGATCAGGACTATAGGAAGGATGCTTTAACACCTCAAAACGAAGTGTGTTAACAGTGTGGGCTAGGTATAGCAGTCCTCTGCGTTTAATCCAAAGTTTAGGCTTCAGCTCTTCAATAAGCGTCTCAGTGTCACGAGCACTGTTGATTGTTGAACCTTTCTCCTGATAATCTTCCAATACTGTCCCTGGAGAATCCCAGAAAACTTTAAGCATCAATTTTTTCGAGTTTCTTGGTTTGCATTAGGTTTCTATTTCATACTTTGTTGTTTATTCTCAGGCTCGTAGTGATGAATCCATGTCACGCACTCCTTTCATGCAAATCTCTAGCGGGGCGTCCATTTTTGCTCGTATCGCAGTTGCAAATGAACTGAAGTAATATCTTCTGATAATACAAGAGAAAGTTTAATACGACCGAAGTGCGTGTCATTTTTGACTCGTACATGAGGAATTTATCTATTTATTTTATTCAAATCAAGAGCTTATAAGACTAAGGTTACCACGAACATGAGCAATTTTGATGTGTGTCAGATGGCATGACATGTCCATCATATTTACTGTACATTCTTCCACCACTAACCGGTCCAAAGAGCAAACCTGTATATGGAATTCATTTGTGTGTTTTCACCCTGCAATTTTAAGCTGTTTTTTCTTCTAAGCTTACTGTATCTATATCGAGACGTCACACACAGTCAGTGAACAGAAAAGCTTCCACCTCACCTTCAGTTTTTTTTTAAAGTTTGCATTCGAGCTGATTTTAATTTATATCACCGTCAATCACTTAGTCAAATAAGCTTCCACCAGCTGATGTTTAAAGTAATCTCTTAAAAAGAGGTAGCATTTAATGTCGCTAACAAATTCCAGATGTTTGAGTATTTCAGCTGTGATTCTGTCTTTTTACGTTCGTCTGTGAGTGTTGTAAATTATTTGTATAATCAAGAAATGGGATGCATCGTCTAACCATGGAAGCTACCTCTTTAACTGTAGCGGCTGCCGTTAGTGTGCAGTGTGTATGTGTGATGAGTGGTTGCTCTTGTGTTTTTATGTTTTTCATTTTCCGTGTCCACTGTATGATTACCGGAGCTGTAAATACTGTACATCTAGTTTGTACTGTCACTGAATGAAAGTCACATTTAAGTTGATATCATTGTGGGGGGAAATTGTGTACGGTCGGTATATAGTAAAATTTTGTAAAGCAAACTATATAAAGTCAATTACTTAAAGTCTGAGGCTGGTTTCTATTTTCCTTTTTTCTTTATTTCATTTAATACTCAGCCTTTATTGGTGTAACGGCTGTGCCAGCATGACATGTCTATATAAATAAATCCCCAACAGACCTCTTTTCGCTTACTGCCTAGTTAAAGGGCAGAAACCAGGATTAGCCCCATTTAACCTCCTAATAAGAGGTTGAGCTGTGTTCAAGATGTTAAACAGGATTCGATATGCAGAATAAGCCTCCAACCTTATTTAATTTTATTCCCATATGTATTACTGTCCAGTGTTGAGAGTACATGGATTACTTTTTTGATGCAACGAGTAATCTAACGCGTTAGGTCCGCCATTTAAGTACTCAGTTATTTAGTTACTTTTTTTAAAAATGTGATCCGTTATTCAGACAATTTATGTAATCCGTGAGCCAGACAGCAGTCATTCCCAATCCGTTAGTGAGTGCGTGTGTGAAAGTCGTCCTACAAGCCACGCCCCCTCTGTTTATTCCTGCTGTTATACTCCTATCTCACCTATGCGCTTTGATTATGCGAGGACCAACGCGCGGAAAGATGGAAACCTAATCACAGCGCCAGAACTCGCGGTGAATCATGATGAACCGTACTTGCGGTCACCGCACAAACCCGCGTAGGTGAGATCGGGGTATTAGTAGTTAACAGATTATGGACTAAACTTCGCTAAGTGATGATGGTAAAATAATTATAAAGGTCTTGACTGAAACAACATGCATGAGGAATCACAAAGGAGTTTTCATTTTCTGCAATGGAAAAG
>JAQMYJ010000023.1:6769093-6782116 GCA_030014305.1 Clarias laeviceps | reverse complement strand
AACTGATTACTTTTTAATGACAGTAATTTTGTAATGTAATTAGTTACTTTAAAAAGTAACGTCCCCCAACACTGTTAATGTCCCTCTCACAGCTTTCGTAGTTTTTACATTTTAAAAACGTTTCTGATTCATTCATGTCCTGTTAATGCTTTGCTGGATACAAAGTCTGTCCCAGGAACAGGAGTAATGTATGGCACCATATACACACACACACACACACACACACACATATACACACACTTTGACACTTCAGGTTAGTTCAGCATTGCCGGTTCACCTGCTAATATATTTTTGTGAAGTGGAAGGAAACCAGGCTTAAGTTCAGATCAGAGTCACTTTAGCTGTGATGTGGCAACATTACCCGCCTGCTGCGACATCATACCAAAAAAGGGTTTATTAAAAGTTATTTGAGTTTAATTTATAACTAAGGGTGAGCAATTTGGCAAAATTATCATATCATGATACATATTTTCCACACTATGTGGTATTGATCATGAGATGTACAGAAAGTTTGGTAAGAAATATTCAACATAATAGTCATGTTTTGTTAAATTAAACTGAGAAAACACTGAATGTTTTTAACAATACTTTTAAGTTAATGACTAAAAATTTTGAATTATGAAGAACAAAATGAAGAGTTTGGAGTGGCGTGGTTAAAGTCCTGACTTAAATCCGACAGAGATCCTTGAACAGCGATCGATTGAATATTTGTCCTCTGGTTCTCTGAAATGGATGTAAGCATCACCCTCACCGCATGTGAAAAATAATTTCCTGACTGAGAAAATGAACAGGAACGCAAGCTCTAATAATACAAATCTAATAATGTTTGACCTTTTGATGAGTGTGTACATGCAATACTTACACTGTATTTTTCCCAATAAAAAGCTGTTCTTTAAATGTTATCCACCATTTTTTGTGTTTTTTACATTAAAATTTTCGGTTCCAACACCGTTTCAAAAAAGTATTGATTTGGCACCAGTATCGTAAAAGAAAAACTCAAACGATACCCAACCCTATGGAAGAGCGGGCCAAAATTCCTCCACAGCGATGAAGACTTATTGCCAGTTATCGCAAACACTTGATTGCAGTCGTCACCGCCAAGGGTGGCACAACCAGTTATTTTTTTTCCCTGAATAAATGAAATTATTATTTAAAAATTGCATTTTGTTATCTTATGTAAAAAATGTGGTTTTTTTTGTGTTAAAAATTGTTTAATGATCTCAAACATTTAAGTGACAAATATGCAAAGAAAAAAAAGCAGGGGGCAAATACTTTTTCATGGCACTGGATGATTCAAAATTTTATATACATTTTTATATTCTAGTTATATGCTTATATTTTTATATTCTTATCTGTTTTGCGCATTAGAGTAACATTATATGAAAACTAACCTAAAATGAACTTTATCACAATATCAATGTTATACAGTATGTTTATAGTGATATATTGCCCAGGTCTACTAGAGACTGCTGCTTTAATCATAAACACTATCACTGGTGTTCATCCCAGGACTCGTATTAACAGCCCCATCATGATTCTACTTTCTCTGAAGATTTACTCTCATTTCTTCTTGGAGAAATGATCTTTTTCTTATCCTTCATCAAGAATCGAAATCTACACCTGATTCAAGTTGTTTTCGCGATAATGTCTATATGAACGTATGATATGCACTATACGGATGTAAAACTGCTTGGATTTACAGGCCATGTCGCCAACATAAAAAAATAAAGGTCCAATTTTGTACCTCCTACTACAGATCTCGACTAAGAGACTAGAACCCAGCGGATGTTTTGTCTTTTCCCAGAGACCAATGTTCCCTACACCACAGGCTCTCTTCAGCGTTGAAGTAAAAGCATGACCCTGTGCAAGCATTGAGGCTTCAGATACCGCCTCCAGGAGATTGAGGGTTTTCTAATAAAGCCTTGAAATGTACCTCTTTCCTTTTTTTTAATATTTTTTTTATCAAACCCCTGACGCATTACCCGTGGGATGGGGAAATTTAAAGAACAACCCCTGCAGCTCGGCCCAGTCTGGAGATCGGATCTCTGCAGGAATCCTCCTCTCCCCTAACTTAAACAGAGCTGCGTTTAACTAGCCAAAAAGTGCTTTGTCACCACTGCACTGGTTAATGGCAGTAAAATCCTTCTTTATAAGAAGCCTGTAATGGATCACTGAAGCTGCAGAAATGAGGACAGGGCCTTCATTTGTCACCATGAACCCCTTTGGATCCATCCAGCGTTTATGGTCTGTTCCATCAGGTGATGACTGCGGCGCTTGAATCTTGGATCTCCGTGACAGGAGGGAATTATCTGTCTTGTCGAAAGCATACTAAACAATCACTCTCGGTGTAGACCCTGCTGTCGGTGGAGGATGAATGGCTTTGATTAGGCAGAGGGAGAAGCCGAATGGGCTGCCAGGGTTCCGTGTTACCTTAATGCTCTCAGGGGGGAACGCCGGGCTGTTCGCACTGCCTTTCAGCACCGTCCAGGAAGAGACTGATTACTAAGACTAATGTGATCATCAGTGCAACTCAATGTAGGGCTCGCGACAGGCGATACAACATGTAATTAGTGATTCTGACAAGGGAGGAAACGCAGAGAGGATTTCAATCGACTCAAGCTCGAGCTACTTTGATGTCGGGGCACTAGGTGGCAGCGGTGCTCAGATGGTTAAGACGCTCCTGCAGGTCTGTGCTCTCTCTCTCTCTCTCTCTCTCTCCACAGCAGGCCTACCAGTGATGCTCACTAAACACAGCATATGTTTCCCACAGGGATGGGAAAATAATCAATTCTTAGATGCAGGGTTAGAATGTGCTGTAACGTTCTACTCTAATGCGCAAAACAGAATTTTACACTTACAAAAACTTTTTAATTCATGAAAAACGACAGGCAACCAACATCACTAATGACAAATAAACTTTATGTCATATGAGTGATGGCTCTTCACATGGCCAAGTTCGTATATTTTCTGTGATTAGTACACACATCTGTATTTTAAACTCTGCAAAAGTGAAAAATAAAGAGAAACACATTCAAAGACTCGGATTCCACTGAAAGACGCCAACACATCGTCTACAAATCACTGCTATTTTTTTATTTACCATAAATACTGACTGATTGCACTGTACAACTGACTTTGACTATCCTTATCTACTGAACATCGAGTTTTTAAAAGTTCCGTAAATCATTTCTACATTGATTATATTAATTATATTTATGGTTTCCTAAAATAGAGGCGTCAAACCATGTTCACTGCAGAGAGAAAAAAAGAAAACTATTTTGTTTTGAACCATTTTTGGTAATATTTGGCTAGTTTGTTAGACGTCATCGACAGCAACATCTATCAGGTTTTCCCAGACCATCACATTTACAAGTATTCACCCTCTTGATTGTCTCTACATTCTGTAGTGCAGCAGTCTGGAATTGAAAATGGACTTATTTGGAGTACTGTGCAAAAGCATTGAGCCACCCCTCATTTGTTCATATTAAAAGGAAATAAAATGATATAGATCAAATTAAAGAAATCTGACCATCTGAACAATTTCAAAATTGGTTGTGTATGGAACAACCACAGCAGCAACCTCATTTTCCCTCTCATCTGTTCAGCATTCAGCATCACCAGTATACTAATCACCGGTCTGATCATCTGTCATCATCATCTGCACCGGTTTCTCACTGATTCATGTCTTAAGTTAGATGTTTTTATATACTTGAATGATTCATAGGTCACAAAAAAAAAGAAATCCTCTGAAACTGCTCAGGTGGAAGGAATGGACAGAAAATAAGCGCCAAAAAGTCCTTCATGAAGCCTGGAGAACTGTTCCTCAAGAAATGGCGGGTTTCAAGACTTTTGTACAGTCCTGTATATGTCAAGGATCTACACAAAACCACCTACATATTTAAATGAATAGTTTGCAAAATTATTTACAAATCTAAACCGTAAAATTGGTCATTGCATGAGTAATCACGCCTTGTTCTTTTGGCTGCTCCTGTTAAAGCGGTTACCACGGCAGACCATCCGATCCACACGTTTGACTTGGCACTGGTTTTATACCGGATGTCCTTCCTGACGCAACACTCACATTTTTATCCAGGCTTGGGGCCAAGACTAAGGGTGCCCTGCATCCAGTGGCTAGATTTAGAGCATTTGCTGGGAATCGAACCCAAGCCTTCGGCATGGGAGACGAGAATCCTACCACTGAGCCACCGATGCCCTAATAACCCTCATTACTGTGAAACCCTGTGAAAAGTTAGTTTCACTGCAACCAATCCTCATAAGAAATCACATAATGATGTTAACGGTGTTGACCAGTGTGCAATTAAAGCGTCTCATGATTCCTGAATGTCCTTAAAGTTTTTTTTTTTTTGAGAGAACATGCCTAAACCCAGCCTAATGAAGACCTAGGTAAAAATAAAACAAGTCTATGAGAAAGTTTTGAAAAAGTATTATTCACCGTTTATCTCAAACTTTAAACATCCCAAGAAGCATCGTTAAATCCATTATTTTAAAAATAGAAAGTCTATGGCACATAGAGAATCTGCCTTGAGGAGGCTGTCAACCAAAATCCAGTGACTGAGTAAGGAGGGGATTAGTCAGAGAAGCAAAGTGGATTGGCTGATTGAACACCTTCCCAGTGTGTGAATTGTGCTGTGTAATTGACTGGCATCCCATCCAAGCTGTATTTCCTCCTCCCAGGATGATGGGCACCGTTACCCCGACCATTCGCTGAAGATGAACGAATTAATCAAATAGTAAGGGTCCAAGAGATTCCCATCCTTAATACACCAAGTACCCCGACCTACAGTATGTACCGTTGGTCTCCAGCATACAGTATGCTTTCACAAAGAGCTGATGAATGCACTGTACTGAGAAAAACATACAGTAGCTGCTTAATAGATGCTTCATCAGTTTCACACCTAACCCCTCAGTATACTGATATATCAGAAGGTGGCGATATAAACGATCCCTGTGACAGTGTGCATTTTGTGCATAGTCAGAATCCTCATCGATTTCAGATGTACAGTAGATGTTTGCGACAAATCATTCACACGAGGCGATAAATGATGTATTGCAAGGCATATTTTTGTTGGAGGATGACAAATGTAACAATGGAGGATTTCGTCTATAATGTGCACTCAGAAAATAAAACTGAAACTGATTTAGCGGCAACATTCACCAAGCTGTTTATCAGGAGTGTCAGATTTCCAGGCCTTGACTTGATATTAAATGATGCAAAAGACAAACCACTAGTAAAGTATTGTGCTTATTCTTGTTTAAACATCCCAGCTGTTGAATTCCTGAATCGAATACCAATCACATGTTGATTCGTTTGTGATTCCAGTATTCAAAAAGCAGGTGTGTATTAATGCACTCTTTCTAACATTAAAAACATATTGCTGATAAGCTGAACCTTTCCTTTCCAGATTCCCCTTTCCAAGATTTCTCTTTCAAGGAATGATAATACTGCGTACAATAACTGAAGCAGTCCTGGGATGCCCTATGCCATAAATGTAACTATCCACTCATTATGTATACTGCTTATCCTGAGTAGGGTCGCTGGAGGCTTGGAGCCTATGCCAGGAAACTTAGTGCACAAGGCGGGGTACATCCTGGATGGAGTGCCAACTCATGGCAGGGCACGAGCACACACTCACACACACCCGATCACACCCTACAGGCAATTTGGAAACATCAGTCAGCCTGCGTTGTATATCTGTGGACAGTGGGGGAAACGGAAATAACCGGGAGAACATGCAAACTCCACACACACATAGCAGGGGCAAGGATCAAACCTCCCTTAACCCTTAACTGATTAAGTCACATAAATGTAATTATAAAAGAATGAGAGCATGTAATTTGATGTGTCGTCCACTAATAAATAAAATTAAATTTAATTATTGATACTGATATAAAGAACGTTGATCATTTTCCAGTAAGAACAATCCCTTTTATGTTGTATTCCTTATATATTATATGCAGCTGATCTATTTGCAGTATGTGAAGAATGTGTTTTGATGGAGAGTTAAGAGAGATGAGGGAATTTGCAGATACTGTATGATGCAATTCTTACAAAACTAACCCACAGATCACAGTACTGTGCACTTTGTATTCAATTAAATTACATTCAATAAAATGATGTAGATTAATTTAAAATAACTGTAGTGTCTAAAGACACACTTTAACACATCAGCAGCAATCTCATTTCCCCTCTCGTTTGTTCCAACCACTCAGCATTCAGCATCATCGGTATACTAATCACCATCCTCATCATCTGTTGTTAAAATTTATTGTTTTTATGCTTGAGTAATTCATCCTGTAGTTGTTTAATAAACAAAAAAAGATTCCTCTGAAACTGCTCAGGTACAGGAACTGGAAAAAAAATAATAATAAGGAATTGAGGAAGCCTGGATTATGAATGACCAGATTATGCCATAAAATTTTTTCCTGATGGCATGGGTGTATTTCAAGACTCAAATTATGGAACATTATTTCTAGCAGGCTCAAGTCTCTTGCACAGTATTGTATGTACTGGACTTCGGTTTTGGTTAAATCACTTTTAGCTTTGATCAGCCTAGAAACACTGTTTCACAATGTGGTCCTGGAACATGCCCATGGGACCAGGAAAAAAAACAATATTTATGGCATAATCTGGTCATTCAGTAGACTGAGGTCGTCAGCTGACTTCATGTTATTGCCACATTACGTTGCTGAGTCTAGACCTGACCAGGTGAATTAACCCCAGATCATAACACTCCCTAGACATTCTTGTACAGTGGGAACAATGCGTGATGGCTGCCTCGCTTCATGCATTCTCTTCTTACTCTGATGCACACACACATCCCTCTGGAATTGGGTCAATCTGGACTCATCAGATCACATGACCTTTTTTCCCATTGATCCAAATTCCAATCTTTATGCTCCCGAGCAAATTGAAACCTTTATCTGATTAGTCTCCCAAACAAGTGGTTTTCTTATGGACACACAGCTGTTTAGTACCAGTCGTGTGAGTTCTTGTTGCATTGTGTGTGAATGGGAATGTGCTTATGTACTTTCACTATTAAACATGGCTGTCATTTTTTTTCCTTATAATTCAACAAGTCATTTCCAATCATCACAGTCATTCATAATCTTTCTTTGTGGAATTGTTTCTTCTTCTGTGTTGAAAGTTGGCGGGTTAGCACTGTCCTTCTAGGTTTTAATAATGCACTGGACCCAGTTGGATTCTTAACCTAATTCCAACTGGTCCAACTGGTCCAACCTAATTCCAGTTATTTTAATGTAGTCTTTGTTTGATGTAGGAAAATTTGACACTTTCGAAATGGCAACTTTATTGTTCTGGCCAAGCAGCATACAGTACAGTACAGTTTAGCCTAACTGCCCATAAAAAGGTCTTTAGCGTAAGCTTTTTTCACCCTTCTTTCTCATTACATGACCTTACAGAACATTTCTTCAAACCGCAGCTAATAATATCCTGTAATTTTAACACAGACATTGTTCAATACTCTGTTCTATTCTCAGTAAAAAGCCAGCTGTAAGAAACTATCCGGCGCCTCTGAGGAAGAATTTTTGGCGTTTCCGTTCGCAAATCAGCATGACCGCGGCACTCTTAAGTGGGTGCTGATTTGATTAACCTACTTCATGAGTACTGGATTAAAAAGCCTGCGTCATACACTGTATAAAGTAACTCTCAGCTGTTTTTTCCTTTCCAGCTTGTAGCCGTCAAACGGTTCTACATTGCTAATGATGTGGGGCGTAGTGGTGCATAGATTCTCATGCAGCAGCAGCAAACGTGGCAAATTAAACCCCAGACAAAAAGGATGAAGTGTTCGGAAACCCGACAGCACTGATTTGTCATAGACCTCAAAAAAGCTTTTGCGTAATTATGTGCATTTTAATTATCATGCTCATTCACTGTTTATTAAATCTATGATTTATATGGAAACACAGTCTAAATGAAGCGTTAAAGATGGGTGGGGCGGGGGGCGGGGGACGCACTAAAGCAGGCAGAGCTACTGCTTCAAACTTAACTGGATTATAAGTCTGCAAAGCCATAATTTGGGGTTCCACTATAACATGGACTTTTACAAGGATTCAATAAATGGATTATTAACATGCAAAAAGAAAAAAAATCTAAAGAGAAAATCATTTAAGGAACAAAAGCAGAGGATCAGGTCCAACACAAATCTCTACTACAATGTCTGGGCGAAGTATGGTGTGGCATACAGGGTAGCTGGAGCCAGGGAATTAAACAAAGAAATCCATTAGCATTCAGAAAGCCACAGTTTTTCATCTTGGTTAAAGAAATTATGGCATTAAAGTAGTATGCTCGCCGGAGATTAACTAGGAGGCACTGTGCCCACAAGCCAAGTGCTTAAAAGTCTGCCTACTTTCTGTTCTTCTCACTGCACCAAAAGATTGTGTCCATACATTATAGATGCGCTGAGACGGAGAGCAGAATTCTTTAAATATGCTTCTGGTCAATATCACAGTAACTATTTAAGTTCTGGCAGATGTAAGAATGTATTGTGTCAAAATATTAATTAAACTGCCTAAAACTTGGTGTTTTTTAAAAGGAACTCACAGCAGATGTGTACTGTAGCTGTAGTGTCTTGCAAAAGTATTCACCCCTTTAGCTTTTATACATTTTGCAATTTGAAAATGAAAAATGAGATTGATTTAATTGGGATTATACTGTATGTCATGACTCTATATAAAATAGCCAAAATATTAAAATCACAATAATTTGCAAACTTACTTTCAAAAATAATTACATAAATAATTGGAAATTCACCAGATGATTCACCAGAAAACCTAAAAATGAGTTTAGTGCAATCAGTGGCGAATCCAATGGAGTTCAGCTGTGTGTAATCAAAGTGCCATGTGCTTTCAAAAAGAAATGCACCCAATTCTTTAAAAGCCCAGAGCTTGTTAATCAAAATACCTAAACATACCAGTCTGGAAGCTCTGGAGAAGTATAAGTTGGGTTTGGTTGGAAAACAAGTGCCAAACTTTGGGATATCATGAAGCAGCATTAAATTCATTATTTATTTAAAAGAAATAAAAAAAGACAGTATATAGCACAGATATGAGGTGGTACAGGAGGCCATCCAGCAATGCCAGTGACCTGGTAAGAAAATAATTATTCAAAGGACATGTTTCAAATTCTAAAAGAAGTAAATATTTTTGCAAGGAACTGTATTTGTTAGCATGCTGACCTCCGTTTTACAATTTGTTATGGCCATGGTAGCTTGGTGGTAATTATACAAATGATGAAATAAGAAGGGTTTCTGTTGAACTTGTTAGGATTGTAAGTTAACCTTTGCTGTGAGATTTTAAAATGGATACAAATTAAAGTTTATGTTGAATTCAAATTGTGTTTTTTGGGTTCCCCTTTTTTGTTCGGATACAAGTTTTTGGGTTCCCCTTGTGCCTCTGGGGCGGATCTGGCCCCTTGAGGCATGGTTCCGCAGGGCCTTTGGGGGGGGGGGGGGTGCTGTAGGGTGTGGCACCAAGACATTGGCAGAAGATCCTTTGGGTCCTGTGGTTGTGGGGTGAGGCTTCTGTGGATCGGAATTGTTCGTCTGGTGGAATCCATGGCTGCTCATTGGATTGGGATCTGGGGAGCTGCCTGCTGGGTCCTGTGTGTGTCAGGCTGTGATGCATTGCGTGTTCTGGTGCCTTTCTATCATGGCTAACATTGACTTTTTTTTCCTGCCCTTTGTGCTGTATTGCCTTTTACGTGGGATTAGATTGGATGGGATATATATGTGTGTGTGTGTGTGTGTGTGTGTGTGTGTATGTGTGTATATATATGTATATATATATATATATATATATATATATATATTACAAAAAATGTAGTCAAAATGTGCCTAATGGCCCCTTTACCATAGCATACTTTATATTATTTATTGCCTGCTGCACATACTTTACATTATTTATTGCAATATTAAACTGTGCATAAAATTCTACTTGAACAATCAACAGTATTTCAAATTCAACCTTCAGCAGGAAACCAGTGTAGCCTTTAAAACTGTTTAGCATTAGTTAAAGTTTCCAAATCTATTTTAAGTTTAACCACTCCATCCTTCCCTCTTTGCATTATCATCTGAAACACACTTAACCCCTAACGGAAGACATGAGCGGGGAAAGGAAATATTAAGCAAGTCTGTGCTAGCAGATTAGCGTTAGCTAAAGTTATGCACTAATTCACAGTGGCAGATCTGCCATCTTGATTGTTTGCACTGAGAGCAAGCAGCTAATTATGCCAAGGCTCATGGAGCAGCTGAAGGTGAGCGCTGCCTCACGGGGGGAAACACTCCAGCTCAGTCGCTTCCTGCTCATTCAGGCTCGCTGTCAAACCTCTGCTGCTCTAACGTGAGACATTTTACTGAAAGCAAATGTGCCGAGTGAAGGCTCGTTTTGAAGGACGTGGTGATAAGGACCTTATTGGAGACAGGAAAGTGTGGGCTGTTAGTGCTGTTTTTTATGAGAATGAGGGAACATTAATGGGTAGCAAATATTGCTACTCTTGTAAATGTGCTGCAAGACGGTGAGATAGTATCTCGCTAATGAAAAATCTATTCCTGTAGCAAGTAACAGAGGCGCGTTGCACACGATCCGGTTTAGATTTCAGCAGTGGTGCTTATACACTGCCTGGCAAATAAAAGTTACCCTTTCTGTGGTGGCAAAAAATTAGGAATGGAGATCACTTAAACACTTGGTGCTGTTGTATGGGGAAAAAAATAAAATAAACAGTAAAAACCATAGTTATTTTTAATACTGGGACTAAAAGCATTTCCATACGCACACAATGTGGTGAGAACTCACAGGCTGCATGGACATAAGAAACCCACTTGTTCGTGAGGCTAATCAGAAAAAGGCTTCAATTTGATAGGACTGTGAAACATTGGAAAAAGGTCAATCCACTCATAATGCATAGTGGCCATTGTACAAGCCTCAGGAGGCAGCGATATGATCTGAGGTTGCTTTAGATGAAGTCAGCTGATGACCTGAATGTTACTTGAGTTTTTCCTCTCTGATGGCAGAGGCATATTCCACGACTCAAATTGTAAAAAGAATGATTTATATAAAGGGCGTGTATAATAAAGGGCGTGGCATGACTAATATTATCAGTTAGCGTAATCATACACTGCAGCTGTGAGCCACTTTAAAATGCATTGGAGAAATTATTGAAGGTTTAATGTCTGAATACCTTTAAACATTAATATATCTTTTTAAAGTATTTTTGCAAGAGAGAGCAAATGCTAGCCTTAGCAGTAGCACTCAATTCATTTTGCGTAGACATTGGAAAGTTGCTCCTTCCATGAAGACATCCATCGCCACCTTTGTATAATTATGCAAAAGCAGCAGTAACACTAAAGTGGCATTGCTTACATCCTGGCCTGGACATCTGGTGAATTAAAAGTAACATCCCAAGATGGGCCATCAGAGCTGAAATGTCCCTGACTCTCGGCAAGGTTAAGCACACTGACGAGCTCTGTCTGTCTTTTTTTTTTCTTTTTTTATTCTTAAAACCCTCTCACTGTCGTCATGAGCTGCATCATGAATCAAACTAACATTTTAAAAGTATTTGCTGGTCTCAAAAAACCTACGTACAAAAAAAGACATTTTGGTAGCCTAGAATTCAACATAAGAGTTTATTTTTATTTTATTTTTTTTTATGAGGGGGTTTCAGATCAAACTGTGAAATTTCTTGTGATTGAAAGTTGTAAACAAAACCGATTGGGATTTACAAAAAACCTATATAATTAATTTAAAATAAACAAACAAACTGTATCTCAGTAAATGTAAGAAAGTAAATGTCAACTGTTCCTTCAGTATTACATAATAGTTTCATTAAACATTCTTTTGGTAGTTTTCCTTAGAAACACAGTATAATAATTACATTTCCTTGGGATATTTGATAATATAGGGATATATGTACAGGCCATTAGAACATAAAAAAGCATCCTTCAGGGTATTAGATTCCCCTAACAGTCTTCTGATTTTGGGCCCTAAATTAATGCTGATTGTTGTTGCTACCGAGCAGCACAGTGCTTTACTCCTTACTGCTCGCACCTCCAGGGTCGAGGGGTCGATCCCCACCTCGGGTCATGGAGTTTGCATGTTCTCCCCATGCTTGGTGAGTTTCCTCCGGGTTCTCTGCAGTCCAAAGACATGCAGATTAGACTAATAGGTGTTTCCAAATTGCCTATATTGTGTGTGTGAATGAGAGTGTGTGTGGTGTGTGCATGTGATGAATGGGCACCCTGTCCAGGGCATACCTTGCATTGTGCCTGAAGTTTCCTGGGATAGGGTCAAGAGTCCTTGTGACCCTGTATAGGATAAACAGTATCGAAGATGAATAAATAAAAAAGAAATATTTTTACTACGTTTTTTTTTTTCCATGGATGAGAAATATCTTTAGATTAGATGAGATAAGATTAGATTAGATTCAATCTTATTGTCATTTTTCAAAGTCCATGTACAGAGCCAATGAAATGCAGTTGCTTTGCAGTATATAACAGCACTGGCCATCAAACCACCCTGGATCCATTTTCCAGAAGCCGAGGTTTTACAAGGTTCCAGGAAGAAGCTTTTATTTGATGTTTGTCTCATAAGCTCCTTATCCAGTGATCACATGATCTTGCAGAGCTATAACAGATGCGTTTATGGCAGGTGCAGTGTGGTGGAGTAATAAATAAAAGTACATACACTCTGTTCCCGCAGACGCTTCTGCTATGCCATGCCACAGCGATGCCATGCCTGGCACTGAGTCCAGGGGAAACTGCTCACTGAGGTCGGACGATTAACTGCAATTTCCCCTTACAGAACATAAATCATACAGCAGGGTCAACGAGTCACTCTGTAAAACTGTGTCCTGAGTTCAGTTGGGCTCAGAATTGACGTACTATATATATATATATATATATATATATATATATATATATATATATATACAAACAGTCCGTTTTGTATATATATATATAGACACAAAAAAGTTGTGACACTAAAAACAGT
>JAQMYJ010000023.1:6747398-6768993 GCA_030014305.1 Clarias laeviceps | reverse complement strand
TGCCATCTCCACATCATTGCATTCAGTTTTTATTCACAATTTGTTTAGTGTCCCAACTTTTTTGGAATCTGGTTTGTGTATATATATATATATATATATAAGTATTTTTAGGGTTAGATAATAATAATAAGTGCCTAGGGGTTTGTGTCTGCAATATTTGTGGAACTGTGTTCTTCACCCTATACCCCTGTGAGTATGGGTTGTTATGGTTTCTATGGAGACAGTGGTGAGCAAGAGTGTTGTGAAATCAGTGGTGAGCTGGTGACAGGTGCATAGCGCTGCCACTCAAGCATGTGATCGTCCAGGGACAGCCACTGTGGTCCGTTTTAATGCCTGTGTATGTGTGTGTGTTAAACTGCAATTTGATCACTGGCTTAATTCGAGTCATTTTACAGTATGTCCCATTCAAGTCCAACCACAAAATCTTTTTATCAGTATTGACTGTTTATACTAAAATATTTTTACATGGCTTTACAATATTACAAAATAATGTTATTGTTCTGATTAGTCCCTTTTAATTTTTGAGTGAAATTGTAGCTCACCAGCCACTGTTTAAAAATTTAGTAGAATTTGCACCAACCATCTTTAGTCTCTGCTTTGTCCCAGTCAGTACTGTGATGGATCTGGAGCCTATCCCAGTAACACAGGGCATCAGCTTGGAAAATAGCCTGGACAGCATGCCAATCCATCACAGTCATTATGCACACAGACGTTCTCACCCTTAGAGCAGTTTGTGGAGTCCAGTCCAACAACTGACATGTGTTTAGGAGGAAACCCATGAAATAGAAAAAAAACTTGCACAGAAACTTAACCTAAATGTTAACCTGGATCAGGATCCTGTACTGTAGCTGTGAGGCAGAACTGCTACCTGCTGTGCCACCTGTAGTCAAAACATTTGCCTCCCCAATGTAATGCATTATTTATTTATTTATTTACTTTGTGTTGTAGGGACAAACATACAAGCAGTGAGGATAATAATAATAATAATAATAATAATAATAATAATAGTTACTTTACACGGAATAAACATGACAATCAGACATTTATATTATATATATATAATCAGAATGAATTTTGTATGATTTTGCAAAATGCTATAATTCCACCTCTTATAGTTTTGTCACAATAAATGAATAAATGAATAAATTAGCCTGCAGTTGTGTTTCTGGTAATTTAAGTTTCATGGTTGAGTTTTATTTTAAAAAATGCCAAGCTTATGGTTTGATTCAGTTTTTACTAGAGTTACTAGAAGTATCTTGGTACAAAGAGCGTGTTAAGTTTTGTTGCACACAAAACCTTTTAATTACAGAGTTACTGGAGTTTCACTTATTATAGTGATAATATATTATCACATGCGTATAAATCCGTAAGGTTTTAGTAAAGTTCAGAAATCCCAGTGGAAAATGTACTGTAACATTTTCTGTCTGCTTAATTATCTTTTGACAATATTGTGCCCAAATAGAGCAAAACCAGCCCTAGAGTGAGAGAAGCAGAAAGAGAAGAAAAGAAGTTGTGATTTGGAGGTGAAACATAATGTTGCAAATTGAAGTATAAAATGAAATGGAGTCACACAACAATTAAACCACATAATGTCCTATTTCACAGAATGTTTAGTGAACATTGAGCAACACATACTGTACATGTAGTCCATGAATGCTGGGGTAACTGCAATGACACTAACAGAGTCAAAACATCTTTTCTTTTACTTCAACATTTTCCAGATATCCATTGAATGCATTTAGTTTACTCATTGAGGCCAATATTTTGCTTCACTGATCACATGATTGAAAGAAGTGAAATGATTTGCTTTCCAAGACATGTTGTGTTTTGCCTTTTTCATGTGGCTGTTCCATGTTGCTGTTTACCTAAAACATGAAAGTTCAATGCTTGAACTGGGAGAGAGGGACATGCACTCGTCAAGTGTATCAAGATATATGCCAGTGGATATATCAAATAATGGTTCTTCCTTTAGTTAATTAATTAATTTAAACTTAACCTTTAATAGGATCATTACTGCAATGATTGATTAATTTGTTTAAGCTGGCAACCCTAACTGATAGCCTGTGTAGCCTCTCATTTCTAAAACAAGTCATAAGACTGTTCACTGTTCCTGTGGTTGTGAAAAGATATTACTTTGTTCAGAAGAGCCTGCATCAATGAAAAAAAGAAAAATAAATAAAGATCTACTAAGGATAGTAATGAATGATCAACTTTGCGGAAGAAATGTGGTCGTAAAAAATGGCCGTGATCAGAGATGACTTGCATGCTTGGTGAAGTTGCAGCAAAAAAGTAAATGACAGTAGAGATCACTGCTACGTTTAATAGTGAAGGTAAGAGCATTTTCATCTCACAGGATTGAAACTAAACTGCTGTGTGGCTGTAAGAAAACTACTTATCACTTGACTAATCAGAAAAAAAGGCTTCAATTTACTAGGGAGCATAAAGATTGGACTTTGGATCAATGGAAAAAGTCATGTGGTCTGATGAGGCCAGATTGACCGTATTCCAGAGGGATGTGTGTGTCTGGGTAAGACGTGAAGTGCACGAAGCCTATCGCCTACTGTACGAGCCTCTGGAGGGAGTATTATGGTCTGGGGTCGCTTCATTTGGTCAGGTCTAGGCTCAGCAAAGTTATGTGGCAATAAAATGAAGTCAGCTGACGACCAGAGTGTGATCACATCTATGGATTTTCTCTTTCCTGATGGGATGGGCATATTCTAAACATGCATGACCAAATACCAAGGCTGATGCATTATGAAAAACAAACACATTTGTTTTATTCAGTATAACTACAATTGTTTTCATTTCTACTGGGTACCAGCTGCACTTTAAGTTGCCTTTTTTTTTTTTTTACTGGTGATAAAATGATTAATCCAGAATGACGGTTTACTTTCTAAACAACTTTTATTCACTTACTGAAATACACACACACACACACACACACACACACACACACACATACTGTAGTGAAGTGTGGAAGTGCAGCAGATTACCACTTGGGTCTGTATGCAGTCTTCTGTTTATCATAATTGAACAAGTGTAATCCTAATTGTATTTAAATGCTGTATGAAATGTGTGGCTTTTCAAATAGGCTGCCATTCCAAGTAGCTTAAGATCCGCTCTGGCAATGAATGACTGTGTGTGTGTGTGTGTGTGTGTGTGAGAGAGAGAGAGAGAGAGAGAGCAAGATCAAGCAATGGAAAAAGAGAGAGGAAAAAAAGAAAGAGAGGCTGTAGAGCTAATAGGCTGAGAAATAGAAAGAGACAGAGGAAAGACAAAAGAAAGTCACAGAGTGTAATTCCTAACTGCTGACAAAGCGTTTTTCACCAGGAGTAGTACTCTACTCTATGTAATGAGCATTCTCGCGTTGTAAATGTGAGAGTGAATATCAAGTATAAAATCACTTTATATGCTCAGATCGCACATCATTCGAAGGAACAGTTCAGTAACACGAATCTATCAGGATCATATTTGTCATTACTTTAAATCAGATTCAATTGAAACCAACAACTCTTAGAAGTGTGTGCTTGAATGTTTGTCAGAGTATTTTTATGTGGATTAAGTTATACATTACACCGAAACCCTGAAATGTACAAGCACAGCTAAAGAAGCCAAAATACTACAAGGAATTTATGTGTATCATATTCTCAGGACTAAGGCTGAGGCACGTACTGTATTTCTCAGCTGTCACTGTAGGGACCATTATAGCCTAGTTTACACTGTGTGATTTTAGGCCTGATTTTGCTGTTATTGACAAAAACTTGCACATCATAAAATAATTCTTTGGCACACTTAGAGGACATACTGTAATGCAACGTCAATGTACTGTAGTGTCTTTGCAGCCGAAGCGAGATTGATCAGATGACGTGATCTTGCTCACACTGCACGTCAAATGACAAATGATTGGACCAAAAATTGGCCTAACTGTTAAATCAGACTGATTCAGGGACAAAAGTGTCTTGTGCATGTACATGGTGAAAATGCAGATTCAGTGCATATAATGAACTCTCGGAGATCAAACATAAAATATACAGTTACTATAGAAGAAAAAAAGCCTTTAATTGTAGCAATGGAAAACACTGAGACAACAAAAGTAGACCCCCTGAGAGGATTATAAAAAATAATGCCATCATCTTCAGGGATGTGGGATTATATGGAGACATCAACACCACTGCCAGGTGACGTGAACAACACTGATCACCAACAATACACCAGTAAACTTATGGTAGAATCATGGGCACCCAGTGTTCACCCAAACCCTTGAGGATCAAACGCCAACCTATCTGGTTTGCTCCTACAAAAGAAATAATAAAAAAATAACAGCTTTGTGATTCTGTATACTTTCATACTGTAAATCACTAAAAAAAAAATCAATGCTGGACACAATAGAAAGAGACAAGAACACCCAATGCACCAGAGCCCAATACGCATGGGGTCCAGCAAGTGAGATCCCAGGGCTGGACTCCCCAGATGCTGGACGAGCAAGTCCATGTAGGGCCAACCATGCAACGCACAGCACCCACAAGATCCGCTGTCACCATCCTGGTGCCAGACACTACAGCACACCAACAGAGGTCCTCAGGAGCCACACCCGTAGGTGCCAGATGTGGTATGAGGAGAATCCAAAACCTAGGTGGTAATGTTAATGGTTTGAATGTTATAGTTGATCGGTGTAAATGACTACTGCAACAGTAAAGTCAAGTGTGTTAAAATGATGTTCAGTATGAACAGGTTGTACAGTAATTAGTCTTGTGATAAACACAGGAGAGTTTTATTATTACAGCAGCAGCTCTTACGAGGGGCCGTCATAAAATATCTATTATTGCTAAGAAAAAATCATTTTATGAAAATGAACGTTGGTCCTTCTCTACATATCCTCCACCTACTGTAAGGCGAGACACTTGAAAACTTTAAAGAAGCCTTCTTTTTGGTTCTGAAGGAAACGTTCCATCTGGTAATAACCTCGTCGTTGTCAAACGCCTGCCATGAAGTGATCAAGTGATGGAAGAGGAAAAAGTCAACGTGTGCGGGGTCGGGGGAGTAGCGGGGATGAGGCAGAATTCCGTACCCCAAGTCGGCCACAAGTTTCACCGTTTCGTGAGCTGGATGGGCTGGCATGTTGGCATGAAGGCACCAAGGGCGCCATTTTGGTTTTTACCCTCTAACGGCATTGTGAGGAACTTGTAAAAAGCCAGAGTGAGAATTTGGCATGAATTCAGTTTTTTGAGTACGCCAGGCTTTAAGGGGTTACATAGCAGATTTCTCTAGAGCCAGTAAAATAGTGGAGCCGATCTTAAGATTCCTCTCAAGGAAAACTAGTAAGTCAACACACACATTCCAAAAATCACAGATTTGTTTTGCACTGCAGAGGTAAAACCCGCTCAAAATCAACTAGACCCAATTCACCCATCAATCACAGTGACATAAAGACGCCACCGGTCAACTTCCTGCTGCTGTAAACCACTATGTACAGTAGATTGATAGAGAAAATGAACTAGGTATGTAAATGGTGAGTGCACGGAATGTGTGTGCACGTCTGAGAGGTGCACTAATGTGTGTGTGTGTGTACATACATACACAGTATATATTTATTTATTTGTCTTTGTGTGCTGTGTGTCACCATGCCAGGAGACAGATAGAGCGCTTGCAGGGTGGAACGTGTCCGCTCTCATTTGTCATCTCAGACAACAAGGCGTGTATGTGTGTGTATGTGTGTGCGTGCATAAGCCTGTCGGAGCATGCATGTGCTTTCCTGACTCCATCTACAAGACTGAAGAGGGCAAGAGACAGGAATGAGGGGATCACGATTGTCCTCCCCATCTAACAATGACACTCTCACACACACATACACACACACATAAAGAGCTGCTGTGCATAACTACACACATACAGTACATAACACGCGTGATCAGACATGCACGTTTTCACATGGTTAGACTAGACAACTCATCAGTATGACGCTTTTATAAATATGAAATGCCATAAATAAACACACACACACACACATGCATGTGCTCTCAGTGGTATGAGGCAAGGGTTCGAGCTAAATTCAGATAAATTCATGCAGGATTGTCCCTCTGGGCCAGTTCTTTCTTTCCACATGAGAGTACATTCTTCTCTCCTCTCTCTCCTCCTGCTCCTGCGTAAGCACCAAGCGCACCATAATACACCACAACACGGCGCGTTAATCGTCCATCAGAGTGATGGGTTCACTGCAGCCTCCTCAAACCGTCTCCCACGTTCCAGTTATATAAAACAAAGACGATTTGCTGTTTTGGTCTTTTCCTGTTCATTTAACCAAGTCTTCATTGTCTGTGAATCAGAGTTAATCGGAGTTAAATCACTGGGCCATATTCTATACTGTACATCACCATTCACATTCATATTATAAGTGCTTGAAAGGATCTTAGTGAGTGTTTACGGCATACAGACAGAACGCCAGCCTTGGAGCAACAGAACCCCTAAAACTCAATACCTGTGGCTTCAAATGACGTCATATTAACCAATCACATCACACGACATTGTACCCAGTATTGAAGCATTTTCTCTAAACTGTCCTTTCAACAACTTCCTAAAACGGTCTTGTGCTGTTTCAGAGCAAAATTCAAAAACAGACCCCAGAATTAATGGCACTCTGTATGAAACTTAAACTAAAATGAATCAAATGCCGTTAGTGTTATTTTGAGCCGCTACACCATGTATCTTTGTGCTCCCGTGGAAAAATTTATTTTCTTTGTGCAGTGATGGTTCTACAGAGTATTTTATCATTCTGGAATAGATTGCAATACATACACGAGTTAAAGTGAGATTTTATTGGACTGTATTAATTGGGTTTACAGAACACATAGTGTTTACAGTACATCTTAATGAGGTATATTGCAAAAAAATTTATGTTGTTAATCAAATTAAAATAAAAATACAGTATATATTATATTATATTATATTATATTATATTTTATTATTTTATATTATATTATATTATATTATATTATACGGTCATCAGGGCGTGGCCATGCAGGGCCGTGAGGTGTGCTGTAGTGTCTGGCAATACAGTAGGATGTTAATTAAAAAAGTTTACTTCAATTTAATGCACTCAGAGTAGGTAAAAAAAGCTACGTATCAGTGCAAATACCTAATAAAATAACATTAATAAAATACAACGGTTGGAATGGTGATAAATGGAATTAGTCTGTTAGTGCAAAAAGCTTAAATAAACATCTGTATAACATCTGTAAAAGTATTGTAAGTATCTTTATAAAATATGTAAATATTTTTTTGCTTAATAACCAAAACAAAGTACAGAAAAGAAGAGAAAATTAGAATAAGGTGAAATGAATGGATGAATATATTAATAAAACTTAAAGTGAGTTGTGCACACTTTATATGTGTGTATGCCATGGCAGCGTTATTGTCACAGCAGAGTCCAGACAACATTCTCTACATGAATGTTATTTTTTGGGTTGCTGTAGGTTGTGGGGTGTGGCCTCCATGGATCGAACATGGGATCTGTTTGGAGCCCAGGTCGACAGGCTCTTTACCTACTGGGAGCCAGACACAGCAGGCTGTGGTGCACTGGGTGTTCTGGTGCCTTTCTACTGTATGTTGGCCAGCATTGACGTTTTTCGCAAATTTGTGCTGCATCAGCTTTCCTGTGGGCTAGCCTTTGATCGCCGCGGGCATGGGTGAGACTTGGGTGCACAGGATCCTGTGACCAGTTTACTGGTTAACTTCAGTATAAAGTTGATCAGTGTTAATGTGTTAAATGGTGTTAATGTTATGGCTGATATGTGAGGCTGAAATTAATATATATGAAACTTACTCTAAACATTCCCAAGTTAAGCAATGATCTCCCAAACTAATAGGAAAAATCATGACTGGAATTAGTGAGTCGTATTAGGAATGAATTTTAAAAAAGTGATGATTCTCTATCTATAAGTGTGTAATGTGTAAACTGTGTAATGTATTGCTTTTTAAACGATTATATAAACCTACTGTATGTTATTTAATTAAAGTATATGATTTAATATACTGTAATTTGCTTTAGTGTGCCGTGGACGCAAGTCAGTTTTAGCACTAAGTTGCAAATATAGTAGAATAAAGCCTGAGATTATAAAACTACTTAAAGATTAATCTGCTGAATTGAATGCAAAGAAAAACCCTGTTTGGGTTCTCGTTTAGTCATACTGCATACAGTGCCTCAAATAGTAAGAAAAACACAATGCTCTGTTAAAACGACTGTGCATCATTGTAGGATATTGTACATTACTGTACTGTACACCATCTCCTTGTACTAAGTAAATCATACGTTTGTTTGTGGAATTATGGCTTGTTTTTGTTGTTCAAAGTTTTGCATTTGATTTCTGTGAGTATGAGACTACAACCAAGAACTACACTTCCCAAAATAAAAAAAAAATCCAAAGCATGTCATATGATCAGTCACCTGACCCATATTCCCTTCACAGCTGCTGAACTGGTAATGAGTTCCACCTGTTCACAATCACACACAGGTCTTTAAATACTGATTACAACCTGCAGCTCTTTAGGAAATTTCATGTTTGGCTTCAATGGTGTCACTGAGGTTTTGCTTTATGAGCAAGGTTTATGGTTTGATTTTTAAGACTAATTTTTCATTTTGCATTTTTTTTTATTAAGTGTAATTTGACAATAAAAAAATGTATCAGAACAGTAAATCCTTAAAACTGGGTTTCAATGGCAGCAGCCGAGGAAATAGTTGAATTCTGAAAAACAGCCAAATATGATCAAAACTTTTGTTTTCTTGCCCATAATATATTCTGTCTCTTCTATTTTAAACCAACTTAATTTTTTTTTTACAAAACTGGCATGACAATCTTTCTCTTTAGGCTACTTTCCGATGTTTCCTTGGCAATCTCAAAACTAAGTGTGATAACAGTTAAACCAACACAGTGACTTCAAAGCAATTAAGTGTCTAAAGTTGTTTTGATTTTTGCACTGATAAAGCTTTGATTACATGAAATATAAATGACATAAAGAAAAATAAATTTAGATAACAGATCTGACTGACTTTATACTGTCTATCTATCTAGGAACTTCTGTAGTCCAATTAGGGGCTGTGGAGTCTAATGGTGACCATTGTCTTTATTCACCTTCTTTTTTTTTTTTTTTTTTTTTACGACCATCGTAGCACCTCCACAACACACAAGCATTCACACACTACGGCCAATTTGGAAACGCCAATTAGTCTAATCTGCATGCACACAACCCTGAGGCGAGAATCAAACCAGGACCCTGGAGGTGCAGGTGATGTGCATGTTCTCACCCTGCTTGGTGGGTTTCCTCCGACAGTCCAAAGACATACAGATTAGGCTAATTGGCATTCTCAAGTTGCCCGTAGTGTGTGTACGTACAGTATGTGTCCTGCCTCGTGCTGCGATAGGCTCCAGGCCCCCCACGACCCTGGATACAGGATAAAGCGGTATAGACGACGATGAGTGAGTGAAATGTTCAAACATTTCATCTCCTGAACAATTTAGCATAGCCAGGTCTTCTTTTTAGATCATCTATTTGTCTGCTTAGCATTTCTGATCATTGCTTTAACCTTTTGATTTAATCTGTTCAATAGACCTGTTTTTGCACGCAGCGCTGCTAGAGCCTGGAAATAGACTTCTACATATTTAAAAGTATTACTGGGAAAACCTTTTTGTCTGTAGTGCATTTGGGTAATTATTAGAATTACATCAAATGCTGATGTTAATTTTATAAGGATTGCAATGAGATCATTAAATTAAGCTTTGTTTTGCAGAATAAACGCCGTTTTGTGGCATTTCTCTTCAGCTCCATTTTTGGAGAGGATTTGGCAAAGTCTGACCTGCACAGATGTGGATGGACTCTTGCCATGCATTCCTCTCTCTCTCTCTCTCTCTCTCTCTCTCTCTCACGCATGTGGTTTCTCTCTCTCTCTCTCTCTCTCTCTGTGTCTCTCTGTCTCTCGCTCGCTGCTGGGGGCAGGAGGAGGAGGAACCCACATAAAGTATCTGGTGTAATTATGGTACCAGATGCACAGTGGTATCAGTCCTCAAGAATCAGAACTCATTTTATAGCCCATAAACTCTCCCCCTCGCTCTCTCTCTCAATCACTCACTCACACACACACACACACACACACATGCACACAAACTTTCTTTTTGTCCCTCTTTCCATCCATTTGGGAGTAATTTAGGGAAAAATGTTATTTTGTGAATGCCACAGTTCTCTTGATTCAGACACATCCATCACCGTAACACAGAAGAACAAGATTAATGCACAGTGCCTGGCACACACACACACACACTCTCGAGCATTCCCTCACACACACTCTCACGTCTGATACAGGCTATTCCACACACACGCTCAACAGTCATTCTCGAATAAGTCCTTGATTTTTTTTTTTTTCTGTACATTTGGTTTATTTATTTATTTATTTATTTTTACATGTTTCCAGTCACAAAATCCACGCTCACATCATATATCTGTGATATGTTCCGCAGTCTCGTTCCTGAATTACGGGTGCTGATTTGGTAGACTTGCACCAGTTTGCATCATAGCTTCCCTGATGTCACTCCTCAGTCTAGATTCAAAAATGGGTTCTTCAGCTGTCACTGGTGTGCTCTGTGTCATGCGACTGAGTCTGACTGACTGACTGACTGACTGAGCGAACGCTCGCATTAACGTCTACTGATTCCCACTCACCGACCCTCACAGGACGTTACGTACGAACATGTAGCGTGCACCAGTCTGTCAGGGTCTTTTAGGCGTGTGTTTAATGTCTGACAGGAAAAAAAAAAAAAAGTATGCCATGTTACCTGATGAAATTCCAGAGTAGCTAGCACATGGTTAGCAGCGCCATGCTCTGTGCACCATTACTGTACATCATTCACCTTCAGGACATCTGATGACAAAACACAAACTTTCAGACTGGAGCCCCTCTCTCTTTCTCTCACGCTCATAATGAATCGCCTTCCTTAGATTCGAATTCCAGGAATGATGCCGTAAGGTCTCTCGTAATCAGTGTTGGGAGACGTTACTTTTTAAAGTAACTAATTACATTACAAAATTACTGTCATTATAAAGTAATCAGTTACATTACAGCGTTACTTTCTGATAAAAGTAACTGGTTCGAGTACTTTTCCTTAAAACAGAAAATGAAAACTACTTTGTGATTCCTCATGCATGTTGTTTTAGTCAAGAACTTTATAATTATTCTACCATCATCACTCAGTGAAGTTTGGCCCATAATCTGTTATCTACTAATACCCCTACAGTATCTCACCTACGCAGTTTCGCACGGTGGCTGTAAGTACGGTTCATCATGATTCACCGCGAGTTTTGGTGCTGTGATTAGGTTTCCATCTTTCCTCGCATAGTCAAACCGCACAGGTGAGATAGGGGTATAACAGCAGGAATAACAGAGGGGGCGGGTTATCGGGGGTGGGGCTTGTAGGACAACCTTCACACACACACACACAAGAATGGATTGGGAATGACTGCTGTCTGGCTCACGGATTGCATAAATTGTCTGAATAACGGATTACATTTTTGAAAAAATAACTAAATAACTGAGTACTTAAATGGCGGACATAACGCGTTAGATTACTCTTTACGTCAAAAAAGTAATCCAAGTACACTAACTTTGTAACGCGTTACACCCAACACTGCTCGTAATTATGGAAGGAATAAAACACTACATGCTGTTATAGGACAATAACCAACATGAATTATTCCCCAATAACAGGACATCTTACTGTAAACCAAAGCAATTTTCCAAAAATTTAAATTTTAAATTATTTAGTCGATGATACATTATCCATTTTTTTCATTTATAATTAAAGACGACCTATCATGCAAAATTCACTAATTTTTCAAAATTTCAGATGGGTTTCGTGTGTGTGTGTGTGCCAGCAAACAAAATGAGAAATAAAAATACCTTAGCAGTAGCTCAGAAGTCTTTAAATTTGTATGTCAAAAAGGCATGTTAGTTCCTGCTCCAGTCAAACCAGGGTTTTTGATTGTACATAAAAAACATGAAAAGTCATGAGTGTAAAAAAAAATTAACTCCCTTTATTTCTCTATATAATCTCCTGCTACACTAACGCCCAGCGTTTCACTAGTTTTTAGATTTCATAAAAGTAGAAAGTTTTCACAGTCATGATCGGACTGCCTGCTTCATGTCTAAAACGCTGGCCTTCCAGGAACTCCTTTAATGGCCTAATGTGGAAATGGCTTGAATTAAGGTCAGAATTGTACAGGGGATGTGGCAATAACTCCCAGCCGAGTTCCTATAATGTGTAAGTGAATGAGTGTACAGTATGTACAGTTCCCACAGACAGATGTGTTTCTTTCGCAAGTTGATGACAAGTTATCTGTTTGTTTCCAAGGGTCAGGCGTTCCACTCGCTGAATGTTCACATGAACGACTGCAGCGGCCTCTGAGCCACCGCGACCCAGGATCGTCATTCACGGATATACGGCCTTCTTTAAAATGACTGCGGCTGAGAGTCTAATCACCGTACTGTGCTTGAAGTCTTCTGTAAATGTCAGTTTAATTAATTACATTAATCTGACCTGAAGACTTTCCCATCAAGAACAACTTGCTGACTGTTACAAAACCCTGACACTGGCACTCCTTTCACAAAGGTTGAAAATGTCTTCTTAAAGACAAACTTGCCATTTTAATGATCATAGGACAACATTTATATGACAACACATTTTTTAAAAATCTTTAGGCCTAGATAAAGTGAGCTGGTTGGATGGATATGTGTGTATATATATTAATATTTTATCACAGAAGTATGAAAGTATAAATTTTAATCACAAAATGACTGACAAACCAAAACAACCTTGTAAATACGTAAATTACGACTTTTTTAGGGTCAAATTAAGTGTTTTTTTTTTTCTTTTTCCTTTATTGATTTTTCAAACATTATATAGCAGGAATGGTACCATCCATCCAGGAACATCTGGGCCCGTATTCACAAAGCTTCTTAGAATTCTCTCAGAGAGCTCCTGTCTTAGCTTAAAAAGTCCTAGCTGGGAGTCCTAAACTAAAAGTGATTTAGGAAACCTCTCAGAGCAACTCTGAGGAAGGAAAGTACAAAAACCTTTATCTTAGTGAGGAGGTGTGTTTGACCCCGTTGCTAGGGATGATGCAAGGACTGTGATTGGTTGATAAAAAATAACCTCTAACCTCTGCAAAGGTCTTGAAATGTGCTCTTTGTGAAAATAGAATATATGATAATAGAACAGACAGTGAAATCATAATGTTTGTATATGAAGAAATTGTATAATCATGACTACAGGCTACTTTATGCAAAGTGTCTGTTATAGGCTAAATATCTTAAAGTTAATTAAACAGCCAAATGTTGAAAATGTGTCTACTTTTGAAGTAACCAATTTACACACAGTAGTTACTATAATTAAGTTCTTACATTAATTTACCAAACTGATTTTATTACTTGTAATCCATTATAGATTGACGGGAGCAAAATGGCTCAGCTTTTACCAATTTGTCAAAAAACAGTCTATTTAAGTTGCGCTTTTGGATGGTATGTAGCCAACAATCCAAGAAAGATGGAAGGAAGTAAAAGGACAAGAAGACCAAATTGGACAGAAGTGCAGTGTTTACTTTTAACTTTACGTTCAGTGTTTGGAGAATATTTCTTCTTTCCGCCATTTTGTCCTCTGCTACACAAACTCTTAAGCCTCTTAAAAGTCCTCCTCTCTACTCTTAACAATTTTTACTTTAGGAGTTGTTTTTAGGGCTAAGATGTTTTGTGAATCAATTTTATTTTTACTAAGATTTAGTCCTAAATTTTAAGGGAAAATTCTAAGAAAATGTCATAATTCTAAGAATTTTCTTAGCGATTTGTGAACCACAATTAGCCTAATTTGAATGTGGGAGGAACCCGGAGTACCCAGAGGAAACTTGCAAACTCTATGCACACAGACCCCGGGGCTCGAATCGAACCCGGACACTGGAGGTCTGGACCCCTACTGCTAAGACCCTGGACCCCTAGTGCTAAGGACAGTTACCTACTGTACCTAACCAAAATGTACAGCTTGGAAATGCGATGGTGACGTAGCTAATGTTTTATTCATGATCATTCTGAGCATTAACAAGCAGTTAATTGTTGAAGATCTGAAAAGAGCTAGTGCAAGTTCTTTAAACAAACATCCTTTAAGTTAGTGTTGATGTAAAATAGGTTGGAGATGGTAGAACTCACCCCTTAATAGTGTGATTTTACCAATAAAGTGGAAATGGGCGGAGAATGTAATTGAGTAATTCTACTTCTCACACTTTCTAAGAGAGAATTTTGATTGGGAATGCTGTAATTTTTATGTAGCATATCATCAACATTACTTAAAAGTTGGTTTCCTGTGTGACCTTTTAAAGAAGGCATGTTATACGCATACATTTGTTAAGCTGTTGTGAATCCAAATGAAATGAAATAACGCTGTGTTGTGTTTTTAGCACAAAGGCATGCTTTTGAACAGTGATGGGTTCGTTTTCTTTAAAAGCTCATTTAAGAATTGAATTGCAGCGTTATGATGCTGTCTACGGGGGAAGTTTAATGATGGATATGAATGCTGTGGAAATTATGAAAGGAAGTCCATCAGAATCGTTAGCATAATATTGTTTGATGAATGCAGTGCTGTTTTTTCCCACTCTTTGGGAGAAGAAAAGCTACAGACAGTGTGTGTGTGCGTGCTTGTGCTCGTGCTTTTCCAATGCAACAAATCTGAACTTGTGTTTAATATACATACAGTACGTATGTATATTAAACACAAGTTCAGATTTGTTGCATTGGAAATCCTTTTCTAATTGATCTTAAAATATTCACATTTAAAAAAATATATATATATATTTTTTGATCTTCATGAACTGCGATCTGTAATTATCAAACTTTAATCAAAAGGCTTTGAAAATGGCACTTTACTATACATGTAATGAATCTAGAAGATAGATACTTGTTTGAAATGCATGATGCACTGCATATATACAGCCAAAACAATGTACAATACACACTTCAGGAAAAGAAAAATAGTATTCCGGACATTTATATTAATATAATAAATATATAACATATACTAATAAATTTAGTATTAAATATTTATACAGGTTTTTCTTTGACTGAAGTGTGTTTACATTTTTTTGTTCTGTGGAACTCTGTATATTCTACGCATATGTTCCATTCCACACATTGAGGCTGTGATGCACTGGGTGTTCTGATACCTTTCTATGGTGGCCTGCATTGATGTTTTTCAGTTTTACAATTTGTGCTGCGTTGGCTTTTCTATGGGTTCAAACCAGATGGGCTGGACTTTGCTCTACCCATGCAAAGATGAGCCTTGAGTACCCATGATACTGTCACACAAAGAATGGTACAAAAACATAAGCAGAAGTTTCTGTTGGAGCTCCCCGCCATAAGACAAATGTGAGAACTAAGTGGAACCAAAACATCAAAATTCCAGGTCCATGGCCAGGACAGTCCCTAGATCTTAATCCCATTGAGAACTTGTCAATCCTGAAGAGGGCAGGTAAGCATTGATTGATTGTGCAAGTATGGGCAGCTGTCAGCCAGAGCAAATTGATAAAGAAAGGTAAACCGTATTGACTCCCTTGACACTTATGAAATTATTGTAATTATACTTCAGTATACCAGAGTAACATCTGACAAAAAGATCTAAAAACCCTGAAGCAACATACTTTGTAAAAATTAAGATTTGTGTCATTCTCAAAATGTTTGGCCACAGCTGTAGGTTTTAGTGGACCAGAGGATTATAAAAATATCCAGCAAAAGTTCATGTTTACAAGCCACAAAACAATACATGAAATTGTCCCAAAATATGATACTTGCAAAGTTGAAGCATATTTATCTTCTTTCAGTTTTTGTGGGCCACCTTGCTTCATGTGCATCTCTAATGTACAGGCATTATCCATTCCTTGAGTCCCCTTTTCCTCTTACTCTTTGAAATATATCTTACAATAATGGTCCAATAATAGACACAACATTTGCACTTTGCCTTTGTTTGCAGAAATGTATTAGATTTTATTCAGAATATTTCCTATTAAATATAATATAGATGTCTGCAGAGTATTTTTAAACTGACCCAAATAGATTTAAAAACATGTGTCTTGTTATTTCTGCTTTACAGAAGAGTTCACAAAGTAAACATGGGGCACTGGGACTCTTGCCATAATGGGCCCCTATTAGTGCTTATCACAGTTCACAGTTTGATCAGACGGTGCCATAGAAACTTTTTGGAGCTCAATAGGACAGTAAGCATGCTGCCTGATAATGGTATCTACTGTCAAAAGAATAGCAGATCAATGGACCACTGGCTTATACTGTATGTCAGTAAGCATCATTTTTTAAAAATCTTTTGTCATTAAAGACTTAACTAATATTTCAATGTAATTTACAATGCATGGACTTGTGAATGCCCCTGTGGACAAGCGTCCTTTGATACACATGCTGTTTGTATATGGTTTGAAGAAACAGTAATAAGTCATTGTAAATTATTAAAAGCTAACTTGGAGCTTTTCTGTACCATCATCCTTCATTGTGCCAAAACCCAAGCGAAAGAGAAACAATACTACATGTACTTTCTTGTGTTAATGTTGCCGTGCTATTAGTGTGAGTGAAGGATGAAAGAAGGCTGCTTTGTGTGGACCAGCATCAAAAGTTGTGTCAAACACCCACGCAGGCTTTGCTAGTCAACCCAAATACAGTTCTGATATCATATTCATCTAACATATGGGTCATGACTCAGAACAGGACTGTCTTTTTATATAGTCATCTGTTTATAAGCTCAGGCAGGGACACAGATGGAGGCAGCAGGATAAATTTGATTTCTTCAGAGACGGAACATTCCAGAGTCATGTTTTCTTATTATTTGACTAGGAACTCTCACAATTATTGTTAAAACACGGCATCATCAAAACGATGTCTATAAACATATCAAGAATGATGCCATGTGCTGTCATGCGTTCTCAAAGTTTACATTAAGGATGTGATGTTACTGATATTGTTAACGTTATCAGTCATAATATTTGATGCCATGAGAGTTTATGCCACATGCAAAATTTTATCAGGATCTGTCTTATGAAACTTACTTTTCAAATTAAATTAAAATTTTATTTGTCACATACACAGTATGATATGCAGTGAAATGTTTTAACAACTGCTCTTAACCTAAAAATTAAGAATTAAAAATAAAGAATATGAAACAAGAATATAATTTAAAAAATACAATATAAAAACTTAAAATGTAATACAAAGTTTACAATATAAAACTTTTGGATGTAAAATTTACATTATAAACAAGTACAAGTAATAATAAAAAAATAGAATTGAGATGGAATTGAAGTGGAAATGTCCAGTCATGAGCATAGCAGCCACTTTGTGGAAATGTCCGATGTAATGCCAAGGTCACAAAACATAGCCAGTCTAATGGTAATGTTTTACTAAAAAGAGCTCATAATAACAGCCCTTAGGATAGAACAAGCACATGATACAGCTAGACTACTTATGGCACCGTTCCGATGTAGCTTTAAACAAAAGAACACCAAGCTGCTGCTTTTATTGCAGCTCTTTTTTGATTTTTAACATAATATTAACAATATATCAAGCGCTTATATATACTGAAATTCACTTTAAAAAATTATAATTATATATATTTATGTAATAATTATTAAAAGTTTTAGCTTTTCTTTACACGTATCTAAAAGCTATTATAATAATAATTTATCATATTGAAATCTACCTACAACTACCAGAAGTACATGAATCTGTAGACAGCTTTAGTATGGTGTGATGGCATTTTTCAGAAATTGCATTGCAAATATTGCATTTCAGCAATAGTGTTTTATTCCTCTTACGTATATCACAGCAGTTTGGAAATTATTATATTTTTCTTTTATTTAAACAAAATTACACTTGTGTTTTATATTAATATTGAAAGTTAAAAAGAAAGTATCAAAATTCTCAATATTTCCTGTGGAGGAAAACTTTAAAGTTTGTCTTATCTCTCATTGTTGCAAATCACAGACCTTGGAGACTCCTTCCCGAAATGCTAAAGAAACACATTCTCACAGAACAGTTCACTACAGTGCCTGCTATATAAATGATCAGGCAAGATGTTACTATGGAAACAACCTTGCGGCCAGAACTATTGTCATTTACATGGTGATATAGGGATAAAAAAAAAAAAAGGCCAAATAAATAAAACCCGAAACAGTCAGACGTCTATAAGGTCAAAGTTTGTTTAAGCTTGGTTTAAAGCCCTCATTCTGTTTGTGGCATTACAATGTGGGAAAACACACAAACCACTGCATACTTTTTATAATGAGATATCAGATTACACTGTATGTAGGCATTATTACTCTCCTTGTTACATCTCTGCTTTCCTTTTGTAAGAACTAGAAGCGGTATGTGACCTGTAGTCAGCCATATCTCTGGCATGTTTATTTGTACTTGTAGCGCAGCATTGACCCGACTTGTCTCTACCCTGACCCCATGTTCTTTCACAGAAAATGATGCCTGTGGAGCAGGATTTGTATGGCGTACACGTTTTTGCTCATAACGCCAAAATAAGCTCATGACTGAGACTATTTTAGGTGCTAGCTTGACCCACAAGACCCTAGAGTCTATACAGAATAGTTAAGAGATACTACTTTCAGTATATACTTCCAGCCTAGACAGTGTATATTCTAGACATAAGGACTTAGAATATATCAGAAAACAAACTAAATGAGAAAAATATGTGCTAAGGAAGCACTTTTTGACTTGAATAAAACAAGGATCTAAGGCTGGTTCATATACAGTATATAATGTGTGTGTGCGTGTGTGTGCGTGTGTGTGTGTGTGTGTGTGTGTGTGTGTGTATACTCCCTTTAGTGGAGCGCTAAAGCTATTTGTTCAAACAGTCCACATTGGCAGCAGACTTTAAAGTGACATAAACACCAATTTGGTGAATTTGCTTGAGTGTCTAAAGCTGGGATTGAAAAAAACAATTGCATCTAATGATGAATAAACAGTCAATACATTGATTACATTAATTAAGAACTAGCCTACTGTATATCAAACATTTTTACACCACTGTTCAAAAACTTGAATTTTTCATTTGTATGATTTCTTTCTATTATTTTTGAGTAATATCGAATACATTACCATTACATTTTTTTTTTTTACCTATTTAAAAAAAATTAACCATCTTTCTAATGTGCTTTCTACATTCTTTGCATCTTTACAAAGAGCTTCACGCAGAAATTTTCCTAAAAGCTCTTTTACTTCTGCTTCTTAAAATATTAAATTCCAAAAGAAAGGTAATTGTTTGGAGGAAACAATTTAATTTAAATGAATTTAACTTACTTAAATATATTTTGATTCATAAATAAATATTATATTTGAATGATTAAATCATAAGACTTTATAAAAACATTTTTCCGTAACCGATCTAGCGTGTTCAAATTTTAATTGCCAGTGCATCTGAATCAGATGTTCTTTAGTCGAAAAACAGTAAAAGATAAGTTTCGTTGTAATGCTTCATTTCATATAACAATAACAACAACAAAAAAGCAACAACAATGAAACAAAATACATCTCACTGAAACACTGCTGCCAGATTATAATACATTTCCAGATTGTTCCACTGGCTAAGCAGAGATCATTTGTGTTCAGTGTAGTTTGAGTGAAGATTAATTAGACATTTTCAAGCAAACGGAACTGAGTTCTACCATGACTAACTTTAAATTGATAGCCTAATGATATTTTAATCACATGTCTTTTAGAAATAATGTTTCACCGATATTGCCTGTTATAATCTATAATAAAGAAAGCCATAAATCCCTCGATAAAAAGTCATTTTCGTGCCATGTGTCAGAATGACGCATGTGCTTTTTCATCCATAAAAGATTTAAACATCAGATTTCTTCACATCTCTTTCCACATGAATATATACATCAGTCCTCACAAGTAGGAATTCTGGAGGTTTTTGTTTTCTTTTCACATGTCGTTAAAAAGTAACTATATACAGGAGATGATGGAGAAATCGATCCTACAGTATTACGCAGTCCTCATGCTACATGCACATACTGTATACTGTACAAACCACAAACTGCCTGGTGTTAACACTGGGGCCAAAGCTCAACCCGCTCTGCCAGGAAACCTTTACCCAATTCCCGCACCTCAATGAGTTGATCTAAAATGTTCCACAGGCACGTCTTCTTTTAACAGCCTGCAGAGTTTGGTGTTAACTGAGAAAGAAAGAGCAGCACATCTGGCCCTTATTGAAACCAGACACGATACTAAAGTCTGAGTATAACTAAAGCCAACAAGATCGGACAATAATACAGATTGGTTGGGACTTACTGTAAAAGTTCATGTGCGTCATCATTATATGTAAAGTTAGGAGAGCCTTGTTAGGTGAGGCCATAGAAATTTAAATAACAGAATTACTTTATTTTTTATACAGAAGTCTGAGTTTGAAGGTTAATACTCAGGATGAGCAGTAAAATAAGAAAAGGAAAAAGTTCATAGTCATGAGAACAAGGAATGCGTGAAAAGTCAAGTTTAAACTTGCAGTAGTTGATTTAAGTAAGTCTCATCTAAAAGTACAATACTGTGCAAAAGTTTTGACTCCCCAACTTTTATTCATATTTTGCATCCAAAGAGTCAGACTTTCTTGTATTTTTAATGTAGTCTTGAGAAATAGTTCTCCAGGCTTGCTGAAGGACTTTTTTTGGCTTATATTTTTTAGTCCAGAGCCTTTGTGCAGGCCATGAGAGATGATCAGACCAGTGCTTAATATACTGGTGATGCTGAATTCTGTGTGTTTGGAACAGATGGGAGGGGAAATGAGGTTGCTGCTGAAGTTGTTACATAACCCACCAATTTTTTAATTATATCTTAGTACAAGTAAAAGATTTGTTCTCACTTCTTTAATTGAATTTAATATATTTGATTTAATATGAAGTAATGGGTGGAGCTCAAGTCTTTGCACAGCACTGTATTGTATGTAGGACATAAGATCTATGTAGTGGAACCAGCATAAGTGTTTCATATGACTGTGCCCATGTCTGAAATGCTTATTTGGGTTTGGATAGCAACTTAGTCAGTCAATTTACAGACACTCCCAAACCACCTATTCACTCCATCCACATCTCATTCTGAAATCAGCAAGTGCCCAGTGCAGACAGATCAATCTGCTTTAAGCAAAGAAAAGTCACTCATGCTTGTGAATTCAAAGCAAACATAAAGTACAGTAAAACCAGAATACACACAAGCAGTGCTTTTTTTTTATCAGCAATTTCTGTAACTGCAATCTGTATAAGCTCTGAATTGTTTGAATTCCAGCTTTATAAAATAAATCTAGTACATGCATTTTTTTTTACAAAGATCTTTTCAGACATTTGAGAACATCCTTTTGAGACATCTTTTTAATTATTTGTTCAAGAGGGGAGCTTTAGAGGATGTAAAGGGGTCCAACTTAAGACTTAAGTGCTCCCAAATTGCCCATAGTGTGTGTGTGTGTGTGTGTGTGTGTGTGTGTGTGTGTGTGTGTGTGTGTGTGTGTGTGTG